>JANAVB010034269.1:0-24497 GCA_029216955.1 Iris pallida
AGACTCGTCCCTGGGCATTGGGGCAACGGTCTTGGCAGTTCTATTGTGCGGGCTGTTGAGTTCTCGACACGCTTTGATTCCCTAGACGATTTTGCTGATGTTGAGGTGCCGTTGGGTTCGGTCTTCTAGTCGGGCAGTTTGCCCGCAGATAACCCATCTTACCGCAGTACCAGCATCCGCCTTTAGAGACATAACAGTTGATAGCATGGTGCCCAAAGTTATTACATTTGTTGCAGCGACCCCCTTGGTTCCGCCCTTAGTATCTGCCCTGATGGTCGTTGTTTGGATGCTTGTTCATATTGTTTCCTCCCGTATGGCTAGGACGTTTGTGATTGTAGGTATGCACATGGCCAACAACGACTGGAGGGTATTGGCGCTCAAGGCGGAGAGCGTAATTCAGGAACTCACCCATGGTCTTGTATTTTGGCACCGATATATGGGCAAAGATAGAGGGCCGCAGACACTTTGAATCGTTGAGTGCGACTGTCTGTGGTAGGCATGAACGCTCAAACAAATTTGGCTAATTTATTGAACTCTGCTACGTACTGCGGTACTGTCATATTCTCTTGTCTCAACAAGCATAAATTCATTCTCCTTCTCCTGTCGATCACAGCGAAAAGATATTCAATTTCAAATACCTTTTGGAATATGGCCCAAGTGATCGTCACCGTCTCGTTGTTGTGTCGGAGTACTCGCTTTTGCATAGCCCACCAGTCGTGCGCGTTCAATCGGAGTTGAAGTTGAGCACAGATGACTTTCTTAGACTCATCAATGCCTAGGAGTTGAAAATGGTCTTCTAATTCCTCTAACCAGTCGATCGCCAAAGAAGAGTCCTCAGTATCGCTGAAGGAAGTGCGACAAGTTTTCCTAAATTTTGATACCTTAAAGTTGGAACTTATCTGTGCTGCATATTGGCATTCGGGTTCCTCCGGTTTGAATTCAATCCGTCGGGCCGCAGGCTCGGTTACGACATGTGTTGTAGCAAAAATATTATTGGCCACAACTGTCTGGACAATCTACTGGAGAGTATCAAGCTGCTTCTACTGCATCTTGAATTGGGTCTCAAATTGGTTTTCAAATTGTGCCGGCCCCGCCTTAGTCTGTCGTCGATGGAGCTCATTCTAGCGATGGTTGGCTTCAACATGACATTGTTGTGCCTCAAGCATATGCAACATTTGTTCCATGGGGGAGTTCGAGGGTTCAACCCTTGAGCTACTCGAGCTACTCGAGGCACTCTCCTCGTTCATGGCCGCAGCTTCTTCGACTTCTGGAATATGAAGGCAACTCATATTAATCTCAGAAAATATTACGGACATACTATATGGAATAACTCATCTAATCGAAATGGAATCAACGGTATGAGACCCAAATGGAAGGACAAAGGACGTAAAACCGTGCTCTGATACCATTATGTCATGCCCCAATTCCAAAGAATCGATAGTCATCCCCCGGGCATGATGACGTACGAGCCTAGGTTGTGCTCGCACAAGGCACTTTCGTAAGGTTATTCGAAACACAACAGCAAAGAGAGTATGCAGAATAAATTGAAACACATTTATATAGAAGAAACTTTACTTTATTGATAATGAAAATCATATTACAGACTCAATTATAAAGGTACCTCACGGGCTTACAAACTGACTTCATTACAAAATAAATGCTGATGAGATGGTCGTTCCATACATTTACATCCCTTTATACATAAGCAATAAAAACTCTCTTAGACCTGGAATCGGAGAGAGTTGATGCGACATGGTTCTTGATCGAAGTCTTTAAAAGGTGAGAGATTTGCCTTCGCACACTAGCAAGGCTTCAAAATATTGCAGTATCGCCTTCAGTTCGTAGCATGCTATCTGAGGTCAGAAGACCTGTGGAGAGCGAGGATCAGTATGTTCATGTGTATTAGTGCATGGCTAATTAATTTTCGTGCTCTCATTTGGTTCAAGAATTTAGGTAAAACATGCAGCATATTTTAGTGAACTTTCTAGCCATTTCTAGTCAGTTTCATGCAAGCAATTTGGTAAAACATAAACAAGGTAATTTATGTTAGAACTTACCCATGGCAGAGTATGCCATGTAATATACAACTTATCATGTTCTTCCCTATCATATTTATATCAATAGCTTATAAATAGTATTTAGGTGAGGGTTAGTGGCAATTCAAGCCATCATGGACCTATAGCCTGGTCGAGACGGCGACCCTTTCAGAACGGGTAGTTGGCCCCGTTGAAAGTTCCAAATGACCCGTGCTAGCATCCAGCAAAGCTATATTGTATTCCTCCTGGGCTGAATCGGTCCCGTGGCCCCAGGTTGCCGTTCGAGGAAGCAAAACCCTGTGCACAAATTGTCTATGACCGTGCTAGTCTAAAATTAATTATTCAAGCATGGTATACAAAATCTTTGAGAGTTAGCCAGTTTTCAATGTGTGCCACCTTATCATTGCAACATTCGTTAATCGATTCATCTTTATTTTGCACAGATCTATAGTAACTATGGCATAAGAAAGCATGCATCAGTTTTATGTTGTAGTAGTTCTATGGCAAGTGTACGTGAGGAATCATGCCACAATTTATTGATTCTACACTATAAAGCCAAGCATATCTCCTTTGTATTCATGATAGATTTAAACCAGAGGATCGAGGGGAAGGAGGGTCAGCCACTTACCTTGGGTTGATCGAGGCGAGGGACCGGTTGGTTTGCGCTTAGATGTTGCCTACGGGATCACCTAAAATCGCACAAGCAATTGGTTAGAACACTGCATTATTCAATAATTTTGATAGGAAATGCAAAATTTGAAGAACGCAAGCCACGAAAACTATCAAAAATATTCACGAAATTGTATTCAGAAAACCAAGCCAAAGCCAAAGAAGCAAGTGCGGCATAAAAAGCAGAGCAACGTGAGGTCTCTCCTGACTCAGCCGCAGAGTCCATCCTCGAGGCGCAATCCATTGAATATGGGACTTGATTTCAAAAAAGTCATTCCATAACGAGGAAAGGATCTTAATTCAATCAGTCCCGTTTAATCGATTTAATCGATCCCGATCAATCGGTTCCGACCAAATCGATAGCGATAGTATTCCTTTATCGCACACCCCGTAGACGGGAAATAGGGCACGATGTAGGGACGGGGCACTACAAATGATGCCATTTGGTGCTTGTAAGGAGAGATTACATATTCTACATAAATGGATCTGCTATATCAAAAAAGTTGAAGAAATAGATCTATAGGTAGTGCTGCTATATTGAGGAAGTCGAAGAAGCAGACATTTCTCTCAATGTGGAATCTAAGTTATGTCAACTGCAACTAATGAAGCAGAATTACTTCGGATATGAAGTAGAATGTCTTTAGGATCCCAGGAACGATCTTCCTGTGGTTGGTATGTAAATCCGAGTGATGACGATGTATTATGACAACTTGGCTTGATCTTTCTATGGTTGGTGCACAAATCTGGGTGATGCCGATATATTGTGATAACCAGGTGGCTACAGTAGTAGCGTCAGCTAATTTTTTTAATGATAAGAAGAGAATTATGCGTTTAGGGCACAAGGTACTGAATGAGTGCATCAAGCGTGGATCATTATAGTGGATGATGTTTGGAGTCAGAAGAATCTAACAGATTCGTTCATCAAGGCCTCAAGTGCCAGCTGGTCAAGGACTCAATAAGAAAATAGGCTTGACAGACCTATGATATTGTCTCTGATATCCTACCATAATATTTTATGCTATTGGTTAAAAGAAAAATCTACCAGGAATCTAGCTTTTGGTTCAAGGGAGGACCATTGACTAGGAGAATATCAGGAACAGTGGGTAGTTCTTTAAGACAATAAGGGATTACGGACCCAGAACCACTATTGTTTACTATTTGTTCTTTGTACAGAACAAAGTCTTGTGGGTGGATAGATTAAAAGCCTTAATGACTTCTCGGACATTTTGAATGTCCGACGTGTTTAAAGGAAACACGGGTAGCACAACACTACAAAAAAGCGTAGTACTCCATGCTATAGTAGGATGACACCACCAAGAGGTACCTCATGAGGGTAAAGTCTCAACTTCGGGCTATGTCATAGCGGCGTAGCACCGTATATTGGCAAGTGGCCTAATGCTATAGAATGAAGAGTGGTAGGCAATACTGCAAAGAGGCAGGTGACCTCATGTTACAGTAGTGTGACACCACCAAGAGGTACCTAAAAAGGATAAAACCTCGGCTTTGCGAACCATATCACAGGGGCGTAACACCACAAGAAAGCGAAAGGCTTCATGCTGTGTAGGTTGGCACTACAAAAAGGCTGGGTCCTTATGCTACAGTGGTATGACACCATGATGAGGTATAGCCTCGGCTTTGGGCCATGTCATAGAGACGTAGCACCGCAAGCAAGCGAAAGGCTTCATGCCAAGACTCTTTAAAAGAACTCACCTAGAGTGTATGTAAAAGATATAGGTCGTCTCTTGAGGGTAAGCTTGTAGACACCCAATACACATACACCAAAACCAGATGGGCACATGGCCTTTAATGTGCAACCGGAGGTATAGTTGATGTCATTGTGTGAGTGGAAAGAATTGTAGCTATATATGGTACAGAAGTTAGTCCATTCTTGTATCATACTATTGTTTAACCCATGCGGGTAAATTCAAGTCAAAATGACATCTATCCAAATACATGATTGGCAGTCACTGTGGGGAACACTCAACCCGTATATTGAGATATGTGGGGGGTTGATGGTGTTTTTGCCATTAGGCTTGTGTAAAATAGTCACACATCAGCTACACCACCAAGTGGGTATCACAATATAATGCTTTGCATGTGTTGAGGTGTGCACATGGGATGTGGTGGGTCACATATAGGGGCCATATAGGGGAGTTTTCCTAGAAGAAAAAATGATTAACTCCACAAGGTAGAATGTTGCTTTTTGTTGCTCGGACGAGGATGCGGACTCGTACTCGAACACGGGCTCACGGGAGCAAAGTGGCATGTCGTACATGCACTCGCTCGAACACAGACTGGCGTATAACTCCGCTGATTACGGGATGGCCTAAATTATCAAACTTATTTTTTGAGTAGTGGTATTTTAGTCCCACATCAGATAGGAGAAGAGGTGAAGTTTCTTTCCTCTCTATAAATATAGCCCATGTCCTCCTGTTTGAGACAAAAAATATTAAAGAAAAGGGAGTCCGTTGAGTCCAGGGAGCATATTAGAGTCACAAAAAGTTGACTACGAGCGTTCCAGAAGTTCTTTAAGAACTTGCTGGTTCTTGGGAGTAGATCGTGGTGGGTGAAACTTGCTTTGAGCAATGGTGGTCTTTACCACCCCAGCAAGAATAATAATTTATTAAATCTTTTTCTTCTTTATTTTTCTATTTTGTAATACATTCTATCCCAATTGTAACATATTCGCAAGAAAGAACGCCCTCTTTCTGTTAGTTTGTATTTGAGAGAGGAAGTTGTAATCTGAAAGGATAGTAGTATTTAGTGGCTTCAAGATCTTTTGGAGAGCAAGTGCCAAAATCTCCAAAATTTGGATCTTTTGGATAGCAAACTTGTTTGCCAGAATCTCCAAAATCCTAAAACTAAGAACAGAGAGCAAACTTGCTTGCAAGAAGTCTCTGCTTCTGATCGATCTACTCAGAATAGAGAGAAAACTTGTTTGCAAGAAGTCTCTGCTCCTGATCGTTCTACTTAGAATAGAGAGAAAACTTGTTTGCGAGAAGTCTATGCTTTTGATCGTTCTAATCAGAACAGAGGACAAACTTGTTTGCGGGAGGTCTCTATTTTCAGATCGTTCTTCCATCCATCTAGATCTATTTCGGGAATATATATATATATATATATATATATATATATATATATATATATATATATATATATATATATATAAAGTCCCTAGCCCAAGTGGTTAGGGAAGGAAGGTCCCAAGTTCAAGCCCCCCTGGGCACGTGATGGCTGGTTGGCCACGGGACGGTCACGGTCCCTAATTTTGTGTGTGTGTGTGTGTGTGATATTTCGAATTTGGCCCCTCATCAAATTAGATTTGTCTCCGGTATCTATGCATTATTTTCAGAGCGTCCCCAAACCTACTGTGATCTTCCTCCACTGTCTATGCCACCTGCACAGCGCTGCCAACCGCCGGAGTTAGCCGCAACCGTGCCCGACTGCAGTCGTAGCAACAACAGCAATCTGATCAGGTACCCCACTTCAACACTATTTTTCTTCCTCCTCGCTTGATTATTTTTTGAGCCGCAAAATCTTACGCATAGATAACCTAACCGCCAAGAAAATCCATCAAGTGGATTTTGTTAAAATGCAATTTACGCGAAGAAAATTGAGTTCCAAAATCAAGAAAAACTACTATATTTTGGGCACAGAAACTGTCCCAACGAGCAATTTTGGAAGTCATTTTTGGCCCCTTTATCAAGGGGTTCAAAAATATATTTGAATAGACTTTAAGAAAACCTATACGAGATCAAAACCCTAATTTTAGATTTTATTTTAGTTTATTATTTTATGTTCTAAATTAGTTCCAAAATGGCAAAAAATAGTTTTCAAAAATCAAGAAACATACCGATACGGAGTCCGTCCCGACGAACCGGGCGACTTGGTCGCCAAACAGTTGTATCAAAAGGTGCTTATAGACTTCGTGTATGTGTGGACTTTGATGAAATTTGGATTGGTTGCGTGTGTGCGACGAATTCGACCCGTATCTATCAAAAATTACTGTATCAGTATTTTTTGCAAAACTATTGATTACTTTATGTACTGTCCTCAAATTGTGACGAAACTTGCGCCATTAGATTCGTAGTGTTGTGCTGGTCCTATGAGCCAAGTTTGGTCTGATTCTATGACAGTTGACCGGATCGTCGTTTCGCGGGCCCCACGATCCGATTCAACCGACGTTTTTGTGATCGTCTCATCGAAATGCAAAACTGGACATAATATTGAGTTTGTATCATCAAAAAGGACTTGAAGACATATAGTTTGTTGATTTTAAAGACTATTATGTTTGGCACATTTTTTGGTACAAAGTGGGTGCAACGACGGACTTCATTTTGACCCAAATTTTTTTACCCCAATGTCCAGAATTAGACTTATGGATAGCCTATCTTAGCTATTTTCTTATTCCAAGAATGTTGGTGATGTCTATTTTAGCATCCGAAGGCCTTTGCGAAAGTTTTATTTTTGTTGATTATGTTGGCTTGACGAGTTTGTCTGCTAGACGTCGTCCAATCGTCATACCACCACCAAGCAATTATACCTTGCCATGTTTACTGTTTATTTAGATTTATTTCTGTATGTTACATGCATATTATTTATTTATTTATTTATTTTATGTTAAAATTGTGCGTCCGAGTCATACTTGGATGCAACGGTTGTGTTGGTCATTTTTTATTACTTGTCTTTATTTTATGGTTTTAGCAGACCACCTTATGTTTGTGAAGCATTATCATGTCTTTATGTGTTCCACGAGTTGTGAGTCCCATATAGAACTCAGACTTGTGTATTGGGTAGCCAACAATACGTATAGGACGTGCGATAGGTTATAACTGCTAATAGAGATGCACGTTAGATGACTTAGCAGTTATTAGAGGTATGTGTTATGGATGCGACATAGATTGGAGCATGGGATGGGGAGGACAGTTCCTTTGCGTTGGGTCATGATTGCACATTCTCTTTTGTAATCTATAAGCTCCGTCGGAGATACGGGTGAGATTACCCTCTAGTTGGCCACTAACATTCGTAGTAGCGTTATGCGTTTAGGCCTCTAGTGCCCAAAGAGGGGACTATGCCAATCCCATTTATAGCCAGGGTGCCCATACATTGAAGGCATGTTATTAAAAGCTCATTCTCACGTAGAATGGTTAGGAGACCCCTTATTCTTTTTAGTTGTTACATATTCAGTATTTTATGGCATGCTATATGTATCTTCTTCCGTCCCTCTGAGGACATGGTAATCTCTTCAGGTATAGACGATCAGGATTTTCTGCTGGAGTACAGTCCCGTACCATACTCTTCGTTCTCTATTGAGGAGGTCTTACCTTCCGATGTCGTTTGATTCTGCTGATAAACTTCTTTAGTTATTATTTATTTTCTTTCTAGTTTGATTTAGTTGCTTGGTAGTGGATTTGTTTCCACCCAGCTTCATTTACATTACATACTGGATTTAGTGGATATATTATTTCTTTTATTTTTTGTGGATGAGATATAGGATACCTTTGTCTGTGGTTTAACTATTGCGAGATATAATTGTTGGCACATTTAATCATAGTCAAATCGATTTCGATAAGTGTCTTAAACCTTGATCTCGATATGAAAAGAAATGAAGAATGCAGCTTGCATCGTCTATGAGATTTTATATTTATTATGTATTTTTTTATTTATTGAGTCTAGAATATTTATGAATCGGGATCACTGGCAATTAGAAGTCTATCCTTGATTCTATCCTAAACCAAACCTATCTTGAACTAAACCAAACCTATTCTAGTTTTGATCCTAAATCGAACCAGATCCAAAAACCAAAATGGCCCTAGAATTGGGCTAACCGAACTCGGCTAGAGTTCTACTCGAACTCGGTTAGACCAAATCATCCCTGGTCAGAAGCTTTACCTATTCTCATGGATCTCAAACGTTTAAATTTTTGAACGTTAGGGTACCGAGTTCTGCCCGAACTCTGTCCTATAAAAACCTATAAAAATTTCCATTTCTATTCACTCATTCAATCTTCATCTTCTCTATTCATTTCTAAGCTTCCTATTATGTTCTCAAAGCTTTAATCTTCAAATCTCCAAGTCAACTCAATTCTTCTAAGTGTCGGTGGTTTCTGAGTAGGAGTTTTTGAGTTGCACAAGCTTGGCGTATAAAAGCTTTCTTCAGAAAGGTGTTGAAGTTTGTTCGTGGGCTTCGGATAAAAATACGATGGTGGTGAAGTTGGCGTGTTCTTCGGTACAAAATATGTGGTGTAATTTGTATTCAAAATAGTGGATTCAAACATCGGGTCAAGACTCGAGACTGGACTAGTCCTCACAGAGGAAAACCAGTATAAATCTGCTGTCTCTGCGTATTGCTTTCTTGCCCTAATTTTACTTACTTACTTGCAATCATTTCATATATATATTGCTTCACCTGCTTAGAGTTAATTTTTTTAATTGTTAAACATTCTCCGCTGTACTCTATTCACCCCCTCTAGAGGTGCCATTGTTCCTACAATTGATATCAGAGCGGGTTTCTCTCGACGGAATTAACACTCCTTGAGATATGGCATCCCTATTTCCAAGCAACAGTGAAGGTCAGTCAACCAATAGGCCACCTTTATTTGATGGCACAAATTACACGTACTGGAAAACACGGATAAGCTTTTTTCTCAAGTCACTTGATTTCGATTTATGGTCGATTGTTGTCAATGGTTATAGGAAACCTCTACCTATTACGATAGATGGTGTTCTAGTTGACAAACCATTTGATAGATATACCGACAATGAAAAGAAACAAGCTAGTCTTGATGCAAAAGCCATCAATGCTTTATTCTTGCTATTGATACAATAGAGTCTCTACATGTGCCATGTCCAATTAGGTTTGGAAACTTCTTGAGGTTACTCATGAAGGTACTTCACAAGTGAAAGAATCCAAAATCTTACGACTTACACAAGAATATGAGGCATTCAAAATTAAGCCTAATAAGACTATTACTGCTATGTTTATTAGTTTTTAGATATTGTTAATCCTCTAGCTTCCCTTGGCAAAGATTACAGCGATCATGAAAAGATTCGAAAGATTCTTCGTGGACTACCAAAGAGCTGGAATCCAAAAGCAACGGCCATTATAGAAGAAAATGTTCTCTCGACAATGAGTCTTGAAACCTTGACTGGAAAGCTCATGACACATGAGTTGGACCTTCAGGATTTTGAAGATCAACATCCAAAAGAGAAGACAATAGCATTCAAGGCAAATCACAAAACAATCTCTGATGACGAGAGTGAATCAGACGACTCGGACAATGAACAAATGGCCCTGATAACAAGGAACTTCAAAAGATTCCTCAGACACGAGAAGTCAAACAAGAAGAAGAAGGACTTCAAAGATGACGAAGAACCGATCTGTTTCAACTGTAAAAGAACAGGTCACATAAAAAAGAATTGCCCTACTATAAGAAAAGGAAGTAGACAAGATCAAACATGCAGACATGATCAAACAAGCAAGAGAAGGTCAACAACAAAAAACTATACAAACACTACTATCTGGTGTGAAAGTGAGGCTGGTAACTCTGAAGAAGAAGACAACTCTCGGAGCTTAGCAAACCTATGCTTCATGGCTACAGATGCTAAGGTAATAAATAATCCTTTCTTTGAAGAATTTACTTTTGATAAATTATGTGAGGCTTTCTCTGATCTATTGGCCGATCAGAAGAAAATGATAGACATGTACAAAAGTGCTAAGAAAGAGCTAAAATTTGCTTCTTTAAAGCTAAGTTTGCATGACTCTATTGAAAAGCTTGAAAAAGCGAATCAAGAAAATACAAAACTTAATGATCTCTATGAACTAGAGAAGAAGAAGTATAATATTGCTATTTGAAGAATAGATGCACTCACGAACCAATTAAATGAAGCCAATGACAACTCTAAAAAGTTAGAGATTAAACTGGGCAAACAAGTCGCTAGACCAACTGCTCAGATTAACACTAGTCAGAAGGCTAAACACAAACACCACACTAACGACACGACTGGTAATGTTAGAAATCATGCTTATATGTATATGTTTCTGTAACTGCCTGTTTTCAAAAATGAGGATAATTTTGAACTTTTGTAAAATTGATTATTTAATAATAGGTTTAAATTATGTTATTGATTTATTGGTAATTTTGATTATTTTAATTTAATTAAATTAGTGTTTTGTGATTTTGCTTTTTAGCTAGTGTAACCTTAGAGCTGTTTAGCCTAGAGACTAACCATGACCATGGAGGCCTAATCCATGTAACTAGATTAGCTAATTACCACTTTTTAGTCTAAGGGTATTATGGTCATTTTGTGACTTTTGAATTATTTAGAATTTTGATTAATTGGTGAATTTTATATTATTTTAAAAATATTTAAATTATGTATTATAAATTTGGTCATTTTTTATATTTTAATATTTTGGGAATTTTTATATTTTAATATTGTATTTTCGGGTTTAGTTTGATCGGATTTTAGTTTTGGCTCATTTCGACCTGTGTTAGTGACCCGGATAGCTTAGACTCAAGTTGGGACCCAGAGTTTAGTTAGACATGGTACATAAATCCCACTAATTAGTATAATGCATTTAGACTAATCCCACATGAATAATTGGTCCATTTGGTTATTTAAACTTGACCCTTTTAGTCCCAAACTTCCACATAAGACAAAATTGACTCAAAGGGGCATTGGAGGGCATTTTGGACATTTGTCAAATGCCCCCAAACCCCATAAACCTGGTTGACAGCAAGGAGATCCCTCTCCACTCCATTTTCTACTCTTGCTCTTCTTCTTCTCCTTTGAGAGCTCCTTTCCAAACCAAGCCAAAACCCTTTGATTTTAAGCCCAAAGTAAGTCAAATCTCTTCCATTTCTCTAGATATCTCTCTAATATTGGTGCTAACCCTTGTTCATCTCTCATGTGTGGATTTTATCTAGGTAGAACCTAGCATGGAGGGGTTGGAAGCATAGAATTGGCTCTTGACCCAAAAAGAACCAATTTTGGGGCTTTTCCTTGGGACTCCAACTCCCAAGAGGTAAACCCCAACTCTAACTCTTGTCATTGCTCCTAATTAGTGTCATTTGCATATTAGAGGGTACCCGAGGCATAGGACAACCCATTAGAAGAGGTTTGGAACCCATTGGACTCAATTGGGGACTTTTGGGCTAGGTTTAGTGCCAATTTTGGGAAAAAAATCCTAAATTGGCATGTTTGGGAGATACACCTATCCTAATTAGACCTAATTAGGTTAGTTTGGGTGAGATGAGACTAGGTACGTGTCCATATTTGGATACGTGGGGTCGTTTTACGAGAAATCATAAAATAGACTTTTTCGGAGTTTTCGGGTTCCAACACACGGGTGACTTTTTGCACCGACACTAGAATCTGCAAGCTAGTACTTAGAATAGGTTCTAATTATTATTTAGAACTCGTGGGTAGAGTTTGGGTCAAATCCGGATAGGTTTGGTGTCCGTTTCACGCGGTATCGCGAATCGGACACCCCGGAGTCGCCAGAATGGCCATTTGGCCATTCGGGCCTCGTTTCTCATTTCCGCTCGCGTGCGCGAGTTAGATTGCTTATGTGGGACACGTATCTAGACCCTAGAAGGTAGAATTTGCAAGGATTGGGTATTCGGATAAGGTTTTGGGTCGTTTAGGAGTATATGTGTATGTGTATGTGTGTATATTTATATGGGGAGTGTGTTAGTGTGTGGTAGTAGTGGTGGTGCTGGTAGTATGTGTGTGTGGTGGTAGTTGTGGTGTTGTGTTGAGAGTTGTGTTGTGCTTGTGTGAGTTAGAAGAGGGTGAGAGTTGTGTTGTAGGAGTGGATGTGTTGTGTTTGTGAGAATGAGTATATGAAGATGTGAATGAATGAATGAAATGAACATGTGAATGAAAGAATATATGAGTTTGATGAAGGTTTAGAGTGAATAAATGAAAGTATTCATGAATGAATATATGAACGATTGAATATATGAGAGAAGGAAGGAAACGAAGAAATGAATAGATTCATAGATGATGAATGAATGAATATGAATATAGGAAAGAAGGAGTGAATGAAATGAGGATTGAATGGATTGTGGATTGAATGGATTGTGAATTGAATGGATTGGTGAATTGAATGGAGATGTGAATGAGATGAAGGAATAGATGAGTGGATTCATGAGTGAATGAATGAAGAAATGAATGAATAAATATAGGGATGAATGAATGTATAGATGAATGATGGATGAGTGAATGGATGGAAGGGGGAGCTGCTGCCCCCCACAGCAACAACAAAATTTAGCAGCAGTAGCAGCATTATACATCAGCAATAGCAGCAGCTTGGCAGCAGCAATAGCCTCCATTTTGCCCCCTTTGACCCCATATACATCCCCCAATAAACCCTCCTATATACCCCCCTATATCCACCATATTTTCTACTATACAACCCCTTGATTAGTGAGTGTTAGAGTGGTGTAGGTTGGTTAAAAAACTAGTGGTTAGAGTGGTAGAAAATAAGCTAAGTCACATGTTAGTAAGTAACATGTTAAGGTAATACCATGTTAAGGTATTCACATTAGAGGGTAAGATACATAGATATGATACTTGGATTTGAGTTAGGATTAGAGATAGAGATATAGATTGGTCATGGGCTAGAGTGAGGGTTAAAATCGAGTGGTTATCTTATGATATCAAGATGATATCACAAGGTAAGTGGGTTTTACCCTATGTGAAGGGTAAGATATCAAGATACCATGATACAGTATCGAGATACTAGGAGAAAGGTTAGAATACCATATTATAGAGTAGGGAAAATACTTAGAATGAGGGTAGAGAAGTGTAGAGTTGGAGTTAGAGGCTAAGGTAATAGAATTACCTTGGAAAGGTAAGAAAGGGTAATTTAAGGTAATGCCTATTTCCTAACATATGAGTTTACTACCTTAAGATATAGTTATAATTAGGATTTTATGGCTGGTAATGGTTAGGAATAGTGGACTTAGACTAGTTTTGACCTCGGTTGACCACAGTTGACTATTTTGACCAAAAGTCAACCGTAGCCTAAAAATGACTAGAACTTGACCGAAGTTGACCAGTTGACCCAAAGTCAACTGTTAGTCAAATTTGACCTAGAGTTGACCAAGGGTTGACCAGAGTTGACCAAAAGTCAACTGTAAGTCAACCTTTGACTTAATTTGACCTTGTTTGACTTAGATTGACTTAATTGGACTTTGTTTGACTTATATTGACTTAGTTTGACCTTGTTTGACTTAGATTGACTTAGATTGACCTAGTGTGACTTAGTTTGTCTTGGTGTGACTTAGTATGACCGAGTTTGACCTAGATTGCATAATATATACTAGAAATTATGCCATACACTGTAAAACCCTAATTAACTCGTGATATCTCATCCTTAGGTCTGTGATTTCACTCTGAGCCAGATTAAGCAGTTGACATATTTCTATCGGATCTCAGGCGAGTACATTCTCTGGTAGCATTTCTATTTTATGATATCGTCTATATTTCTTGTATTTAGTGTAGATATCCTTGTTCTCTTGTCACATTGTTCACACGGATTGGTATTTGTCTGGATCTTGTCATGAGATGCTATTCCTTGTATTCCTTGGTATATCCTGTACAAGCCTTTCCTTATTTCATGTGTATTATATAGACATGATTCCTGTGAAGGCTCTGTACCCCCTCAGAGAATCATGTGCCATGACATGTCATTACTGGATCCACTTTACTGGTCGGGGATGGGGGTACTTAGCGTAGATATGTGATAATTTTTTCTCCTGTGATTCATGTTCCCTGAGAGTGTTATCCATACACTTCACGTATGACTAGCCAGGCCCTTTTTCTCCTGTGCAACCCAAGCCGATCACATGTTGAAACTAATACTAAACTCACATAGATATAGTTCCAAATTTTTGTACATGATATATACTGTTTTCTTATTCTTACATTCAGTTACAGTCTTGATATGCCTTACCATGATTCATGTACACATTATTTTACCTTGTATATTCTCTCTATTTATTGCTACATTTTCAATATTGTCTAACTAGAACTGTTATTTAAGATTTGTGCTCGTTCCATCCTGACTGGATATGTTGACAAAATTTACAGATTATGGCAAGGACGAGTGTCCTACCTACTACGGTCCTCATGACGTCGTTGGTATAGACTTGGAGACCCTAGTATAGCAGGGGTTAGCTCAAGCTGATGAGGCTTAGTATAGTTTAGCTGGTTTAGCTTAGTACTGGACATTATCTCCAGATTACATTTTAGCTTGTTATTATTTTAGTATTTGTATTGAGATTGTTGACTCTGTGACTCTGGACTTGTATTATTCTGTGTTGGATTTTCAGGATGATATTTTATATCTTATTGTCTTTATCTTTCGGTATCATCTATATTTCTTAGAGTTTGTGATTGAGTATATTATATTGTCATTGCTTATCCTCCATTCGGAGTTGACCGTTCTCGACAGGTTTTGATGTTATAATTGTTATTGTAGAAGCATAGAAAATACTAAAGAAATTGACTCATACGGCCAAGAAAGACCCATGCCGCTCAGAAAACGCATGCGGCTCAGGGAGTCATGCGGCATAAGGAGCTATGCGGCCGGAGGCATTCCATGCGGCTCAGAAGACACGTGGCCTGATAGTGCCCCCCTCCACCCACGCTGCATTAATTGCTTTGACGGCTGACCCCTCTGAAAAGTTGACAGACCTGACACCAAAGCAGGTAATTATGACTCTATCATGATGATGAATCTCTAGGGAAGAGAAAGAAATCTCTGACACGATCCCCCGAGAGCAACAAAATGCCACGTGGCCCTGCCACGTGGGTGTGCTTATGCGGCTCGAAGTGAAGACTTCCCATGTGGTTCAGAGTGAAGCTGTCCCATGCGGCTCGAGTGGAATCATCCCTATGCGGCTCAAGAAGATCATGCCCATGCGGCTCAAGCAGACACACCATTATGCGGTTCATGCGCCTCATCATATGGTTCAGAAGTCTGAAGGAGGGGGCCACTGCCCAGACAGCCCTGACACGTGTCCCAAGTCTTATGCGGCCCAAAATTCATGCGGCCCAAATCTCATGCGGCCCAATCTGCATGCGGTTCCAGTCTCACCATTGGCTCTCAGGACACGTGTCCTCAGCCGATCAATCTCCCAGATTTATGGCAATCCAAGATCGGGTCGAATCCTAATGATCCGGGGCACGTGGCAGGAGAATAAATTTGATTTATTCGCAGATATTAGAGAATCATTATAAGGAAGATTTATGCCAATCAGCATTAATTGCTAATGGAGATTTGGTGTAATCTACCCTTAATGGTTCTGATTCGTCATAATCAGAAACGAACGGCCTGGATTGATCAATCCCCAGGCCGCCGCCATCTCCAAGAGCTAATCATTGGCAACCCTAATGATGACATCCCACTATTATAAATATCAAGGTGCCATTCCCTTGTAAGATATAGAGAGATATACAAAAAAACAAAAAAAAAACCAGAGAAGAATTCGTATACACAGAGAGACTTCCCCTATAGTCAGAGAGAGAATATACACAGAGAGAGAGAAGCCAGGAGAGCAATCAGAGAGAGAGCAAGAAGGCATTTCTTCGTCAACGACCAAGCAGATCTTCCCCGAGTCAAGGCTGCGTACCGATCGTCCAAGGAGTAAGGCAGAGCGGCCGTCGCTTTCCCGAGCCTCTATCGTCATCCCCCAGAATCTAAAATAAACAATCGTACTTAGACTGCTGTACCTAGGTTTTCGTCCCTAGGCTTTCTTTGTATGAGCGAGTTTGTATTATGAGTCTAAGTTCAGTCCTCCGATAATTGTTCTGTACTTTTACAATGAATGGCAAACACGATGGCGACTCTGCTGGGGACTAACTTCTCCACGGCTGAGGAGTTGGTGACGCAATCGGACGCAGCCAAACTTGGCTCCATACAACAGAAGATGGTCGTACGCTTCGACCAACAGGCGTTCGAAGAGATGCTCTCTGAAGGTAGCACTGGTCCGGTCCAGAAGCGCACCCGTACCATAAAGGCTCACAAAGAGTGGAGGCCAAAATCATTTGCTCCTCCGCAAGCCCTTGATGGGGTGCTCTCTATTGCTCAAGATGGCGAGAAAGACTCCCCTGCGGCCCCAACCGTAGACAACTCTGCTGTCCCCAAGTCCGACAGAAAAAAATACTATGATGCTGGACTTACAGGGGCAAAGAGGAACTCTATGCGATTCGAGCCGCAGAAGAGTATTAGCCGCAGGGAGAAAGCCCATGCGGCTACAACCGCCGACCGCATAAAGAAAACTCATGCGGCCACATCTGTCAGCCGCATAACTTATGCGGCTACAGTTGCCAACCGCACGGATGAGACTCATGCGGCTATTAAAGTCAATCGCTTACAGAAAACCCATACGGTCACAGATGCCAACCGCATGCGGTCAGCCTGCACGATCGTGACTCCTAGCCGTATAAAGACTCATCCTACAACAAAAGACAGCCGCATGCAGACAGCCTGCACGGTACCCAATGCTAGCCGTATAGCATCCGTCCCATGCTTCTCTCGATCAGTCTTTGACCGGCTTTCATGTGGTCCTGATTCTGATCATTCTCTGGATGATAATCCAGACTCTGTGGTATTCGACTTAGACTCCTCCTATTACGCACCCATAAGTGCTAAAAGGAGGAAGTCTAGGGCAGCGCGGGCTCATCAAGTCCAGACGACTGCCCCAACCTCTGACTATCGGGGCGTCCCGCTGATTATCACGCGGGCCTCTGATGGGAAGTTGTATAAAACCACTCAAGTCCAGCCCCCGGCGGCAAACAGACAAAGTGGTTCCTCTGACCTGCGTGAGGTTATCCTCCACAAACGCAAGGAAAGTGAAGGAGCTTCGGGGTGTAAAGAGCCCTCACACGGACATCAATGCACCCAGATCATCGTCAATTGCTGTTGCAGCAACGCCGCGGTGACGGAAGATCGGCCATCCGTCTTCCAAAGACTACATCACCCGAGCTCAGAAGACGAGGCACCTCCTGTTGTCTCCTGCAAGTCCGCGCAGAAAGTTCTCGCCAAGGGGAGAGAAGAAAACGAGCATCTCCAGCCCAAAGGTGTCAACTACTGCAGTTAAGAAACCGTCGTCTAAAGGGTTATCCTCTACTGGAGTATTTCAACACACCCGTTCGAAGACGAAAACTGCTGCAGTAGGAAGTTCGTCGTCTGCAATATTGGGGGTCGTCGGAACTGGGGGTAGCACTCCTCCAAACATCTACGACAACCCGACATTCCAGGAATACGGACTGGAGGAAGCAAATCCTCCGACGGATACAACAGATACCAACGTCCCCAAGGACATCCTAGACGAAGCAAGCTCCGAAGCTGGGGGTAGTGTTCCTTCCGAGTCCGAACCTGAAGAGAACATCCCCACATATCCTGATGATTTCTCGATGCACGGGTACGACTCGGAGGGTACATCCTCCACCACTCCTTCCGTCACTCCTCATGTGAAGACGGTGTTCATGACAGACAGCAATCAAGGCGGTTCCGGTGATCGCCAGCGCATCGACACTTTGGAGGCCATATTACACGCCTTGGTCAAGTCTGTAGACGAGATCAAAGCGGCGCTTCCTAATCTGCAGGGGGTGACACCTGGCCAGACAAGCACGGGTCCTGCAATCAACGTAGATTCAAATTCAGCGGCACCGAACCAGGGCAATAATCCTCCCGAAATAATAACCCCCGCCGCGACAGATGAGACCCGAGAAGTAAGAAGAGAGGTCCAGGAGCTCCGTGCCATGTTTCATGCCCGAAAAAATGCTCAAGATCTCAGAATACGGCAACCATACCCTGCTGAGTGGAGGGATGTTCCATTCCCACCAAGATATAAGCCGTTCAATATCAACCCATATGATGGCAAGACTTCAGCAAGTCGGTACATCACTTACTTTGAGGTCACTACCGACCATCTGCCCCATGATGACGCTATCCTCATGCGGTTATTCATTAGGGCATTGGAAGGAGGCGCCTTCGATTGGTACCGCAACCTGCCGGACAATTGCATCCATTCCTTCGCTGGCTTCAAACGCCTGTTCTTGGAGAGGTTCTATGAGGTAGGGCAGGACGTCACAATGTCTACCCTCATGGACGTCATTCAAGGAGAGAAAGAGCTAACGAGGAATTACATTGAGCGGTTTCGTCAAACTGCAATGAAGTTACCATCTGGCAACCCAGACTCTTCCTTGATCGAAATTTGCCAAAAGAGACTACTCCCAACAATCAGTCTCTGGATGGGCGAGAGTCAATTCAAGGACTGGAAGGCTTTTATCATTAGTGCTACAAGTGCCGAAGAACGATTAAAGAAGGCTCGCCAATTGGGATTACATATCTCAGAGGGAGAGAACAAGGGCAAGCATCCCAGCACCACCAACGACAATGGGGGTAGCCCCTCCAACAACCGGGACAACAGAGGCAAGCAGGCTATGGTGGCCGATACAGCCCAGAAGCCTGAGTCGCAACCTGCGGACAAACAATGGCCTCAAATCACTTACTCTTTTGAAGACGGTCACGTCAAGCCTATCTTGGACATGCTCATACAAGGAGATAGGATTCAGCTTCCTCCACCAAGACGGAAGCCTCGGCCGGCTGATCTGGAGAACCCAAAGTTCTGCCATTATTACCGCTACGTCCACCATGCTACGCACGACTGCTACCAACTGAAACGATATATCCAAAACCTCATCGATTCGAACGCTCTGGCCATCGATTTTGAGGAGGTAACCGTGGTAGCCAACATGGTGTCCGTACAATTCGGCAGCTTCCCTCCAACGGAGACCCAGGACGGGGTTATACCCATCCCTTTGGCAACGATGGAGATTGCTAATCTCCTGCCTGCTCAAGCTGCTGGTCTAGTACCCCTCACCACATCACGAGAGGAAATCATATGGGTCCATCCGGACCTAGTCCACAAGGTAACTCAGTCCACTCCATCTTCTAAAAAGAAAAGTGGAAAAGTCAGATCCTACCGTACCACCTCAGCAGATGAAGAGGAAGTCACGGCCGTTGTTACTCGATCCGGAGCACAATCTCAACCTGTGGCTGAAAACTCGACTGATGATCATCTGCCCACTACCACGGATGCTCCGGGACCGGCTCAGCCTTTGACGACCGACAAGCCTAGGCCGAAGGAGACTCGCTTCGATAAATCCCTCCGAAAGGAAACATCTCAGGGGCTGGAGAGGCCCTACAACTTCGACATCTTGGCACAATTAGCCAATACACCGGCCAAATTGTCCTTATATGAACTCCTGAGGCTCTCGAAGGATGTCCGCACAGCTTTGAGCGATGCACTTCAAAATGCCGACGCATACCTGGCTCAGGTCAACCTCACGGAAGAAAATCAGCCCGCAGACCTCCAAGACAGTGCCTGTACGGGAGCAATGCCCAACATCGTCTTCACTCCACAAGACATGCTCATCAAGACTAATCTACACGATCGCCCATTATACTACTTAGGCTACATCGGCGACATAAAGGTGGACCGGATGCACATTGACCCAGGGTCTTCCATAAGCATCATTCCAAAAGGACTACTGCATCACCTTCGCATCCCGATGCATCGCCTGACCCCTACAAACACCGCCATCAGCGGGTTCAATTCGGGCAGGAGCTACCTAATCGGGAAGATCCGTCTGAAATGTCAGATTGGCGATCTCCAATCAGAAGTCACTTGCTACGTCATAGATGCCGACACTTCATACAACATCCTTTTGGGACGCCCTTGGATACACGATTACATGATCATGCCTTCCACGCTACACCAATGCTTCAAATATGTCGACAAGCACGGCTTCGTGAGGACAAATTTGCTGACATCGATCCCTTCAAAGGGGTCGAATCTTATTACTCGGACTCCTGCCTATACGAAAAGTCGAAGAGGCACCTTGAAGGAGGAAATAAACAACTGATGTTGAAGCAACCACGGGATCAGAAGAACCTCTGACAATCCACCTCCAGGCTCGCAAACCAGGCAATTCCGCACCCCTTACTGCCAAGGTTCGGCCAGGTACCGAGACCCACGACAGGGCCACTTACCATCAGATTACCGAGAGTCGGTCAATCCCAAACAGAGAAGCTCGATCCCTCCGATAGACCTCTGACGATACGCCTGCCTAAGAAAGGTCGTCACCCCATGCGAGGTCTGACCTTCAAGCAAACCAGCCACCCCTCGCTCCAAATCAAGTGCCAGACTGGGGGTTGCTAGTCTACCGACAACCCCATGCTCCGCTCCGTCAGTTGAACCTCTGAAGATGAAGCTGACTAGGACGCCCTCTCAATCTTCATTCACACAGGGGTAGCCGAAGAGGAACCAGAGCTAGCCAAGTATGTGGCTACCCACACTGACGCTCCCTCCGCAGATGATGTAATCCCTCTAGAAAAGACCTTACTTCATCAAAAAGGGTTATCTTTGAACTATACCGAGCTCAATAAGCTATGTACAATGTATGCTATGGAACACGGTATAGGCACTCACCTACATACACAGGTGACAAATGTGTACACCGCTATCCACTTATTCCAGTAGAAGACGCTTACCGAAAATCGAGGGAGGGGACCACCCAATCATCTTCGGCCGGACGAACAACCCGCATCCCCTCGCCATGGAAGAAGTCGACTTTGGGTCAGATGCTGGAAGACTGCCTTTGTATCTCTATAGCACTCAATCCAAATATCTCATGTGGAAACAGGGGTATATCTAGAGACAACGCCAGGACTGAACTACGGCACTAGACGACGATTGCCTTTGAAGACGCCAGCCCAGCGGGCAAACTACGGAACTACTATAACAAAACCGATGCGGTTTAGGGTATGTAACGCCTACTACGACCCCTGAAAGCTCAGATGAAGAATGCGACTGGCAGTCACATTCAACCGGATCACCGACTTCTGACTCAGATACCAGCATCGGAGATATGTTCAGACAAGTCATGTCAGTCAACATGGCATTCACCGACGCTTACGGAAGACGAAGACATCCCCGAAATCCTTGAGCTAGAGCCATGGGCCCAGCAATTAGACGCACAATAGAAAAGTGGTTCGAACTGAGAGAACCCCCTACTGAAGATGAGGTCATACAAGTGGATCTCGGCAGCGAATCTTCTCCAAAATCGATCTTTATCAGTAAAAGCCTAACTGACGAAGAACGAGAGTCGCTGTTAGAACTTGTCAGAGAATACATTGATGTGTTCGCCTGGAGCTATGAAGACATGCCGGGGTTAAATCCTGACATCGCTCTCCACAAACTCAATATACGGCCAGATGCAAAGCCAGTCAAGCAGCAACAACGACGCTTCCGCCCAGGCGTCATGGACGCGATCGAAGCCGAAGTCAACAAGCTAATAGCCAGCGGCTTCATTCGTGAAGAGCAACATCCTGATTGGGTCGCCAATATAGTACCTGTCCTCAAGAAGAATGGGAAGATTCGAATCTGCATCGACTTCTGCAACCTGAACGAGGCATGCCCCAAAGATGAATTTTCCCTTCCTATCATAGACATCATGATCGACAATACATGCGGCTTTGAACGTATGTCATTCATGGATGGATTCTCGGGGTACAATCAAATCAAGATGTCTCCCGATGACGAAAAGCACACCTCATTTCGAACCCCGATTGGCACCTACTGCTACACAGTCATGCCATTCGGTCTAAAGAATGCTGGCGCTACATATCAGCGAGCCATGAGTATCATTTTCAGAGAACATTTGCGCAAAACAGTGGAATGCTATGTCGACGACATCGCCGTCAAGAGTCGCCGTAAGGAAGATCATCTGCAAGACCTGAGAACGGTGTTCAACTTAATACGAGCCCACAATCTGAAGATGAACCCTACAAAATCGTTCTTGGGTATCCAGCGGGAAGTTCTTGGGCTTCATCATCACTGCACGGGGTATCCATGTAGACCCCGAGAAAACGAGGGCAATCATGGAGATGGGTCCCCCGAGAAATCTTCGTGAACTTAGAGGCCTCCAAGGGAGGCTAGCTTATATCAGGAGGTTCATTTCCAACCTCTCCGGGCGATGCCGGCCGTTCACCCACCTCATGAAGAAGGGAGTCTCATTCGTATGGGACGAAGAATGCCAGTGCGCTTTCGAGGACATCAAAGAATTTATCAAATCCTCCAGTCCTGGTGGCCCCGGTCCCTGGAAAACCATTCCTGCTCTATGTACGAGCAATGTAACACTCCCTCGGTGCCCTGGCACAAAACAATGACGCAGGCCACGAGCAGGCCATTTACTATCTCAGCCGAATGATGGTCGGGCCCGAACACCGATACACCGCTGTGGAGAAAGAATGCCTCGCCCTGGTATTCGCCATTCAAAGACGCGACACTATGTCACGGGGCAAACCATACATGTGATCTCACGAATCAACCCTCTCAGGGTCCTTATGACCAAACCAGGGGCACTCAGCTCCCGCCTCGCTACATGGGCGATATTGCTGTCCCCCTATCATATGATCTTCGTCCCGCAGAAGGCTGTCAAAGGTCAAGCCCTGGCAGACTTTTTGGCGGCCCATCCAGGATCGAAATCATCCAGAATATACGAAGAAATCCCAGATGAGGTCGCCGATTCAAATACAACCACCCACGATAACATATGGCGGATGTTCTTTGATGGCGCTTCAAGAACCGACCCAAGGGAAACATCGTCGTCGGAGTCGGAGTGGTATTGGTCTCTCCTACCGGGCTAGTGATCAATCGTGCCTACTCTCTCACGGAACCCTGCTCTAACAATGTGGCCGAGTACAACGCTTTGGTCATTGGCCTCCAACTCGCAAGAGAACTGGGGGCAGAATACCTTGAAGCATACGGCGATTCGTAATTAATCGTCAACCAGATTCGGGGGACGTACGAAGTCCGCCATGAAGACATGATCCCCTACCACCAAATAGCGATCAACATTATCTCATCATTCGCGGATTCTTCATCGAACACGTCCCCAACTCCAAAATATCGAAGCTGATGCCCTAGCAGGCCTGGCTGCTTCCCTAGCAGTGCCCAAACTCTCATCATTCGGTCGATATAATCGGCCATGAGCTGGTCTGCCCCAAGAATAAACGTTCAAGTCATGGCGAGTTATTCTGCTCAGATGATCGACGAAGCACCAGACTGGAGACAACCATTCTAGACTTCGTGGTCTACGACATCCTGCCCGAGAACCCGAAGGAGGCTACTTCTATCAGACGGCGTTCTCTCAGATTCTTCTACGATACAGAGACGAAATGCTGTATCGCCGCTCCTACGACGGATTACTATTCAGTGCTTGTCGAACGCAGAAGCCAAAGAAGCCGTACGAGAGGCTCATGACGGTTGTCTACGGGGCCCATCAGCATGGCCCTAAGCTGCAGACCTTCGCCGGATGGGCTACTACTGGCCCACGATGGTGGCTGATGCAATAGATTATGCCCGAAAATGCAAGGCCTGCCAGGTCTACGCAGACTTTATTCACCAACCATCCGAATTTCTACATCCGACGTGGCGTCCTGGCCATTCGAAGCATGGAGAATGGATATCATTGGTCCAATCACCCCACCTTCCTTCCGAGGATATCGCTTCATACTTGCGATCACTGATTACTTCTCAAAGTGGGCAGAAGCTGTCCCACTCGCTGAAGTCAAGACTTCGAACGTAATCAGCTTCCTGAAGCACCACGTCATCTACCGCTTTGGACTGCCCCGAAGGATCATCCATGATAATGGTCCACAGTTTATAAGCCACATATTCTACCGATTCTGCGACAAACACCGCAT
>JANAVB010034270.1:0-20861 GCA_029216955.1 Iris pallida
AAAAAAAAATTCTAACAACTCGTCTTCAAGAAAATAAATGTTACTAATCTTCAGGTAAGTAAAACTTGTAGTTACTGTCTAATTCTTTTAGTCAATAAAATTTCAACATAAAGAAGTATTTCTGACTCTTGTATTTCTAACAAACCACAATATTTTGCAAAAAAAAAAAAAAAAAGATCAAAATAAAATCAATTAGACCAAATGTATACAAAATATATTGTCACCAATGACAAATATCAGAAACTACATATCAAAGAAAAAGGATGGTAGAAATTCTCAAATTCTACTACAGACAATATGATATGAATGTGTTCCATCACTAGTTGAACATATAATTTTGAGTCTGATTTAAAATTATTTATTTAATATAGCAATGATCCAACATTAAAACAACAACATCCTAGTGAAACATCATCAAAAATCCAAGGTAAGCCACAAGACATGCAAACCAGACATATCAGATCAGAAGCCGAATACTCAAAATAGAATAAAACTTACACAAAAGAATGATAGGGAAACTATAATTGATCTTTCCTCAAATAATGATTGGTAAATAAACAAACAAGCACACTCATTTGTATGTATGAGATTGTGTTTATGTTTGATCAAAAGTCCGACTCCTTCAAAGGAATGAGAAAATAAATAAATTGTATGTAGAAGGAACAAGAACAACAATGTTAACATGAAGAAATAAAAGGTTGAAAGTTTGAGACCTTTTGATATGGGAAGGGGAGATCTTTGGTTCAAGACAAGATAACCAGTGAAGCTAGAACACAAGTTATACTTCTTGTATAATTAATTTCAAGTTAAATAAGAAATAAACTGCATCATACAGTATACGTCTAAGATGCCAAGTGAACAAACATTATTATTACAAAAACACCCAAGTCACTAGTGTTTATATGTATGGAAAGTAGATCAGTTCATCATAGACTTTGACCAAATTACATAAAATAGTTAACAACAAAAATGTAGAAATATAAATAAAACTTTCTCCAAGAAAATATAAGGAGCAAACTCTCATTCTACATGGACATGATATACTTTCATGTCGCACAAAAACTTGGCCCCTTCAACAAAGGAACCAAAAAAAAAATTGATATGGCAAGACCAAGAACAACATAAATTATACATACAAGTGATTTCTTATTAGGAACTTCTAATGAAAGAAAATAAGTACGTAAAGAGTTGCAGTTTTCTTATGTAAATAATATATATATATATATATATATATATATATATATATATATATATATATATATATATATATATATATATATATAAACTAGTCTTAATATAATGTATACATACAAGTCGAAAAAAAAACATAGTATTGTCGGCCAATAACGATACAGTTTAGCATGGATGAAGACGGTGCCAAAACTTGAAAGAAATATAATGAATTATTTGAAAAACAATAAGACAATAATTTTTGATAGCTCTTGAGGCTCCTTGGTCCATATCCCTCCACATAGTACCTCTTTAGCGAAAGTCTTTGAGGACTCGGCCATCACAATGACAACATGGCAATAACTAGGAGAACAAGTATCTTAGCCAAGTTTATTCCTAAGAGGAGTACTGAGAGAGCAAGGGGCAATGAGAAGGAGGTAATGAGTTTTCATATGTATATCTTTTTCTTTTCCAATAGGGCAAAATGAATATATATGACCAACAATTAAATGGGTTTAATGAGAATTAAAATTAATAAGACCACCAACAGCCAATAACCATTTAATAGGATCAAGTAATAGCTAATAATTTGGTCATTTAGGAGTCACTAAATGAGTTGTTAAAAACGGTCAGAATTGAAGAGCAAAATAAAAGACATTAAAGAGAGGATGTGTAGCCAATAACACTAAGAAATTATTATTATTATTTTTCCAGAGAAAATAATACAATCCCCTCAAAGAACTTAACTATAGTGTATAACTTTAACTCATAGATCAAACCATTACCAATTCCATTCATAAACATTTTTGGATATCTTAGTAACTCATAAATATCTTGATTCTCTACTACAAATTCGAGCAACACAATCATAGGCAAACTGAATCTTTGGTCAGACACTAATTGAGCCAAGGTCACACCCTTTCTTGTTGGACTTTATTTGGTCATAGGTAGTATAAGAATTTACTATAAAGATTGAGCAAGCATGCGATACAAAACAAAGAATATAGTAAGGGCAGAATTTGAAAATCAGTGTTATTTGTGTGTTTGCTGTGACACACATTCCAAAGTCCAAAGTGTACGCCAAATCAATATTGTGTCCATGTCTCTATTCCTATATTGACATATCGTATGTGTATCAAAATAACAAATAATCTACTTTCCAAAACTAAAATGCATGCAATGTGTTAAGTAATGGACACGACATAAACACATACTCTAGGATACAGAAAAGCATGCCAATACATACTAGTGTTTCCGTGCCCATATTTTGTGGATTGGAACAAGTAACACATAGGACATAAAATCTTGTGAACTAAAATAAGAATATTGTCTTGAGAATCATGTATAAACTAATATTAGAAAAATGTAGGACCACAATCTTATATTGTACCTTTAAGACCTTGCAAGTAGTATAGTGCCCATATGACCGCAAAATACTAGAGGCATGAAGCAACTAAATTGTAAGACAATATGATTCATAAAGCTCATATTCTTAAGAAGCTTCTTTGAAAGTTTCTTACTATGTTTACGGACAAGACAAAAATTGTGTAGTGGAAAAAAAATGATCAAATTGTAATCTAGAACTAGAAAATCAAGTTTTTGTCAGAAACTGGTATTATGTATAACGTGGTTAGCAAAAGTGTCATTGTACTAATGCATATCTTTTGATACTAGATGAAGTTGTATATATATACCAGAATACAATATGATTTTATGGTCAATATTCAGAATGTAAAACTAATAGGGCATACCACGAAATAACTCTTAGATTGTTGGAAATAATTTTATTTTCTTCTTTTGAAATCTACAAACAAAATAAACAAAATTAAAAGTTACCGGCCTCCGGGGAAGTCGCGCACGTAGCACTGCCCTAAGAGTTAATCCGGGTCTATGTGCAAACTTTTCCGGATGCTCCTAGTGGTAAAATCCCCGCTCTACCGATTTCCCGTCGTTGCACACAACTCGGGGAGATTGACCCGAACTTAGCTTTGCCCAGAAAATAAAATAAAATGAAGAGGAGTGTTTAGGGTAGGGAAGAGAGAAAGAGACATTTTTTATATCTTTTGTTCATGTCAATTCCTTTTCAAAGAAAAGAATGCATGGAACATATATAGAGCCATGACCCATCCCATATAATTAAAAGGTTTTCAATGAGGCATAAAGAGCCATAAAATAGTATTTGAATGGTGTGATGAATATGAACCAATAGGAAGTTAATAAGATTTAACATCCAAATAAAATAATCCATTTATTAGGAATTAATTGTATTTAAAAATTGGTTTTTTTTCATAATAATAACAACAAAGTGGACTAGAGGGAATTGTTGGAGTGGGTGGGGTTCCCAACCTATGTGGAGAAGATCCCGGAGTGCGACGAGCGCCGTCCGATGTCGGAGAAGCTCGGGAGTAGTTGCTGCTGCTGCTGCTGTTGCTGCTGTTGCTGCTGGAGCTGCTGGAAGCAGGGGACCCGAGTTCGGGCCGAACTCGGTCCCCTGGCGAGTTTGGGCCGAACTCGGTCTGGCCGTTCCAGGGTTTGGCCAGTAGGTGCTGGCTGCCCCACACAGAGTTCTGGCCGAACTCTGTGTGTCGGGGGGCTGAAGCGGATTTCAGGATGAGTTTTCATCATTGGATCTAATCCAACGGTTCAGGTTGGTTGCGGGATTAGGGAGATATATATTGAGTTTCTTAACCCTAATTAAAAAGTGCAACATAACACAAGTTTGAGAGAGAAGGAGGCAAGAGTGCCATTGCAACTTCGGAGAAGAAGACGGAGGATCGAAGGTCGTTTTCGAAGGAGATCGTGTTTCGGGTAATCTCTACTCGTCGTTCTCGTTCTTTGTAGCCCTGTGATCATTGTTCTTGTCTCTGAGTGTTGTGGGGATCCGATTTGGATCGGGAGGAGTTTGTAGAGGGTGTAATTCTTCTATTCCATTAGTGGAGGCTTCTCAGGGTTGGACTCCGATCGTCCCGTGATTTTTCCCGCAAGGGTTTCCACGTCAAAAATTCTCTGTGTCTGCGTGATTGTTGTGTGTGCTTGTTTTTGGGTTCGTGCGTTGTTTGCTCGGTCCTCTCGCAGGTACTCTTCGGTTTGGGGAAAGGTTTCCGCGCTTCTTTTCCAACAGAGTGGTATCAGAGCTTTGGGTTCAAAGGGTGTCAGGAGTTGACAGAGGAACCAGAGAGGAGAGATGGACGCGAAGCCGGTGCGCATGGTGAACCTTAATGGCACAAACTATCATTATTGGCGGAGCAAGATGAAGGATTTGCTATTTGTCAAGAAGCTGCATCTACCTGTGTTTGCATCCGAGAGGCCCAGTGATAAATCCGAGGAGGACTGGAAGTTCGAGCACATACAGGTGTGTGGGTACATACGGCAGTTTGTTGATGAGAACGTGTACAATCACGTTGCCAATATTGAGCACGCGAAGGCGTTGTGGGATAAGCTGGAATCCTTGTATGCGAAGAAGACCGGGGTAAACAAGTTGTTCCTGATCCGAACGATGATGGGTCTGCGGTACAAGGATGGGGCGTCTATTATGGATCACTTGAGTGATTTCCAGGGCGTGGTTGACCAGCTATCTTCTATGGGAGTCAAGTTCGACGACGAAGTTCAGGGACTGTGGCTGCTGTGTACCTTGCCAGACTCGTGGAAGACCGTACGAGTATCTATGATCGCTTCTGCTCCAGAGGGCGTGGTCAGTCTGGAGTTTGCCAAGAGCGGGGTGTTGAATGAAGAGATGCGGAGACGTTCTCAGGGCACTTCATCTACATCCTACCACTCAGAGGCACTTGTTTCAGAGAGCCGCGGAAGGGGCAAAAGCAGGGGTCCAGGTGGTGGCAGAGACAAGAGCAGGGGGAAGTCCAAGGGTCGGTACGAGGACTCAGAGTGTTATCATTGCGGTAAGAAGGGTCATATCAAGCGGAATTGTTTCGCTTGGAAGAAGGAGAAGAAGGGCGACAAGGGGAAGCAAGAAGAGAACACTACAGCGGCGGCCTCGGTACATGGAGGCGATGTGATCGTCGTAGGTGATGAGGTTATTACTAACCTCGCCTGCGATGACAATTCTTGGCTGGTGGACTCAGGGGCTTCAGCACATGTATCTCACAATAGGGCACTGTTTGCCACTTACACGACAGGCGACTGTGGCGTGTTGAAGATGGGCAACGGAGATGTGTCGAAGGCGGTTGCCATTGGAGATGTGCATTTGAGAACGAAGACGGGTGTGGTTCTTGTTCTCAAGGATGTTCGTCATGTCCCTGATATCCGTTTCAACCTGGTGTCGGTTGGAAGGTTGGATGACGAGGGATTCTTCAGTCTCTTCGGAAATAGTCAGTGGAAGCTTTCCAGAGGTTCGATGGTGATTGCCAGAGGAAGCAAGAAGTCCGGTCTCTACTATATGGAGGGGAGCGCAGAGGGGGCACAGGAGGTGAACGCAGTCAGTGACGCGTCTACCGAGTTGTGGCACAGGCGGCTCGGCCATATCAGCGAGAAGGGGATGAGCTACTTGGTGAACAGGAAAGTGATTTTGGGGCTCAAGTCTACAAAGTTGGAGAAATGCACGCACTGTTTGGCTGGAAAGCAAAGTAGGGTGTCTTTCCAGAGTCACCCAAGTTCGAAGAAGCCGGCGTTGCTCGAGTTGATTCACTCGGATGTCTGCGGTCCTATGAAGGTAAAATCTCTTGGTGGTGCTTCTTACTTTGTGACTTTCATTGATGACTGTTCCAGGAAGGTTTGGGTCTATGCCTTAAAGACCAAGGATCAGGTGCTGCCTACTTTCAAGGAGTTTCAGGCCTCCGTTGAAAGGGAGACGGGCAAGAAGTTGTTGTGTGTTCGGTCCGACAATGGCGGCGAATACATCGGTCCCTTTGATGCGTATTGCAGAGAGCAAGGGATACGACACCAGAAGACTCCGCCAAAGACACCTCAGCTCAATGGTGTAGCGGAGCGCATGAACAGGACACTGATGGAGAGGGTGCGGTGTTTGCTGTCAGAAGCAAACTTGCCGGGCAGTTATTGGGGTGAGGCTCTTCTCACAGCTGCTTATATTATTAATTTGTCTCCTAGTGCTCCTTTGCAGGGTGATGTGCCTGACAAAGTATGGTACGGCAAAGAGCCGTCATACAATCACCTGCGGGCGTTTGGTTGTAAAGCCTTCGTGCATGTACCGAAGGACGAGAGGACCAAACTTGAGCCGAAGACGAGGCGATGCGTCTTTGTCGGCTACGGTCGGGATGAGTTTGGCTATAGACTCTACGACCCAGTGGAAGGAAAGCTCTACAGAAGCAGCGACGTGGTGTTCGTCGAGGATCAGACCATGACCAACACTCAGGACTCCGAGACGCCTTCTGAGGCTGAGGAATTGCCTGAGTTAGAGTCATTTCGCTTCGAGCAGTTTCCAGAGGACATCGCGGAGGATCCAGTTATGGGGGAGCCGGTACATGGAGTTGCTCCCAACCTTGATCATCAGCCTGCTGATGGTGGTCAGGGTGTCCCTCAGGAGGATGAGCATGCCGGAGAGGTAGTTCCTGAAGGGGAGGAGGCTGTCGGTATACAGCCAGCACCAGTGGCTCCACTGAGAAGGAGCAACAGGGATCGTCGACCATCTACGAGATACTCGCCGGATGAGTATGTGCTACTGACTGACGGGGGAGAGCCCGAAAGTTTCGCAGAGGCTATGGAAGACGAACACAGACAGGAGTGGATGGTGGCTATGCAGGAGGAGATGAGTTCCTTGCACACCAATTCTACTTATGATCTGGTACGGTTGCCAAAGGGCAAGAAGGCTTTGAAGAATCGATGGGTGTTCAGAGTGAAGCAGACGGATGATGCTACTCGCCCTCGATACAAAGCGAGGCTGGTAGTCAAGGGCTACGGTCAGCGGAAAGGCGTGGATTATGATGAAATCTTTTCGCCTGTCGTCAAGCATTCGTCTATTCGGGTGGTACTAGCATTAGCAGCCAGTTTCGACTTGGAGGTCGAGCAGATGGACGTGAAGACAGCGTTCCTCCATGGTGATCTTGAGGAGGAGTTGTACATGGAGCAGCCGGAGGGATTCTGTGAGAAGGGCAAGTCACATTTGGTCTGCCGGTTGAGGAAGAGCTTGTATGGTCTGAAGCAGGCTCCGAGGCAGTGGTACAGAAAGTTCGAGTCGTTTATGGGGGAGCATGGTTATGCACGGACGACGTCGGACCATTGTGCATTTGTGAGGTATTTTGCCGATGATGATTTTATCATCTTATTGCTCTATGTTGATGATATGCTATTAGTGGGTCGGAATGCCTCTAGGATAGCGGAGTTGAAGCGCCAACTGGGCGCGGCCTTCTCTATGAAGGATTTGGGCGCAGCGAAGACTATTCTTGGGATGGAGATCAGCCGAGAGAGAGAGTCCAAGCTGCTACACTTGTCCCAAAAGAAGTACATTCACCGGGTACTTCAGCGTTTTGGGATGGACGGGTCGAAGAAAGTGAGTTCTCCCCTCGCGGCTCATTTTAAGTTCACTAAGGAGCAGTGTCCATCTACCGAGGACGAAAAGGAAGATATAGAGCGGGTTCCATATGCTTCAGCTGTGGGAAGCCTGATGTATGCCATGGTGTGTACGAGGCCAGATATTGCTCATGCAGTTGGTACGGTTAGCAGGTATCTTTCGAATCCGGGAAGGGTACATTGGAGTGCGGTCAAGTGGATTCTACGATATCTTCAGGGCACTGCTGGTTGGAGACTTTCCTTTGGTGGTGACGAGCCGAAGCTGGTTGGGTATACCGACGCTGATATGGCTGGAGATGTAGACACGAGGCGATCGACTTCAGGCTACGTGATGATGTTTGCGGGAGGAGCAGTGTCGTGGCAGTCGCGGTTGCAGAAGTGTGTTGCCTTGTCGACGACGGAGGCGGAATACATTGCGGCGACGGAGGCTTGCAAGGAGCTGTTGTGGATGAAGAAGCTGTTGCAGGAATTGGGACTGAAGCAAGAGCAGTATACTTTGCTTTGCGACAGTCAGAGTGCTATCCATCTTGTGAAGAATCAGACGTTTCATAGCCGGTCCAAGCACATCGAGACTCGGTATCATTGGATACGGGATGTGGTTGAGAAGAAGGACACGGAGCTTGAGATGGTACATACAGATGACAACGGAGCTGATATGTTCACGAAGATTCTACCAAGGGGGATGTTCGAGTACTGCAGGCAGATCGTCGGGATGACGACGTCCTCCCCATAGTTGTGAAGGGGGAGATTTGTTGGAGTGGGTGGGGTTCCCAACCTATGTGGAGAAGATCCCGGAGTGCGACGAGCGCCGTCCGATGTCGGAGAAGCTCGGGAGTAGTTGCTGCTGCTGCTGCTGTTGCTGCTGGAGCTGCTGGAAGCAGGGGACCCGAGTTCGGGCCGAACTCGGTCCCCTGGCGAGTTCGGGCCGAACTCGGTCTGGCCGTTCCAGGGTTTGGCCAGTAGGTGCTGGCTGCCCCACACAGAGTTCTGGCCGAACTCTGTGTGTCGGGGGGCTGAAGCGGATTTCAGGATGAGTTTTCATCATTGGATCTAATCCAACGGTTCAGGTTGGTTGCGGGATTAGGGAGATATATATTGAGTTTTCTCAACCCTAATTAAAAAGTGCAACATAACACAAGTTTGAGAGAGAAGGAGGCAAGAGTGCCATTGCAACTTCGGAGAAGAAGACGGAGGATCGAAGGTCGTTTTCGAAGGAGATCGTGTTTCGGGTAATCTCTACTCGTCGTTCTCGTTCTTCGTAGCCTTGTGATCATTGTTCTTGTCTCTGAGTGTTGTGGGGATCCGATTTGGATCGGGAGGAGTTTGTAGAGGGTGTAATTCTTCTATTCCATTAGTGGAGGCTTCTCAGGGTTGGACTCCGATCGTCCCGTGGTTTTTCCCGCAAGGGTTTCCACGTCAAAAATTCTCTGTGTCTGCGTGATTGTTGTGTGTGCTTGTTTTTGGGTTCGTGCGTTGTTTGCTCGGTCCTCTCGCAGGTACTCTCCGGTTTGGGGAAAGGTTTCCGCGCTTCTTTCCCAACAGGAATTAGGCTGCTTTTGTCCTATACAAAGACACAATGGTCAGGGAGAGTGCTTGGTCCAACGTCTCTACGATGACTAAATTAGCAACAGAAAATTTGCTGTAAAATACTAAATTTTATTTAAATTACGCATAGGGTAATAACTATCTAAAAATTACAAGTAAATGTATTTTCTGCCAGACAGACTGGCGGAAATTGGACATATCCAATTTTCACCAAACCGTCTGGCGGAAATCAAACATTTGATTTTTTTTTACTGGTTAGTTGGTTTGGTTTAATAATGTACTTGCTTTGTTTGGGGTTTTATTTTTACTGTTGTTTTGGTTTATGTGAAAAATATATCTACGCGTGTTTCTTTTCACATAATATTATATAGATAGAAAATATATAATTTAATATCATTTGCAGAAAATTTGATATTATCTATAGAAATATATAACAAATAGATAATTTTATATATAACAAAATATAATTTAAACATTAAAATTTCTCTCTCTCTCTCTCTCTTTCTCTCTCTCTCTCTCTATATAATATATATATATATATATATATATATATATAATATATATATATATATAGAGGAAGGATCAAGATCCCCACACTTTTGCATCCCCAAGCATCCCCCCTATTTACACGTTGGATGGTGCTTTAAGTCATCTAATCTTAACCGTTGATTTACCAATGGTTAAGATTAGATGACTTAAAGAACATCCAACGGATGTGAACATGGGGATGGATGGGGATGCAAAAAGTGTGGGATGCCTATCCTTCCTCATATATATATATATATATATATATATTATATATATATTATATATATATATATATATATATAATACAACATTTTCTCACTTTTGCATCTAAGCATCCCCATAATGTAAAACCCATAAAATTGAAATTTAATAATAAATGGAATTTTTTCAATATTTATTTGTTTGCTAGTAAGTATAGAATAGTTAGGGTTACTATTATTATTATTATTATTATTATTAGTTTAGTCAGTTAAATAAGAAAAATAATTTTATTTGTAAAAGATTAATTAAATCATAGTGATTGTAATTGTTAATTTAATGATTGATTGTTCGCTAGTTTAGTTTAGGCCTATTAGCTAAGCCCGCGGTTTTTAGCCCATAACTTAAAACCATTGACCCGAAACCCTCTAACCCGAAACCCATTAACCTAAACCCATCTACCCATTTAAACCTAAACACATCCACACCCCTTGCCCATGTAGCCATCTCCCTTTCCTTCACGTACAATCTTCAGAAACTTTTCCTTCCCCTACAGAAACCTCCAGAGCCTTTATATTTCTCCACCTTCACAAAACCTTCCTATCTCCACCCACACTCCACCTCTCCCAAATTTGATCGCACCACGACACTCCTTGCAATGTCCCGTCCAATTAAACACCTCTCTTGAGGCATTTACGACAACCTGCGCGACCCCGACCGGCCGACCAGCCCGTCCGCGTCCCGCGCCCTTGCGTGCGTTACCCCGCGGCCCGTGGGACCGCTCCTGTCGTGCCAGTGGCCAGCCTAGCATGCTCCCGCCGTGCGCCAACGGCCAGTAGCCGTGCCCTTGCGCACCAGCACCTCCGCGTGCGCTTCCGCCGTGCGCCAGCCGGCCGTGTCCCCGCACGCCCGTGCGACCCCGCCCGCGCGCCCGTGCGACCCCGCGCCGCGTGTCCCCGGCCCGCGCGTGACCCCGCCCGCGTGCGCCCGTTCGCCGACGTCGATCCCGCTCGCGTGCCCCTATGCCCGTGCTCCGTCGTCCCGTCGCTTTTGTGCGACCCCGAGGCCGAAGCCACCCTTCGGTTCTCCTGCATCAGATTTTCGGTAGGTTCCCTAGACTTTCTGTGTTATTTCTAGTAGAGAAAAACCTTAATCTTGTCAGACCAAAATTGACATAATAAAGCTCTGTCAATCTTGGGATAATTAGTTTCCCAATTATTTTAATTATTTGATATGTTAATGTGATTAATTAAATAGTTGGTAAATAACGGTTAGATTATTATTAGAACTGCTCGTAATTATTGGGCCATCGTATAAATTGTTGGATCGTAAAATGATTATTTAGTAATTAATATTACTGCTATCTTACTAAAATATAATTTTAAAATTATATTTAATTACTGTCCTTGGTAAATATTCTAAAATAAATAAAATAATTGTTAAAATAAAGGATTGTCGTATTAACACGACATTTTAGGTTTAAAAGATTTTTACTAAATATGTTACGTTTATTTTACGTAAATAAAATGCTAACTAGTTTCAAAAGTATTCCCATTACCAAAAGGGGTATTTTGAATATAAGAAATTAATTAAAATATTAGTACTATTTTTATAAGTAAAAAAATGTTTATTATTTAATAGAAAATATAGCAATTCTCACATTATTATAATAAGTAGTTTTATTTAAAATATCGTTTATTCACTAGTTGGTAATTACGAGTATTTTGTTAAAAGCATTAAAAGAACGTTTTGGATAAATTATTTTCATAAGTCATAAAAAATACTAATTTGTCACTATCTTATTATAATTGAATTAATGATAATTCCATTTAAGGAAATAATAAGTTTTACTATCTTAGTATTAAAAACGTATTTTCCTTATATTCTCACTTAGATATTCTATAAAATATTTATTTCCCTTATAATTATTAGTGAATTTAGAGTCTAGATTATTATTGTATTATTAATAAGTTAATTAATTAGAATTATAGCAAATCTTAGACTGAAAACTAAGACATATTTCACTAATGTAGGGTTCAGTTCCGGGCATTAGCTTGATTTTTTTTTTTCTATCGTCACCTACAACACCAGAAAACCAATGCAAGTTTCATATTATTCAGATTCGTATTTTTGTTGATAATTAAATGCATTGCATCATTAGGATTATATATTGTATCGACACTTGACTCACGGGATCCCTCTCGGACCCAAATTGATTGCCCGATTGACTCATTTACTTGGGGTTGGGGAGTAGTGTTAGCACATGTGGTCAAAGCTCACTTATTCCCTCATTGTGGATAGCTGAAGCCCCACCTCACTCGGACTGAAGCCGGACCGTGTTCATTAGAACACATATTACCTCCATAGCTGGCCACGGGATGCTACACACTCAAAACACTATTGCTAATTGTAGATTGCATCATTATTGCTTCCTAGAGATTTTATTGTTTTATTCATTCTTATTTATTATTATTTAGAAAATATTAAAAAATGCTTTAAAACTGCTCATCGCATTCATTTATTATTTATTAGAATGTTGGATTGGATATATATGTTATTGCTCCCTCGTGACTGGAGACCAATATTTTTAGGTGACTGCGATGACGAGAAGCTTACTTTTAGTTTCTATTACGGACCCGACCTGGATTCTAAAGAGATAGTTGAACCCGAACAGGGAGCCCAGGAGTTCTAGCCGTACTTATTGTTTAGTTTCTTTCTTTGTTTTAAAGTTGTAATGAAGGATAAGTTGTAATAATTTAAATACTTTCTCTGCTTGTATGGATGTTCCAGATAGACATCTAGTTCTAATTTAAATGTTTTAATAAAAGTTGTTAATTTTTGCGGTTTATAATATTGTGCTTGAGTTACTACTGATTTATACAGTTACTGCCGCCTCACAACGGTGCAGGCTGGGCATGATCCGACTGGACCCAGTTCGGGTCGTGACATGTTTACAATGGTGGCCCATGCAGGTCATGTTCTACAAATTTGGTCTAGTCAACTTAGTCTAGACAAACATGTAAGCCTACATTCTGATCTTAGGTTTAAGAATGACTTTAAGAAAACAGACTCTAGAAATAATTAGAACACTTAGCCTATTTCAACCCGTCACAACGTAGAACCGAACTTATCTATATATATATTTATATTATATATATTTATATATATATATATTATATATATATAGATATACTATAATATATATATATATATATATATATATATATATATATATAATATATTATATATATATATATATCTATATATATATATATATATATCTATTTTTACTTATTATAGTTTTGTAGGTTACCTTGCTTATGTTTGTTACCTAAACCTTCCTGAGGATGGCGAAAGGAAAGACAATCCATTTTGAGCCTGCCGTCGAAGAGGTTTCATCATATGAGTACACCCCTACTCAGGCCTATTCTGATCCTTCTCCATTGCAGCTCACTGATCATTCTCATACTGTACAAGCTCCCCGCACTTCTTATACTTCCACAGTGCATGTAGCATCACCTATCCCTCCGAGGACCACACCACCTCCTGCCGGTGTGAACCCTCCCGCTGCTCGACCAGTGCCAGTGGACCCCACCAAACTCGTAGGTCTGCTACGAGGAGTTCTTGAGGCCCAGAGGGCCCAAGCTGAAGCCAATCGCGAGTAGACCACGATTATGAGAGAGAACTGGAGAATGCCCATAATATGGCTATGGCAGCACTAGATTCATCTCAGTCCGATCAGAGGCCTGCTCAGGTAAATAAAAATTTAAAAGTTTTTAAGTTGTATTGGAGAAATTCAAGTCTGACAAGAAGTCTGTTGTCCAGGCAAAGGTCGGAACATTGAGAACTTCAAAAAGTTGGACCCGCGCACTTTTAAAGGAATATATGGCATCATCTATGCAGACGAATGGCTGGATTATATGGAGTAACTTCTCAGCGTCGCTCGACTCCCTGCCGACCTCATGGTTGAGGCCGTCGTTCTTCAGCTTAGGGGTTTGGCTAGCATTTGGTACAAAAAATGAGCCAAGATTCCAGGCTAGAGGAACGTCTTGGCGTTCCTTCAAGAAGTAGTTCAAGCAAAAATTCTTTTCGGAAGCCATCCTCGAAGCTATGGGAAGGCAATTTCATGATCTGAAGCAGGAAGATCGCACTATCGAGGAGTATACAGCCGAGTTCAACCGGCTCGACAGATTTGCCACTAGCCTAGTGGACGACCTAGTGGAGCGTGCCAAGAAATTTTGGCACGATTTGTGAGAGGTGATCCGAACTTTGGTAGTCTCAAATGGTACGAAGACTTATAATAAGATACTGAAGGTGGCCCAAGATGTTGAGTCCAACTCGCCTGTCCGACCCAAAAGGGAGAATCCAGGATCTAGCAACGACTACCTGGGCAACACTAAGAGGCAAAACCACAACAATAATAGGCCCACTCACCCGCAGCAATCCCAGCAGCAACAGTAGTCAGCAGCACCCAACAAAGCACCCCAGTACCATCAACAGAAGACGGCTAACTGTGCCTATTGCAAGAGTTCGGTCATACTACGGATATCTGCAGGAAGAAGTTGGGACATTTCCTTTCTTGTGGATCTGCCACCCACCAAGTAAAGGAATGTCCAACAGCGTTCAACAAGATTAGAACAAGACAACGGAGAGGCCCACTACCCACCCAACAGCAGTGCTACAACCAGTAGATAGCCGAACAAGCTTTTACCTTAGCCGTGGAGGAGCCAGAGCTAGAGCCAGAGACTGAAGGAGATGTCATCGTAGGTGCTATTCTATTACATTCGAACCCGACGTTAGCTTTATTTGATTCTGGGCTTCACATGGCTTCATACCATCAAACTTAATTGCTGTATATCATTTAGATGTAGGATGTAGTAAGATGATTTGTAGAGTAAAGATCGGAGGTGGACCTATCCCAATCATAGAGACTTGCTCTTGCCCTATCACTATCCCAGGTCATACTTTCCTAGCACCCCTTCTAGTAATGCCTCTCCTTAACTATGATATAGTCCTGGGGATGGACTGGCTGAGTAAGCAGCATCCCCTGATAGACTGTCACCGAGGTTGTGTCATCTTCAGTCCACCTGGAGGACCCAACTTCGAGGTGGTCTGAGAACCAAAAAGAATGGGGTGTGTCTCCTACACCTCTATCACAGAAGAAACTAGTTACCCCCTGATCGAGAGGTGGAGTTTACTATCAACCTAGTACCTAGATCTTCACCTATCTCAACGATTCTACAGAGTCAATCCCAAGGAGGCCAAGGAGTTGAAGGACCAGATCGACGAGCTCAAGGCCCAGGGATTCATCAGAGTGGCACTTCACCATGGGGGAACCAGTCTTATTTATGCCCAAGAAGGATAGAATGGTCCGAATGTGCATAGACTACAGGGAACTGAACAACATCACCATCAATAATAAGTATCATCTGTCCAGGATTGATGATCTCTTCGACCAGTTGAGCAGAGCGAATATTTTCTCGAAGATTGATCTCAGGTCCGGATATCACCAAGTCAAAATACGAAAAAAGACATTCCAAAGACAACATTCAACACCAAATATGGACAATATAAGATCTTGGTCATGCCCTTTGGTCTTACAAATGCTCCAGTAGTATTTATGAACCTCATGAACAAGGTCTTCCATAAATACCTGGACCAGTTTGTCGTTGTCTTTATCGACGACATTCTGATCTATTCGAAGACCAAAAAAGAACATGAGCAGCACTTGTGGGTAGTATTAGAGACATTAAGGAAGGAGAAGCTATATGGTAAGCTGTCCAAGTACGAGTTATTCTTAGACACGGTAGACTTTCTCGGCTACATTGTCACAGAAGAAGGCATATCAGTAGATCCCAAGAAGATAGCTACCGTAGAGACATGGACGATGCCCAGTTCGGTTGCAGAGATCAGAAGCTTCTTGGGCTTAGCTGACTATTATTGGAAGTTCATGAAGGACTTCGCAAGGATCGCTGAGCCCATGACAAAGCTAACCAGGAAGAATGAAGAATTCATCTGGACCGAGGCACGTCAGGCATCAATTGAGGAATTGAAAAAAAGGTTGACATCAGCATCAATATTATCACTACCCTCTGGATCAGGTGGATTCTCCATCGACAGCGACGCTATTTGTAAAAAAACAAAAGTTTGATTTACAAACTAAAAAAAAGAAAGTACGAAGAGTAAAATTAATTTCTGGAAAAGTACAACTGTCAAAATCTGATCATAAGACGATCACTTTATTCTTTGGACGATGTGATATCGAAGACACGAGCCTCTGGAGAATGAAGAAGCACCTTATCAGGAGATTATAATTATTAATGATGCTTTAGAACTAATTTGAAACTCTATTTATAGAGTTCTGAAATAACTATCAAGTAGTTATTCTAGGTGGCGCTACTGCATTTTGCGTGCCATTCATCAAGTTGCACGAACGGTTACTCGAACTGCTAAGAATACATGGCATTCTATGAGAGAGATACGCATGGTCATGGGCAGTGTAGTAGATACGTTCTTCGAGAATAGTGGCATGTGCGCCACGTCATCTGAATTTAGGATGAAAGTTGATTATGTGGTGCTAGTTTGATAGGTGGTGCCAGACGCAATTTGATAACAGGCACCTCCTAATTAGTTTGTCAGTTCTGTCATCATTAACTACCTCGCGCCACTTGATAGTTGGCGCGAGCTAGCCGTCAGCATTTATTACAAAGCTGACATAGTTTTCTCGGGTGCCGTGCTTCCCAAGCTTCGAAAAGATTTCCTTGGACTGACAAGCTGTCAGTCATCATTGTGACTGTTTACAGCTTCTCGAGGAGGCTTTGCCACGTGGTGCATGCGCCACCTGACCCTAGCGCCATCTAAGCCTCATGCAACCCAGTGGCCAGCGCCATTCTGAATCCTGGCGCCATCTTATGAGTAGCGCTTAATTATTTTTGAGCTCCTACAAGTCCCCCTTCAAAGTTTTCAAATTTAAAAATTTTCAAAATTTGAAATACTTTGAATTAGAAATGATTTGTCTGACTGGCACGGGATACTGTTGTAACTGATCCGAGTTTGCACGTAGGTTGCGCAACGGTCAAAAAAGTTGCCATAGGCTATAAATAGCCGTTTAAGAGAGAAAAATTACTTTTACTGAAAAGTTATTTCTCTCCAACTCTTTGCCTTCTTCTTCTTAACCTTAGAAGCTCTTTCGACCATCAATGGCGCCGAGGAGATCTGCTATTGACAAGGGCAAGTGGGTCGCCGAGCCTTCATCGCGTGCTGTACCACAAAGGGCGCCTCAATACGGGCCACCATCGGCGAGAGTCGAGAGGGCGACCCTACTCTTGAAGGTGATCACCGGAGAACTAACGTCTGATCCTGGGGCGCCACTCGATTGCAACACATCATGTCAGCATTGACCATCTCTTTTTAGAGCTCTGGTTAACCCTACGCACTTCACAACCTGTAACTCCTCTCTTTAGAGTGTTGGTCGCATCATAGCACACACTCTTTGTTTTTATAAATTGTGTTATGTGAAAAAAGCAAGCTTGCACAAAAACGCACTTGCGCCAAGCAGCTCTTGCGCAACCTATGAACTGGAGCCATCTAGATCCTGCATAAAACTGACATCCTGCAAGTTTTGAACTGTCTTACGCCCAATGCTTTAAACTGTTGTTTATGTGCAACACTTTGATGGATTGTCATATTTTATGCCAAAGTAACAAAATAATTTTGTCATAAGGCATTGACTTAAGATTTTTGATCATGCGCCACTCAAGAGCCATTATGCTCGCGCAATTTGCGTTGGTTTGTGCAAATTGAATATTTTTGTGCAAAGTTTGCAATTTGATCTTTCATGTTTCTAAACTTTGCTTCTTCTTTTGCAGTTGATCTCAGAGAAGACCCCGATGCTGAGAGGCTGGCTTCAGCTTTTCGAGTATCGAAATACCAAGAGGATTTGTCTCATGTTCTATATCCTCAATATGATCTTCCACAATCCAGAAGAACAATGCTAGTATCTCAAGAGGATAAGACTTTATTATATTTGATGAATGGAGAACCCCTCATGAGTTTAGACCAAGTCCCTCATAAAAACCAGCTTTCTTATTTGGAGATGCCATCAAGAAAACAGCTCAGTCCAAATCAAAACGAGAGGACAAGATTTATCGGAGCAGAGACAGATTGATGTATCTACAGAGATGTCGAGACACTTATCTCTATCTCGATATGCTCATTCCAATTCTCCTCGATGGATGGCATGGGACTTGACTCCAATCCAACAGGCCAAGGTTGGTAAAATATGCCAAAATTGGGTCCCAAGAATAAAGACATGTTCTACAGTCATTCAGAGAGATTCAGTTCCCACCTGAAAGGCTTAAAACCGAGTTGTGTGCCTCCTGAAGATTCATCCATGTTGATTCCCGTCAGAATTTCCTTTTCTCCAAATATATTTGCTAAGGCTGAGGGAAAATATCCAGATCAAGCCATGAGATTGACAGGCTTGATGAATCCAGAGATGAAGCGCTGGAACAGTGTTATAGTCTGGGCTGTTGACCAATTTAAAGACAACCTTCTTGAACTGAAACTCTACGATCCAATCTGGACCACTGCTTTTGGCATCCGTCCCAATCCTAATCTATTTTTGGCTCTGGTGGAACGGTATAATGACAAAACTGGCACCTTCATGACTCCTCTTGGAGAGATTGGCTTTGTACTTCACGATATGCAATATCTTTCTCATTATTTAATGGGTGAAAACCCATACGAAGAATACATACCAACGAATAAAGAGCTAAATACTTTAGCCAAAGAGAAACCACAGATGGTAGCCGTCTTCGAGGAACTTTTGTGCCACTTCATGATTGTACCCTCTATTATCAGAGTGCTGTAAAAGGGACATGCTATATGACTAAGTGGCTGCCGTACTTATTTCTGGGCCACATTTAAGAAGACAAGATCAATAAGAGTCAAGCTTATGAACCTTGTTTCTTCAAGCCGCTTGACCGCAACACTATCGAAAAGCTGGTAGAAAAATCCAAGCATTTTGACAACAAACTGAACAATGATTGGCATCCATTTACCGCTGGTGCTACTATTGAGAGCTACCTCAGCCAAGGTTACCGACCCATGTCTCGAGAAGCTATTTTAGCGGGTTTACTTTCCTTGTGGATACGACAGTTCGTGGTTCCTGGAGCCAGTGCCGTCGACAGATTCTACCGAGGCGTACTATTCGCGATTGTGCGTCTAGTATTTGGCTACAAGATGGACATTCTTTCGGCGATAACTTGCCGACTGAACGCAGGTTTGCGTTCTTTTGTCGACAGTATGAATTATCCCAGCACTCGAGACACCTTTCCTCGTACCGAGATGCCTTATACCTATTTGTTCGGGTGGCTGTTATTGCATCATCCCAGTTTGATGGACCCGACTATGGGTACCATTGGAGGAGACTTCATCAGGCGTTATGCCACCACTCGATGGAGCATAAACACCCTTTCAGAGTGTAGAAAGGCTTTGAATATGGATTCTGGATAGAAATTTCACCGTGTCCTTCCTCCGGGATATAAAAATTTTCTACCTCAACCCATGGACTTAGAAACTATGACACTCCGTCTAACTCCACCGACTTTTATGTGGCTGAAGATGATCCGACCCTCCCACCTAGTACATCGGTTCGAGGGTGAATAATTTTTGGAGCCATATTTACTAAGTCGATTCGCTCGACAGTTTGGCTACGATCAAATGCACGTGGGGAATGCCACCACCTGCTTACAAGCCAAAAGTTATTTGATAGATGGGGCCAGAGCCTGGAGTTACTATAATGCAAGAGGTACCAAGGCTGTATTCCTCATGCCCTCTGCTACATTTAAAGTAGGTCTGCGTATGTTATATACATATACAAATTTTTATACTTCAGCCAATACTTTCTTCGAGAGTTTCAACTTGGCCGATAGTTTTGTAATCGCGAAACGGGCACAATCGGAGGTTCATACTATACAAGAATTTAGAGATACGAAAGACCATGACCCGGCTGATGAATCTCTAGAGGCTACTCTTGTTGGTTTCTTGATGAAGTGAATGAACCATTGTATATCTCACTTGAGAAGCGAAAGGAGAAGTCTCCCACGAGAGGCCTGGTAAAAGGCAAAAGACCGGAGAACCATATGTTCCATCACACCAGATGAACTCCCTTCCCCTCCTAAGGCTCCAAAGAGGAAGAAGAAAATATTATTGGTTTTTGTTGAGAAGCCTACTACTAGGACGACAAGGTCCCAGACGAAGCAAATGAACATAGGAAATTCTCCTAGAGGAGGAGAAATAACTCCCTCTTTAATTCCAAGACATAGTAAGGTCGTTGATAAAGTCACTAACAGGGAACCAACTGTGCAAGATAATCCGATCGAAATTGAAGAATCACCTCCGGCACCTCTTATACGTAAGGCTAGAAGGAAGTTAATAGTGACCGAGCAGATCGTCAAGGAACTAATGCTTCACCAACTCCTTTAATGCCGAAAGTGTCTTCAAGTCAACCTGATTTGTCATTGCCTTTACAGGATCTGCCACCTCCTCAAGATAATATTTGTACTCTTTTTAATATGATCATGATTGAGAAAATATTGATGTTGACCTTTTTTATTGGCAGAGGCTTCAGAAATCAGTGCTCCAGCTCCAGTTGTCATAATGGATACCTCAAAACACATGATTATGCAGAAGACCATTCCTGCAACTACACTAGCTGCGGCAGGAATAATGATGTCGTCCCCAATCCAGAGGTTTCGAAGACACACACTTCTTGAGAAAGTATTGCCTTCAATGGACTCCAATACCGATGTGTTGCAGCTCCTTCCGCAATCCAAACTCTACCCTCTCTCAAGAGGATCAAGAAATAATAGCGGCTCTCAAAGGTTGTGATTTTGGTGATGAGCTGATTGAAGAAGACTCCATTTGATGCACTTTCG
>JANAVB010034271.1:0-28460 GCA_029216955.1 Iris pallida
GCGAATTCTGTGTTCCGTTCCCGAGCGCTGCGCGACGACGAATCCCGTGCAAAATGCACGAATCGTCTCGGCGACGCGTCGTGGGAGACGACGCGTGCCACGGGGGAACTCGTCGGGGCTCGCCGTGGTCGCACAAGGTCGACGGTGGCCGCGGCCGGTGCCGCCGCGCGACGACGGCAGCACCGCCGAGCTCTGCTCGTGCTGCTGCCTCGCTGCTGCTGCCAAGTGGCGCAGCAGCTTCTGCTGCCGTTGGCCGCGCGGGGGCGCGGCGGCGGCGAACGGGGCGCGGGCGGGGAGGAGAGGAAGGTGGAGGAGATGGCCATGGTGAGGTGGTGTAGGTGGTAGTGGTGGTGGTGTTAATGTGAAAATGAAGAAGAAGAAGTGAAGAAGAAGAATGAGTGAAGAAAAGAAAAGATGGGAGAGGGGGGTTGTTCTCGTACAAGAGGGGAGGGGGTTGTACTTGTGTACAGAGAGAGAGAGAGAGAACGAGAGAAGAGATGTGAGGAAGAAATTATATATAATATATATATGTGTATATATATTATATAATTAGATATTTAGAGAGAAGAGAGGAGAGAGAGAGATAGATATTTAGAGTGAGAGAAGAGAGAGAAAATAGAGTAGGGGAGAGGTCGGCTGTGAGTGGAGTGGGGGTGCTCACGTTGGAGAGAGAGGGTGAGTGTTTGTTTGTTTTAAGGAGAGTGTGTATAATATATATATGTATATATATATGTATATTAGATGGGTGTGTATATATATCAATGAGAGAATTAGATGTTTACATAAAGAGATATTTAGGGTAGAGGAAAAATATCAGTGGGGTAATGGACAATCATGATGGAGGGCAACATGGAGCTGGGGTTGGGTTCAGTGGAGCCGGGCTGGGCCAAAATGGACTAGGTGCAATAATTAAATTAAAAATAGGTATTTATGATCACTGATAAATAAGTAGCATGCGGGGCTCAATAATGGGACACAAGTGGTGGACGGATAGTAGGCTTCGTGTGGGTCATGTCCATATTTGGGGTCGACTAGATTGGATTGATGGCGGGCCCGAAAATTAAATGGGAAATTAAATCAGATTTTACGGCAGATAATTAATTGGCCTAAATTGAACCGGAAGTTGTGCGAAGGAATGGAGCACAAAATGGAGTGTCGAGTGGGACACAATGGTCATGGGTGAAGAGCGTCTCGAGTAGATCAGGCATGACAGTTGGTTTCAAGAAAAAGGCTAGTCTGGTGCTCCTAAATTAAAAGCCACGGTAACGTGCTTATGAGGATCAAGAAAAAGAGTGGGAAATCAATTAATAATTTAAATGGTCTAAATTGACCCGAACTTGCGCGATACAAAAGGAGCGCAAGGGAACGAGTTTGGATGGGACATGATATCGACGTGAAGGTAATCTCGTCTACTAAAACTTCAAGAAGGAAGTTTCCAGAGACTGGCATCCCTGATGCTCTAGAATTCCAAGTCACGGTAAAGAGCATTAAATCAAATAATAATCAAATAATAATAATCTAATTAATTGATTATTAAAATTAAAAAAAATCAGCCCTAAATTCAGGGCTTACAATCCTACCCACCTTATAAAAATTTCGTCCTCGAAATTAAAGGTTGGTAGTGGGGTAAAACAAGATAGAAAATTTTAGGCAAAACTTAGGCACGATCATAGAATGACAAGTTTGCACGATTAAGATATTCAATTCACAATTATTCAGGCACGAGAAAAATTTTTCGCACGATAGAATCAAATATGAACAGAATCATATAGGCACGATTATAGATAAGTTAAATCATTGGGACACGATTCAGAAAATGAGACTCCGGCAAATCAAGGATAGTCTGAAGCCTAATCGTGATTGGAATAGAATTTAGTCATTTGCCAGAATTAAATCGAAAGTTTAAAAGCACGTGATGATAGCATTGTCCAATCATGATGAAAATAAACAATTAGTCTCAGCACGATTGAAATTATTCAAGTTTGAGTAAATCAGAATTTGGGCAAGATAGAGAACAGAATCAATGAAGTCTGGACACGAACATCTAAGAAGGAATCATATCACAATAGAATTCGAAACCATTTAAGTTTAATCAACAATCAAGACCCTTGGCACGATAAACTAGACACCAGAATCGATTGGTCAATCAGAGAGGATCAATTTCACGATATCAAAATATAATAAACAAATCAAGGATGTAGAATTGAATTGCTTCTGTTATCATAGAAACCAGAATATGGGATCGTAGAGGAAGCGGGTAATCATCTCGCTCTGCTTCGACTACTACCAACAATGTCTACTCCGAGACAGATGATTACGATACTTTCTCGATTTCTCCCAAGATAAAAGATGTGAAAATTCTGAAATTTTCAGAGGTTTCAAGTGTAGATGACAGATGTAGATATGAGATAGGTAATTGGTGGAATCAAGACATAATTGATCAAGACGGAGGAATAAGGGTAAGATGAGGAAATCATCATGCATGAGGAAGAGAATATGGGAAAACAGAAGTAATAGTAGGAACTGCTCTTTGCCCAATAGGTTAAAACAAGTGAATCAATTTAAGATACGATCTGATAACCATACACGTCTATCCCAAATCATGTTGCCAGAATTCTCGCCACGCCAAGCATAGCGGTAATAAACAATAAAGTCCATAACTATTGTATACATCCTATAATCACGTCACCTAGATTCCTTACCACGCACCCCGGTATGGCTGCAAGAGAACCTAATGACATAACTAGGATAGCATATCCAAAATCAGGCTCTATGTCCATGTCTCGCTAGCTAATATGACTGCAATGAATTCTAAACTCCATAAATAAAGTAGACATCTTACCGTTCTCAACGTCCTTGTCCAAAATATGTTTATCAGGATATCTTAACTCAATTCTTAAAAGAATTATCCAAAACAAAATCACGGTCAACAACATATTAAGATTTAAATTCAACAAAAAGTCAAGGGTAAGTTAATAGAAACAACGAAAACAACTTCCGAGATAGGGTTCAGAGAAAAATCTCAGGGAAAGTCCGAGTGTACTACCTAGGTCAAGATAGAAATGGTGAAATATAATCTAAAACAACCCTCGACCATGATACGAGGTTGATAATCATATTCTCTCCCCAACCTAGATGATATACAAGTCCAACTTATAACTTTCCTCTGGGGTCCACAACTCATCCCAAGAAGGAATAAAGTTTGATACGGACAGATATTTCAGAAATCATGACGAATGGAAACAAGTGGGAAAAGAATTTGAAAGCCTTCGAAACAAGATTCCCAGGGGTCATCCCTGGAATCTACCAGAGTTCCTAATATGTGACTGAGTACAAAATCCTAAATTATTCATGACTCACCTTAATCCTAGGGCAGGCTCGCAGTATACAGATAAGCTCAAGTACTACCACGACTTCGCATTAACTGCAAAGACTGACCTGCATGGGCCACCACTAAAAACGTGTCACGACCCGCACCCGGATATACGGGTACGAATACGTAGGCCACGCCCAGCCTCGCCGCGTATCGGCGGTAGAACGCTGTCAAGTATACTATACTAACTACAACATCTAAGAATCCATAACTAGAATGTACTCATGTCACATCACGAGAACTAAGGAAGATAAGACAAGAATAAATAATAACAATATCACTAGAACAACTAGAATCTACTATGATCATAAGACAGGAAATAAGAAGGAACAACAGGACTAACTAAGGAATAACTACCAGGCAACTCATAGAGAAGAATAGTGAGATCCACCTCAGCTAGCAACATCATGAAGTCCAATAATGAGGGCACAACTACTCCTAAAATTTCACATAACGTATCCAGTCAGGAGCGGAACGATACATATATCTCATAACAGATCTCAAGATAGAATAAAAGCTATAAGACTGTAAATAGAGCATATACAATGAAATCATGGAGTGTACATATATTATCATGGCATGGTAAGCTGTAAGCTAGAGCTAGAACAAGAAAATAGAACGGATCATGGCATGTAACCAAATCAAGGTAAGCTATATATCCATGTGTGTGAGTAGCAGTTTCAACTTGTGATCGGCTTGGGAAACTGTCAAGAATCGGCCTGGCAAGTCATATGTGCGGTATAATGACTCACACTGTTCGGGACTCGGGATGGATATGATCACATCATACGCTACTACTCCCCCTACCCCAACTGGTAGAATGGATCCAAACAGGACACGTCACTGCACGGGATTCTAATGAGAAGGTCGCGAACCTGCTCTAGAATCAGTGACCATATATCGAGCAAGAGCTACAAGGGGCTTGCACAATACATCCCAACCTAAGAAGGAGAGACATCTCTCGTCGGGATCCAAGAATACCAATCCGTGAAACCATGTGTCGGGAATAAGCATATCAACACTAAGTACATGAATCATAACAGTTATCATAATTGTGAACAAGTTATCAGAGATGTACTCGCCTGGGGTCCTGCTGTCAATATGAATCAGGTTCATAAAGCCACAGACCTAAAGATGAAATAATACAAGAGCTGATCAGGGTCAAAAGGCGTATTAACATCTAGGTCAAACTAAGTCAAACTAAGACAAACTGGGTCAAAGTTGACGTACAGTTGACTTTGGTCAACTGGTCAACTATGGTCAACTCTAAGTCTAATCTAGGTCAAATAGGTCAATGGTTGACCTACAGTTGACTTTGGTCAAAAAGTCAACGTTGGTCAAATCTGATAAAACCTAGGTCAACTGTTGACTCTACTTCGACGTCTAGTCAAAGTAGTCAACCATGGTCAAGCTAGTCTCTATAACCATCTACAAGGTCAACTTATGAATTTCAGTGATTTAGAAATCACTGAAATCGACGGGTCTCTAAAACAACCAAAAGGAGAAAATATTATAATAATAGGATGACACAAAAAGGGAAGAAATCTACAGATGTTGTCGGATGATGAAACTAACATCACCAACGTGTCCAGAATGGTCAAATCAGCTAGAATAGCCTGTCCAAAAGTCCAATTTGGACACAGGGGCAAAACGGTAATTTTGGGCCAAAATGATGTCCGTCGTTGGACACACTTTGCACCGAAAAACGTGCCGAAATATAAGTGCTCAAAACCTAACAAATTATATGTCCACGAATCCAGAATGAAGATACGAATATCCAGAATTGGATTCCGTTGACCCGATCTCAAATTGGTCCGTTGACCCGGATGTTGGTATCCGACTTGCACCGAAATGCGTGCCGGAACCAATGTCCACTAAAACCTAGCAAATTATATGTCAACGAGTCCAGAATGACGATACGAACTCAACGGTATATCCGGAATTGGATTCCGATGAGCCGGCGTCAAAAAGTCCCGTTGACTCAGAAAGTGGGACCCGCTTTGCACCGAAATGCGTGCCAGGGCCCACGTTCTCCAAATCTAACAAACTTTATATGAAAACAGGCCAGAACGACGCCACGAGTCTACTGGTGGTGTCAGAAATTGAATCCGGAGTCCCGGGTTCAAAATAGAATTTTACAAGTGCAACACTAAGAATTCGAACGGCCAACTTTGGCGTCGAATTCGACCGACCTAACAAGCTCAAACTGAAATGAAATCTAAAGGGGGCAGGAAGAGGGTTATACCAGCTGTGCACCGGAACTGGTGGCGCGCAAAACGGAGCTGCGACGACGAAGATACGAACCCGCAAAGTTGGCGTCGCAAAACTGTCCAAAAACAGTACAAATTAAAACGTCAACTTGGTGGCCGGTTTTGATGTATCAAACGACGAAATTAACGGGTGAAATTTGACAGAGGTGAAGAGGGATATACCGAGATTGAGACGGAGCAAAGAGATCGCCGATCCAACGGTCGGATTGCCCAGAAAATCGGCACGAAGTTGCTGTCCCGAACGCGAATTCTGTGTTCCGTTCCCGCGCGCGCGACGACGAATCCCGTGCAAAATGCACGAATCGTCTCGGCGACGCGTCGTGGGAGACGACGCGTGCCACGGGGGAACTCGTCGGGGACTCGCCGTGGTCGCACAAGGTCGACGGGGTGGCCGGCGGCCGGTGGCCGCCCGCGCGACGACGGCAGCGCCGCCGGAGCTGCTGCTCGTGCTGCTGCCTCGCTGCTGCTGCCAAGTGGCGCAGCAGCTGCTGCTGCCGTTGGCCGCGCGGGGGCGCGGCGGCGGCGAGCGGCGGCGCGGCGGGGAGGAGAGGAAGGTGGAGGAGATGGCCATGGTGAGGGTGGTGATAATGGTGGTAGTGGTGGTGGTGTTAATGTGAAAATGAAGAAGAAGAAGTGAAGAAGAAGAATGAGTGAAGAAAAGAAAAGAATGGGAGAGGGGGGTTGTTCTCGTACAAGAGGGAAGGGGGTTGTACTTGTGTACAGGAGAGAGAGAGAGAGAGAGAGAGGGTGAGGTGAGAGAAATATTATATATAATATATATATGTGTATATATATTATATAATTAGATATTTAGAGAGAGAGAGAGAGAGAGAGATAGATATTATTAGAGTGAGAGAAGAGAGAGAAAATAGAGTGAGGGGAGAGGTCGGCTGTGAGTAGGGAGTGGGGGTGTGCTCACGTGGGGAGAGGAGAGGGTGAGGTGTTTGTGTTTTAAGGAGAGAGTGTGTATAATATATATATGTATATATATATTATGTATATATATGTGTGTGTATATATATACAATGAGAGAATTAGATGTTTACATAAAAAGAGATATTTAGGGTAGAGGAAAAATATCAGTGGGGTATGGACAATCATGATGGAGGGCAACATGGAGCTGGGGTTGGGTTCAGTGGAGCCGGGCTGGGCCAAAATGGACTAGGTGCAATAATTAAATTAAAAATAGGTATTTATGATCACGGATAAATAAGTAGCATGCGGGGGCTCGAATAAATGGGACACAAGTGGTGGACGGATAGTAGGCTTCGTGTGGGTCATGTCCATATTTGGGGTCGACTAGATTGGATTGATGTCGGGCCCGAAAATTAAATGGGAAATTAAATCAGATTTTACGGCAGATAATTAATTGGCCTAAATTGAACCGGAAGTTGTGCGAAGGAAATGGAGCACAAAATGGAGTGTCTGAGTGGGACACAATGGTCATGGGTGAAGAGCGTCTCGAGTAGATCAGGCATGACAAGTTGGTTTCAAGAAAAAGGCTAGTCTGGTGCTCCTAAATTAAAAGCCACGGTAACGTGCTTATGAGGATCAAGAAAAAGAGTGGGAAATCAATTAATAATTTAAATGGTCTAAATTGACCCGAACTTGCGCGATACAAAAGGAGCGCAAGGGAACGAGTTTGGATGGGACATGATATATCGACGTGAAGGTAATCTCGTCTACTAAAAACTTCAAGAAGGAAGTTTCCAGAGACTGGCATCCCTGATGCTCTAGAATTCCAAGTCACGGTAAAGAGCATTAAATCAAATAATAATCAAATAATAATAATCTAATTAATTGATTATTAAAATTAAAAAAAATCAGCCCTAAATTCAGGGGCTTACAGCAAGTGCAACTTGCTTCATGATGGATCTCAAGTTTTATTGTTTCATTCTCTTCCTTACTTGATTCTAAGCCTCTTTAGAACTGGACATTTTTGGATTTGATGGATGGGTTCTTGTAGATCTAAGTTTATAACTTTTCGGTTTTTCTTAGTTTTGATCTCAAAAACTTGGTTATTTTCGAAAACTAATGACTCTATGTTGTAGAGAATTCAATTTCATGCAGTTTTGGCTTTTGTTTCGCTTGATTTCGACTTCGGATGAGGAAGTTATGGCCAAAAGTATTTTGGTCATTTCTATGTTCTTCTGTCAGCATGTCGCAGTTGACCGCATATGATGTCGCAGTTGAACCGCATAAGCGCATGTCGCAGTTGGCCGCATATGATGTCGCAGTTGAGCCGCATGAGTGCATGTCGCAGTTGGCCGCATATGATGTCGCAGTTGAGCCGCATGAGCGCATGTCGCAGTTGGCCGCATATGATGTCGCCGTTGAGCCGCATGAGCGCATATCGCAGTTGGCCGCATATGATGTCACAAATGAGCCGCATAAGGCACATGTCGCAGTTGAGCCGCATGAGCGCATGTCGCAGTTGGCCGCATATGATGTCGCCGTTGAGCCGCATGAGCGCATGTCGCAGTTGGCCGCATATGATGTCGCAGTTGAGCCGCATGAGCGCATGTCGCAGTTGGCCGCATATGATGTCGCAGTTGAGCCGCATGAGCGCATGTCGCAGAATAGGCTGCATAATGCCTATTTGGGGCTATTCCTAACTGTTATATGTCCTATTTGGCTGAATTGTGGCCAGAATTTCTCCTAACTCCCAACATGAAAGTTGTAGATCTTTTCCTTGGCTTCAAGAATAGGTTATTAGTTATTTTATGCAAGTTTTTCTCATCTATGATAATGTAAGAATAGAACACGATAGTGGCCCGCTGTGGCGCACTCTTGACAAGTAAACTGACATGATATATCAAGACATGCTGTTACGACAGCTAGTCTGACATGACAAGTAGGAACGACCTGGACACCGTAGGCAAATGTGTTTGTACAAATAACCAATACTGTCTTGCATCATGTCTAGGATAGGGATCCCTGAGTACCACGGTCAGGGATACCTACTGCAATTGACTAAGGCTAATAAACTAGAATAATTCAGTAGACATGGAGAGATTCTCAGCTACAGGCAATCCCGTTATCTAGGCGCATTAAGTGGACTTGTAGCCTACCGACGAGTAGGGCACATTTCCAGCACACAGTCACGTGTTGCATTCTTCATAAACGGACATTCGACCTGGATAACCGGATGGTCTGCAGGGCTTGTGGCTGTTGGGATAATCTCATTACATCTTGCTAGTAACTAGGCCTATGATAACCCTAGTTAGTTAAAAGTATCAAGCCGTACTCTTGATTGGCCGTAATTGATTGGATGGAGTTTATTCCAGCTTAGTCTTATCCTGATCCTGTGCAAGATTGTGACATGACATGATTATTGATGCTTGCCTTAACAATAACGATCGGGGGTCCAGTTCTGTTCAGGCGAAGGGTTACAACCCTGGTCCTTGTTTGGTTTAAAGGTTGTAACCTGGCTCCCGGAGCAGTTCTGTGTCCTCTCTTCGTTTATTGTATTATTGCAACCCCATGCCATGTTCGTCATGTTTTACCTTACCTTAATACCATGATTATTTATGCTGGCCTTAGCAATAAAGATCAGGGGTCCAGTTCTGTTCAGGCGAAGGGTTACAACCCCGGTCCTTATTTGGTTTAAGGATTGTAACCTGGCTCCCGGAGCAGTTATGTGTCCTCTCTTCGTTTATTGTCTTCACTGTACCAATAGTATTTGAGACGGGTCTCTATTCAGGTGAAGGGTTACAATCCCGGTTCTTGTTTGGTTTAAGGGTTGTGACCTGGCTACTTGAATGGTTTCTTCGTACTCAGTTTACTGTTGCTATCTCTATTATTATCAGTTCTTATTTATTATTTATCCTTAATATTCTAATGTGATATGCTGGTTTTAGTTCCTAAGTGAAGCCTCCTTTGTGGCACTTGCTCTTTCTGGGGTCTGACCCAGCTGGTTTTGTATGGCCAGATATCGGAGCAGCACCAGAGGATCTACCTGTCTTCCAGCCAGATGGTGACCACCAGGCGTAACCCTGGCAACGAGTGGGTTTCTTTTTGTCCTCCCACTTTATTGTAAAAATTATTCTTTTGAGGCGTTTAGCCGGCGAGCACGTGTTAGCTCGTATTGTACCTTTATTTACTGTCTACCTACGGGCTGTAACATGATTGACAAATCCTAGGTTTGATCATGTATTGACTAAAACTCTTGCTAGTCTTGACATTTTGTACGACTAGCTTCATGATCATCCGAATATGTAATGTATGGGATGCCTTACTATTGTATATTTGGTGCTCTGACATCTTGTAACTGTTACTACTTGCTTGTGATTGAGACAATAGGCTTGTTCATGACCATAGGAGACTGTTGGCTTGTAGTTAAACCCTCATGTATCTAGACAGCCGTGACCGTATAGCGAGGTGGGTTGCACTTCAATATACGTAGCTGGCTATGTACGCCCCCGCTCTCCAGTATTCTGGTTCTGGGGCGTTACATGGTTTTAGTGGTGGCCCATGCAGGTCTTATAAATCAAGATATGTGAGGGTTTACCGAATAGATGTCTCAATCAGTATTCGCCCTTGATCTCTGTTCGTATCTTCAAATCCCTGAGAATCTTGACCTGATCACATGCTTGTATCGTTGATCTGTCCTGGTCCTTCCTTATTGTTTCCTATGTCATCTTCTTCAGCGGCATTGTTCCTGGACCTACCAATCAGCAAGGCGGAGCACCTCCTGCGGACCAGCAGCAACCTGGAGATCAAGCCCAACATTCAGGAGTAGCCTCCAGGGTCATGCCTACTGGAGGAGAGCCACCAGTTCAGTCCGTCCAGCCTGCAGAGCCTGATGATGGCACTTTGGTGGGTCTCATCAGGTCCCTATTAGCTTCCCAGGATCGTCGCGGAGATGTCTTGCACCAGGCGGTGGCAGACGCTTTGACCAGAGGAGGTCATCAGGGTAACAACGCGGCTAACAGCTTCAAGCGCTTGAACCCTCCCTTCTTCGACGGCAGTGAATATGCAATCGCTGCAGATGTATGGTTTCAGGACACAGAGGTGATTCTAGAAGCAGCCAGGACTCCAGAGAACGAGAAGGTGGCCGTAGTGCGCCTGCAGTTATTGGATCTTGCCCGCAGTTGGTGGGCGGCGCAGGCCGATGGATTAGTGGCCCCTATTTTATGGGCAGTATTCAGGGAGAGATTTTAGACCAAGTATTTTGATGTTGTAGCTTGGTACGACCTACAGACGAGGTTCACCAATCTGAAGCAGATGGACATGACGGTCGATGGATATGCGGCCGAGTTTTCCAGGCTTAGTCGGTTTGCTCCCACCTTGGTGGCGACCGAGTTCGATAGAGCCCAGCGGTTCCAGTACGGGCTCCACCTAGAGATTTTATTGGCAGTGGAGCAGTTTGAGCATCAGACTTTTGATACAGTATTGAGAGCAGCCCAGAGGCATGAATATACCTCCCAGTGGATCGTGGATAGGACCGGAGGTCGGAAGCGATCTCACGGCCAGATGAATCAGTCATCAGCACCAGCCCCGGCAGCCAGGGCCTTGACCATTGGAGTTCCGAGGCGGGCGGCCTCAGTGACGTCGGTTCAGCATTCCATCCCGACGCACCCTCAGCAGCAGAAGCAGAAGCAGAAGCAGTCTTCCGCAGTGGGATGTTCACACTGCGGGAAGCCAGGGCATGTGGTGTCAGAGTGTTACAGAGCACAGGGTTTGTGCTTGGTTTGTGGTGCCCCGGACCACAGGGTTGGGAACTGCCCGAACAGGGGGAGTTCGTCAGCTTTCTCTAGTCCTTCAGTTAGAGGACCAGCACCAATCTAGCAGCAGCAGCTGCAGTACCCGTTTCCGATGCCATTGCCGACGCAGGCCCAGGCATTCCAGCAGCAGAGACCGGAGCAGTATGCCCAAGCCCAAGCCCTGATCCAGAGCAGGCAGAGGAATTTTCAGCAGAGGGGACCCGCACCCAGAGGACATGGTCAAGTGCTGGCCTTGACTATGGAAGAAGAAGGATTAGCACCAGGAGAGGTAGTGGCAGGTACTATTCTCGTCAACACCTTTCCAGCTTCAGTATTATTTGACTCTGGTGCATCGCATTCATTTTTGTCTGCACGATTCGCGACACGGGTAGGATTGGAGCCTGAGTCATTATCAGTAAGGCTCAATATACTTACTGGTAACGGACTTGTGGAAGTAGATAGAGTATTTTCCTCGTGTCGGGTCGTAGTTAGCGGTAGAGAATTCTTCGCTAGATTGATAGAGTTCCCGATGGCCGATTATGATGTGGTCTTAGGGATGGATTGGTTGAGGGACCAGTATGCTAGGATAGACTGCCACATTGGCAGGGTTATTTTTAGCATTCCAGGCGAGCCGGAGTTTTCCTTCTCCCGAGGCAAAGTTAAACCTTCTCCACCAGTATTGCGGATGGCAGTAGCAGTAGTACAGTTACCTCATATAGTCAAAGAGTTTCCAGATGTTTTCTCAGAAGAGCTTCCAGGGATGCCGCCAGAGCGAGAGATCGAGTTTACCATCGACTTGATTCCCGAAACAGCCCCAGTGTCAGAGAGAGTCTACAGGATGGTGCCGTCAGAGCTAGAGATATTATACAAGATGATTGAAGAACTCAGAACCAAGGGATTCATTCGTGCAGGTGGATCACCTTAGGGAGCCCCGATGCTTCTTGTGAAAAAGAAGGATGGTACGTCCAGATTATGTGTAGATTATCGTACCTTGAACTCAGTGACAATCAAGAACAGATACCCTCTCCCGAGGATAGATGACTTGTTTGATCAACTCAAAGGGGTGTCAGTATTTTCGAAGATCGACTTGTGATCAGAATACCATCAGATCAGAGTCAGAGAGCAGGACATCCCGAAGACAGCTTTTAGATCGAGATATGGGCATTGGGAGTTCCTTGCGATACCATTTGGAGCAACCAATGCGCCGGCAGTATTCATGGACCTCATGAATCGTATCTTTATGCCTTATTTGGATCAGTTCGTGATTGTGTTCCTGGACGACATCCTAGTCTACAGCAAGAGTGAGGCGGAGCATAAGCAGCATCTCCGTGTGGTTCTTCAGATTCTTAGAGAGCACCAATTGTATGCCAAGTTCAGTAAATGTGAGTTCTGGCTCGATCACATTTTGTACTTGGGTCATATCATCACCCGAGGAGGAGTTGAAGTGGATCCCCAGAAGATCATGGCCATTAAAACGTGGCCGGTACCTAGCACAGTGGCAGAAATTCGCAGTTTTCTTGGCTTGGCCGGCTACTACCGACGATTTGTTTCAGACTTTGCTTGAATTTTAGCGCCATTGACCCAGTTGACTCGCAAGGATGTGCAGTTTGCTTGGACAGCAGAGTGCCAGGATTCTTTTGAGAGGTTGAAGCGAGGCTTGATGACGGCTCCTATTCTCACGCTTCCAGATGGAACCGGAGGATTCTCAGTGTATTGTGATGCTTCGGACAGAGGTTTAGGATGTGTTCTGATGCAGCATGGGAAGGTAATAGCTTATGCGTCACGACAACTTCGTGATCATGAGAGGAATTTGTAGTGCCCCGAAATTCGTGATACGTATTTTATACGTGTTCGTATTTCTGATCCGTATTTTTTATTTTCTTTGATTAGTTAGTTGTGGTTTATCTTCATATTTAGCATTGTGGTTTAATTGTCATTTATCGTTCATGGATTAACTCTGATTAGTGGAGCTTGGTTTTATTTGGATAGAAGAAGGATTGGGTTGGTTTAGTTTGGTTTTAATTGTGATGGAACACCTTAACCTATACTCCACCCTCATTCCACCACAACCCACCCTCATTAAAATCTCCACCAACTTTCTCTCTCCTCATAACTTCCATTAATTTCTTCATCTTCTTCTTCCTTCCTCCACACAACACCAACACCATAGGCAAGTGCACCTTGCCACCACATAAGGACCCAATTTTATTTGTCCATTAGCTAGATTAGGCCATGGTGAACAATATTAGAACTTGGCGTTTTGTGATTTGGAGCTTACATTTTTCTAGATCTAGGTTTTAACCATTTTCGGTTTTTTTTGTTTTAATCTATTAAACTTAGATTTTTTCCTTATTTGGAGGCTTCCATGTGGAAGAGAATTCAATTTTACACAAGTTAGAACTTTGGAAATCCAAATTTGGTTTTGTTTTGGCAAATTTATGAAGATTTGAAATTTAGGGTTCTTGGAGTTCTTCCTCTCGGCCAGATGGAGAAGGTGACTCTCGGCCTACGCTCTTTAACACATGGCCAGACTGTGCACTCCTCGGCCAGCGCCTTGCGCTGGGCTGACTTGCGCTGGTGCTTCTTAGCCCAGCGCCGTCCTCCCCTTGGCGCACTTGAATGCTGCACCATTCATTCCCTGCGCAAGCCGACCCTAGCGCACTTGACTGCTGCGCCGCTCGCTCTCAGCTCGGCTCACCCCAGCGCGCTTGACTTCAGCGCAACCCGCTCCCAGCGCAAGCCAACTTCAGCGCAACCGCTCCCAGCGCAAACCAACTTCAGCGCAACCCGACCCAGCACAGTCCATCCCCTGCGCAGTCCATTCCCCCTGCGCAATCTGATTCCCCCTGCGCAATCTGATTCTCCTGCGCGACCTACTTTCCCATGATGATTTGGTTTTATTTCTTGGACTCGACTTCTCTTTTGTGGATTAGAGTTTTGGGATCTTGTTCCACACAACACGACTGTCTTGGCCCAACACGACCTGGCACAGTTTTCGGTATTTTGCTTATGACTAGTACGGTTTTCATGATTTCTGTGAAATATGATTTTAGTACTTTCTGATCTCCTTGATAGTGACCCGATGGGGTGCACCCTTGACTTTTAACCTGTACTTCATGATTAATCTTGGTACTGGATAACTTGATAGTGGCCCGTGGCGACGCACTCCTAACTTGTAACTTGTAACTTGTGACTTGTAACTTGTACACCTGTAACTTGTAACTTAACTTGACTTGATGACTAACTTGACTCGTATAATCCTCCTTGACGTCGTGGGTGTTCATTCTTGCCGCCTTGTGCAATCCACTTGTCTTGTCTCACATCATGTCTAGGACGTGACTCCCTGAGTACCAGGGTCAGGGATTCATACTGAATCTGGCTAGGGTAATGACTAGTTGATCAAATAGTTCATGGAGAATTTCCCAGTTACCTGTTGCCCCTTTGGTCTCGGCCTTATATACACATATACATGGGATTTGTTGCTATCCGTCGAGATGAGCGCACTGCTAGCCCGCCGTCGAGCGTGGTACCTTAGGACACATGTATCTTACTACAGTGTGTCTGATATATCATGCTATCTTTTTTTTTTTGCTGGGATCACTCAGGTAGTAACAAACAGGTAACCGGACTTGGAATTTTCTCATTTGCATCTTGTTAGTAATTAGGCTTGCGATAACCCTAGTTAGTTAAGTAGTAAGCCGCAGTAATTGCTTGGCCGTTTGTGAATGGATGATATCTAGCCTGGTCTAAGTCTCGTCTAAGTCCCTGTACCTGGTACTCCTGTACATGATTCTTCTACTTATCTTTAACAATAAATGGATAGAGACAAGTGCTATTTAGGCGAAGGGTTACAACCCCGGTCCTTGTTTGGTTTACGGGTTGTAACCTGGCTCCCGGAATGGTTCCACGTCCCTAGTCGTTTATTGTCCTGTTGTGCTCTTTATTACTTGTACTTTTCTTCTATTTCTTATGTTCTGATATGCTGGCTTTTGTTCTTATTTCGTGGCCTCCTTTGTGGCACTTGCTCTTTCTGGGATCTGACCCAGCTGGTTTTGTATGGCCAGATACCGGAGCAACTCCAGGGGATCTACCGATTTTCCAGTCCGATGGTGAACACCAGGCGTAACCAGGACAACGAGTGGATTTATTTTTTTGCTTTTCCACTCTATTGTAAAATTATTCTTTTTGAGGCGTTTAGCCGTCGAGCAAGTGTTAGCTCGTGTATATTTTACTTACTGTCTGCCTACGGGCTGTAACATGATTGGCAACCTAGGGTTGATCATGTATGACTAAACTCTTGCTAGTCCTCATATTTTGTAACGACTAGCTTCATGATCATTCCGAATATGTAATGTATGAGACGCCTTACTATTGTGTATTTGGTGGTCTGACATCTTGTAACTATTATTAGTTGGTTGAGATTGAGACAATAGGCTATTTTATGACCTTAAGAGACTGATGGATTGTAGTGAAACCCTCACATATCTAGACAGCCGTGACCGTATGGTGAGATGGATTCCATTTCATTATACGTAGCTAGCTATGTCTGCCCCCGCTCTCCAGTATTCTGGTTCTGGGCGTAACATGGTTTAAGTGGTGGCCCATGCAGGTCTTGTCAATCAAAAAATGTGAGGGTTTACCGGATAGATGTCTCAATCTGTACTCGCCTTTGATCTCCACTCGTATCTTCTTATCTCCTTGGATCCCTGACTTGATAACATGCTTGTATCATTATTCTATCCTGGTCCTTCCTTAATATTCCTGTTGTCATTACTTCAGTGGCATCGTTTCTGTTGATCAGCCAGAAGAAGTTTGGCCGGCAGCCCAGCAACAGCAAGAAGATCAAGGTCAGTCCTCAGCAGCCGCCTCCCGAGTCATGCCTTCTGGAGAACCAGTGCCCCCAGTCCAGCCAGTTCAGCCAGCAGGGGTCAGAGGATGGGGTCTTGATAGGGCTCATCCGTGAGTTGCTTGCGTCTCAGGATCGTCGAGGTGATGCCTTGCAGCAAGCAGTACAAGATGCTGTGAGCGGAAGTGGTCCTCGAAGGAATAGTGCGGTCAACAATTTCAAGCGCCTGAACCCTCCCTTCTTCGACGGCAGCGAGGATGCTATTGCTGCAGATGCCTGGCTACAGGATATTGAAGTTATCTTGGAGGCAGCCAGGACCCCTGAAGCAGAAAAAGTGGCGGTGGTGCGCCTGCAGTTACTAGATCTAGCCCGCAGCTGATGGGCTATGCAAGCAGCGAGTTTGGGTACGCCTGTCATGTGGGCGATATTCAGTGATATGTTCCAGACCAAGTACTTCAACGCAGTGGCTAGATATGACCTGCAGGCCAGGTTTAGTAATCTCAGGCAGATGAGCAGGACGGTCGACGGATATGCGGTCGAGTTTTCAAGGTTGAGTCGGTTTGCTCCCACCTTGGTGGCAACCGAGCTAGACAGAGCACAGCAATTTCAGCAGGGGCTCCACTTGGAGATCATATTGGCAGTAGAGCAGTTCGAGCACAGAACTTTTGATGCCGTCTTGCGAGCAGCGAGGAGGCATGAGTACACTTTTCGAAGGATAGCAGACCGGACCGAAGATCGGAAGCGGTCTCACGACCAGATGAACCAATCCTCAGCACCGGCCCCAGCAGCTAGGGCCATGACCATTGGAGCTACGAGGACAGGTTCGGTTACCTCCTTACAGCATTCTGCCCCGACCTATCCCCAGCAGCAGAAGCAGAAACGGCCTTTCGCAACCTGTTATTCTCATTGTGGGAAGCCCGGGCATGTTGTTACTGAGTGCCGCAGAGCACAGGGATTGTGCTTGGTTTGTGGTTCGTCGGACCACATGATAGGATCTTGTCCGTTCAGAAACAGATCATCGTCGACAGTAACTAGTCCCTCGATTATGGGACCAGCACCAGCACCAGAACCAGCTCCAGTTCACCAACCACAGCAGCTCCCGTTTCCGGGTCCATTGCCGTCTCAGGCCTAGGCCTTCCAGCAACAGAGACCTCAGCAGTTTGCCCTGGCCCAGGCCCAGATCCAGAATCGGCAGAGAGGTATCTGTGTCTTATTGTCTTGCTTTCCGCCGTCGTTATACGGGACACATGTCATATTTCATGTATCCTAATTACAACGGTATATCCCGGGCCTGAGCCATGTCCTAGATCATTCGAAAATGGTTATTGGTACCAACCTTTTCGTATGAGGAGAGGCCCGTGTCCCTGTTTAACCAAAGAGAGAGACCTCAAGCGCAAAACTATCAGTTTAGTTCGTGTTGCTTGAGATCATCGTTCCTTGGGAGAGTCAAGCGTAGGAGTGTGAGGATGATATCCGATCACGTTATCCCAATCGGTTTGGCTCGTGAGGTGTAATATCTTCCTTATGCCTTGCACTTCGATTCCTTGCTTGCATGTATGATTGATTGGTAGCGTAGATTGCTTGCGATAGTATAACTGTCCCGACATCTCTAGCCTCTTGATTAAATTCTGAGGACAAAATTCTTTTAAGGTGGGTAGGATGTAGTGTCCCGAAATTCGTGATACGTATTTTATACGTGTTCGTATTTCTGACCCGTATTTCTCATTTTCTTTGATTAGTTAGTTGTGGTTTATCTTCATATTTAGCATTGTGGTTTAATTGTCATTTATCGTTCATGGATTAACTCTGATTAGTGGAGCTTGGTTTTATTTGGATAGGAGAAGGATTGGGTTGGTTTAGTTTGGTTTTAATTGTGATGGAACACCTTAACCTATACTCCACCCTCATTCCACCACAACCCACCCTCATTAAAATCTCCACCAACTTTCTCTCTCCTTATAACTTCTATTAATTTCTTCATCTTCTTCTTCCTTCCTCCACACAACACCAACACCATAGGTAAGTGCACCTTGCCACCACATAAGGACCCAATTTTATTTGTCCATTAGCTAGATTAGGCCATGGTGAACAATATTAGAACTTGGCATTTTGTGATTTGGAGCTTCCATTTTTCTAGATCTAGGTTTTAACTATTTTTGGTTTTTTTTGGTTTTGATCTATTAAACTTAGATTTTTCTTTGTTTGGAGGCTTCCATGTGGAAGAGAATTCAATTTTACACAAATTAGAACTTTGGAAATCCAAATTTGGTTTTGTTTTAGCAAAGTTATGAAGATTTGAAATTTAGGGTTCTTGGAGTTCTTCCTCTCGGCCAGATGGAGAAGGTGACTCTCGGCCTGCGCTATTTAGCGCATGGCCAGACTGCGCACTCCTCGGCCAGCGCCTTGCGCTGGGCTGACTTGCGCTGGCGCTTCTTAGCCCAGTGCCTTCCTCCCCTTGGCGCACTTGAATGCTGTGCCGTTCATTCCCTGCGCAAGCCGACCCTAGCGCACTTGACTGCTGCACCGTTCATTCCCTACACAAGCCGACCCTAGCGCACTTGACTGCTGCGCCGCTCGCTCTCAGCTCGGCTCACCCCAGCGCGCTTGACTTCAGCGCAACCCGCTCCCAGCGCAAGCCAACTTCAGCGCAACCCGCTCCCAGCGCAAACCAACTTCGGCGCAACCCGACCCAGCGCAGTCTATCCCCTGTGCAGTCCATTCCTCCTGCGCAATCTGATTCCTCCTGCACAATCTGATTCCCCTACGCGACCTACTTGCCCATGATGATTTAGTTTTATTTTTTGGACTCGACTTCTCTTTTGTGGATTAGAGTTTTGGGATCTTGTTCCACACAACACGACTGTCTTGGCCCAACACGTCCTGGCACGGTTTTCGGTGTTTTGCTTATGACTAGTACGATTTTCGTGATTTCTGTGAAATATGATTTTAGTACTTTCTGATCTCCTTGATAGTGACCCGATGGGGTACACCCTTGACTTTTAACCTGTACTTCATGATTAATCTTGGTACTGGATAACTTGATAGTGGCCCGTGGCGGCGCACTCCTAACTTGTAACTTGTAACTTGTGACTTGTAACTTGTACACCTGTAACTTGTAACTTGACTTGACTTGATGACTAACTTGACTCGTACTATCCTCCTTGACGTCGTGGGTGTTCATTCTTGCCACCTTGTGCAATCCACTTGTCTTGTCTCGCATCATGTCTAGGACGTGACTCCCTGAGTACCACGGTCAGGGATTCATACTGAATCTGGCTAGGGTAATGACTAGATTGATCAAATAGTTCATGGAGAATTTCCCAGTTACCTGTTGCCCCTTTGGTTCCGGCCTTATATACACATATACATGGGATTTGTTGCTATCCGTCGAGATGAGCGCACTTCCAGCCCGCCGTCGAGCGTGGTACCTTAGGACACATGTATCTTACTACAGTGTGTCTGATATATCATGCTATCTTTTCTTTTTTTTTGCTGGGATCACTCAGGTAGTAACAAACAGGTAACCGGACTTGGAATTTTCTCATTTGCATCTTGTTAGTAATTAGGCTTGTGATAACCCTAGTTAGTTAAGTAGTAAGCCGCAGTAATTGCTTAGCCGTTTGTGAATGGATGATATCTAGCCTGGTCTAAGTCTCGTCTAAGTCCCTGTACCTGGTACTCCTGTACATGATTGTTCTACTTATCTTTAATAATAAATGGATAGAGACAAGTGCTATTTAGGCGAAGGGTTACAACCCCGGTCCTTGTTTGGTTTACGGGTTATAACCTGGCTCCCGGAATGGTTCCACGTCCCTAGTCGTTTATTGTCCTGTTGTGCTCTTTATTACTTGTACTTTTCTTCTATTTCTTATGTTCTGATATGCTGGCTTTTGTTCTTATTTTGTGGCCTCCTTTGTGGCACTTGCTCTTTCTGGGATCTGACCCAGCTGGTTTTGTATGGCCAGATACCGGAGCAACTCCAGGGGATCTACCGGTTTTTCAGCCCGATGGTGAACACCAGACGTAACCAGGGCAACGAGTGGGTTTATTTTTTTGCTTTCCCACTCTATTGTAAAATTATTCTTTTTGAGGCGTTTAGCCGCCGAGCAAGTGTTAGCTCGTGTACATTTTACTTACTGTCTGCCTACGGGCTGTAACATGATTGGCAACCTAGGGTTGATCATGTATGACTAAACTCTTGCTAGTCCTCACATTTTCTAACGACTAGCTTCATGATCATTCCGAATATGTAATATATGGGACGCCTTACTATTGTGTATTTGGTGGTCTGACATCTTGTAACTATTATTAGTTGGTTGAGATTGAGACAATAGGCTATTTTATGACCTTAAGAGACAGATGGATTGTAGTGAAACCCTCACATATCTAGACAGCCGTGACCGTATGGTGAGATAGATTCCATTTCATTATACGTAGCTGGCTATGTCTACCCCCGCTCTCCAGTATTCTGGTTCTGGGGCGCGACAGAATTACCCAACCCATGACTTGGAGCTGGCAGCAGTAGTGTTTGCACTTAAGTTGTGGAGGCACTACTTGTACGGGGATAGGGTAGAGATTTTCTTCGACCACAAGAGTCTGAAGTATGTTTTCACCCAGAAGGATCTTAACATGCGTCAGAGGAGGTGGCTGGAGCTACTTGTGGATTATGATGTTAACTTGCAGTATCATCCTGGGAAGGCCAATGTTGTTATAGATGCATTGAGCAGGAGAGCTGGAGTTTATGTTCTCACAACGCAGCCGGAGTTATTAGCCGATCTTCAGAGGATGGAAATAAAAGTTGTCCTTCCTAGCAATGTGGCATTGATGGCCAGCATGAAAGTTCAGTCCACTATAGTCGAGAGGATCCAGATGGCGCAGTCAGCAGATTCCAAGCTTCAACGGCTCAGAGCAGAGTGTGAGGCGGGGCGAAGACCAGAGTTATGTATTCATGAGGACGGTACACTTCGACATGGTAAGCGTCTTTGTGTACCCAGCGGAGATATTAGACAGGAGATCATGGCAGAGGCCCACAGTTCGCAGTATTCCATTTATCCCGACGGTACGAAGATGTATCGTGATATCCGCCAGACTTTTGGTGGAATGGCATGAAGAGGAAGATAGCCCGATTTGTCTCTCGTTGTTTAGTCTGCCAACAAATTAAGACTGAACATCAGAGACCAGCTGGACTACTTCAACCATTGTCAATTCTCGAGTGGAAATGGGAGCATATAACCATGGATTTTGTGACTGGATTGCCTAGATCCCCGGCTGGCAGAGACGCTATTTGGGTTGTCATAGACAGGCTCACGAAGGTGGCTCACTTTCTTCCGTTCAGAGTTGGTCAGTCGACGGCTCAGCTAGCGGAGATGTATCTCCGACAGGTTGTCAGATTACATAGTATACCAGCCAGTATCACCTCGGACAGAGATTCCAGATTTACGTCGCACTTTTGGCGTAGCCTGCAAGAGAGTTTGGAGACTCGCCTCCAATTCAGCTCAGCGTATCACCTCCAGACAGATGGTCAGTCAGAACATACCATACAAACCTTGGAAGACATGTTGAGATCTTGTACACTCGACTTTGGTGGTTTATGGGAAGATCACCTGCAGCTGGTAGTATTTTCGTACAATAACAGTTTCCAAGCTAGTATCCAGATGGCACCGTTCGAGGCACTGTATGGTAGGAAGTGCCGATTCCCGCTAGCATGGGACGATGTCGGAGAGAGGCAGATGCTCGGTCCAGAATTGATTGCTCAGACCGTTGAGGTGGTCAGGAGAGTCAGAGATCATCTTCGAGTTGCCCAAGATCGCCAGCGTCATTGAGCCGATTTTTATCGGCGCCCTCTTGAGTTTTCTGTCGACGACCATGTATTCCTGAAGATTTTGCCTAACCGTGGCGTCGTTCGTTTCGGCATGCAGGAAAAGCTTAGTCCTAGGTATATAGGACCGTTCGATATTCTGGAGCGAGTAGGAGATGTATCCTATCGTCTCGCTCTTCCACCGTTGCTACGTGAGGTGCATGACGTGTTCCACGTATCCCAACTGCGACGGTATATCCCGGACCCGAGCCACATCCTGGATCATTCGGAATTGGTTGTTGGTACCAACCTTTCGTATGAGGAGAGGCCCGTGTCTATATTGGACCGGAGAGAGAAGGTACTCAAGAACAAGACTATTAGTTTAGTCTGTATTGCTTGGGGTCATCACTCTTTGGGTGAGTCGACGTGGGAGCGTGAGGATGATATCCGATCGCGATATCCTGACCTGTTTGACTCGTAAGGTATAATGTCTTCCTTATGCCTTATGCTTTCAATTCCTTGCTTGAATAAATGACTGCATGATAGACTGCTTGTTATAGCTTACGATTAGTATAGCTTGTCCTTACAATTCTAGCCTCTTGATTAAATTCCGAGGACGGAATTCTTTTAAGGTGGGTAGAGTTGTAATGCCTGTTGTTCGTATTACGTATTTTGGAATACGTGTACGTATTTTATCTTGTATTACATGTCTACTTGCTTAGTTTATTGGGTATTTTCATTTGCTTAGCTATGATTCATCTTTGTTCAGTTTGGCTTGAATTGGTTCAGCTTGGTTCGGTTGTGAACCAACCCCCCTACCTACCACCACCACTACCCTTTATTAACCCTTTCCCCTTTCTCTCTCTTCATTAATTTTCTTCTTCTCCATCATAACTTCTTCAACCACCAGAAGAAAGAGAGGGAGAGCTTAGGCAAGTGTAACTTGCTTCATGATGGATCTCAAGTTTTATTGTTCCATTCTCTTTCTTACTTGATTCTAAGCCTCTTTAGAACTGGACATTTTTGGATTTGATGGATGGGTTCTTGTAGATCTAAGTTTATAACTTTTCGATTTTTCTTAGTTTTGATCTCAAAAACTTGGTTATTTTCGAAAACTAATGATTCTATGTTGTAGAGAATTCAATTTCATGCGGTTTTGGCTTTTGTTTCGCTTGATTTCGACTTCGGATGAGAAAGTTATGGCCAAAAGCATTTTGGTCATTTCTATGTTCTTCTGTTAGCATGTCGCAGTTGACCGCATATGATGTCGCAGTTGAGCCGCATGAGCGCATGTCGCAGTTGACCGCATATGATGTCGCAGTTGAGCCGCATGAGCGCATGTCGCAGTTGGCCGCATATGATGTCGCAGTTGAGCCGCATGAGCGCATGTCGCAGTTGGCCGTATATGATGTCGCAGTTGAGCTGCATGAGCGCATGTCGCAGTTGGTCGCATATGATGTCGCAAATGAGCCACATAAGGCACATGTCGCAGTTGAGCCGCATGAGCGCATGTCGCAGTTGGCCGCATATGATGTCGCCATTGAGCCATATGAGCGCATATCACAGTTGGCCGCATATGATATCGCCATTGAGCCGTATGAGCGCATGTCGCAGTTGGCCGCATATGATGTCGCAGTTGAGCCGCATGAGCGCATGTCGCAGTTGGCCGCATATGATGTCGCAAAGGAGCCGTATAAGGCACATGTCGCAGTTGAGCCGCATGAGCGCATGTCGCAGTTGGCCGCATATGATGTCGTAGTTGACCCGCATGAGCACATGTCGCAGTTGGCCGCATATGATGTCGCAGTTGAGCCGCATGAGCGTATGTCGCAGTTGGCCGCATATGATGTCACAGTTGAGCCGCATGAGCGCATGTCGCAGAATAGGCCGCATAATGCCTATTTGGGGCTATTCCTAACTGTTATATGTCCTATTTGGCTGAATTGTGGCCAGAATTTCTCCTAACTCCAACATAAAAGTTGTAGATCTTTTCTTTGGCTTCAAGAATAGGTTATTAGTTATTTTATGTAAGTTTTTCTCATCCATGATAATGTAAGAATAGAACACGATAGTGGCCCGCTGTGGCGCACTCTTGACAAGTAAACTGACATGATATATCATGACATGCTGTTACGACAGCTAGTCTGACATGACAAGTAGGAACGACCTGGACACCGTGGGCGATTGTGTTTGTACAAATAAACCAATACTGTCTTGTGCAAGATTGTGTTTGTACAAATAACTAGGCCTATGATAACCCTAGTTAGTTAAAAGTATCAAGCCGTACTCTTGATTGGCCGTAATTGATTGGATGGAGTTTATTCCAGCTTAGTCTTATCCTGATCCTGTGCAAGATTGTGACATGACATGATTATTGATGCTTGCCTTAACAATAACGATCGGGGGTCCAGTTCTGTTCAGGCGAAGGGTTACAACCCTGGTCCTTGTTTGGTTTAAAGGTTGTAACCTGGCTCCCGGAGCAGTTCTGTGTCCTCTCTTCGTTTATTGTATTATTGCAACCCCATGCCATGTTCGTCATGTTTTACCTTACCTTAATACCATGATTATTTATGCTGGCCTTAGCAATAAAGATCAGGGGTCCAGTTCTGTTCAGGCGAAGGGTTACAACCCCGGTCCTTGTTTGGTTTAAGGGTTGTAACCTGGCTCCCGGAGCAGTTCTGTGTCCTCTCTTAGTTTATTGTCTTCACTGTACCAATAGTATTTGAGACGGGTCTCTATTCAGGTGGGTTGCACTTCAATGTACGTAGCTGGCTATGTACGCCCCCGCTCTCCAGTATTCTGGTTCTGGGGCGTTACAAATTAATAGTTATATTATTTAATATTTTATAATAATCTCAATTAATAATTTATAACTTTACTAATTATAATTATAATCTTAATTAATAATTTATTAATCATAACTATAATCTTAAGTAATACTTTATTAAGTAATATCCAATTATAATCATAATTAATAATTTATTAGTCTTATTATAATCTTAATTAATAATTTGTTAATTACTATTTTATTGTAATCTTAATTAATAATATTTTAATCACAAATAATTTAGTAATTTAATAATTTAATAATTTAATAATTTAATAATTTAATAATTAATATATTTTAATAATTTTATTTATTAATTTATTAATCAACATTATAGTCTTAATTAATAAATTTACGGTTCATCAATTAAATATTTAATTATAACCTTTATTAATCATAATTATAATAATTTATTAGTCATAACTATAATTTTAATTAATAATTAATAAATAAATATTGAATTATAATCTTAATTAATAATTTATTAGTCTTGATTATAAGCTTAATTATAAATAATAATTAGTATTTTATTATAATCTTAATTAATAATATACTAATCATAATTATCATCGGAATTAATAATTTATTATTTAATAATTTAATAATTAATATATTATTAAAATTATAATTACTAATTTATTTATCGTCATTATAATCATCATTATAATCTTAATTAATAATTTATTAATCATAACTATTATCATAATTATAATTTAATTATTAATCATAACTATAATTATAATTATAAGAATTAATTAATTAATAATTTATTTATTTATTATTTTATTAATTAATATATTATTATCATGATTATAGTTTACAAAATCTTATGTTTGGTTGAAGTTGGATTTGAATTTGGATTTTTATTTGGAAATTCATGATTTGGATTTGAATTTTGGATTTCCAAATCAAAATCAAAATCCTTGTTACCAAACAAGCCCAGTCTGTTTCGATTGAGTGTTAACAAAGTTAAGTTTGAAAAGGTTATAGATATTTTACCAAATACTTCCAATTAAAATATATAAACTAGCATATACCCTTACTTTTTTAAAATACAAATAAATGTCCATATTTTTTAAAATTGGAATTTTAGTTAAATAGTGGGGGTATATCTTAAAATTTTATTTGTTCCATACAAATGAATGGAAACATTTGCTATTTTTTTTAAATGGGACATATGTTAGTTTTTATATTTTGAATTGGGACACGTGCTAAAATATCACAAAAAGGTTGAGCCAGAACAATGTTTGAGAGTGGAGGTTTAGGAGAATGCTAAATGAGGGTTTGTTTTTTGTCTATTTTTTTAATCGCCCAAATCGAAAAGTTAATGAAGATAATTGGAAGGTTTTGTTTAAAAAGTCATAAATATTCCTTATTTGTTCTATAAAATATCATAATTTTTTTTCTTGCTTTCAAAATGCTGCTTCGTAGCTTCCTCATTTGTGAATATATTTTTGACTAATTCTAATTAAAATTTTAATTAAATTTAATTTTATGGCATATATAATAAAGGTATTTTGGTAACTATTGTATTTCTATTGATTCCCCTCTTCTTCTATGATCCATTCTATAACTTTGCCATATGGCTTTTCCTTATGCTATATTTGGTTCGCGGAATCAGGACCTTAGGAATGGAAAGTTATTCATTTCCTGTGTTTTGATGCCAAGTAAATGAATTGAAAAGGAAATAGATTATCAAGGGTACAAATTTGGGAAGAAAATGGTCTCTCCCACCCATCAAAGGATTCACTTTACCCCTTTATGGATTCACTTTCCCTTCCAATTTTGGTTTTTCCAAACACCAAAAAGAGATTGATTGGAATTACAATTTTTAAAAGAAAAAAAAAAGAACAAAGAATCGATTTCCTAAGGCCCTCTCTGGGAAGTCTTTTTTTTCCTATAATGTTGCTTGAGTATTTTGTTTGGACAATAATACCCTCTTTTTACTTTCAAATTATAACTTATATCCCAAACATGTGAGATAATAAAAGCATTGTGAAATTAATGAAAGGTTATTTTTGAAAAACTAAACAATTAGGATTTATATTCCTATATGAACCAAATATGTGAATGAAAAAATTAAAAAATTTGGACTACATATTTTCAACCTGACTAAACATGAGTATGAGAATGTTAAATTTCTTTCCCATGAAAAAAGAATATAAATTGGATCCATAGGAATACAAAAAATCTTTATCCAAACGTCCCCTAAAACCTTCTTCCCTAGTATGTCGTCTTCCTTTTGGGGGCCGTGTGCACGGAACGCTCGTAGGAGAGATCCGTGACTTTCCTCAAAGATGGCATCCATCATCCTCTTTGGTAGGGATGCAACTCGGAAGGGTTGGGTTGGGTTTGAGCTCAACTCGAGCCCAACCGATGAATCATAAGCCTAGTCCAAGCCTAGTCCGATCCAACATTGGGTCAATATATGAAGTCCAAGATCGAGCCCAGAGGAATAGAAAAGTACCCAAGTTCTCCGGGTTGGGTCGGGTCCATCGGGTTATCGGTCTCTAATGTCATATTTGAAATAATTTTAAACATAATTAATATAGTAAGCACTAATTAAGTAGCAACTTTGTCTCAATTATTAGAAAATACTAACTAAAATGAGATTTATGGTAAGGAATTGAAGTGTTCGGATTTTTTTATTTTATAGGATTTAACTTTTTATTTAAAAATATGAAATAGTGTATAAATAAAAATATATATAAGGTGTCAGTGACCTCTAGCTCAAGTGGTTAGAGTGAGGCACATCCTCCAAAGAGGTTGCAGGATCGAGCAATGGGAGAAGCACATTTAATTCGATGTGGAGAAATGAATGTGAGTGCGAGTCGGATGCGGTGAGATACAAGTGCATACAAATGACCTCTAGCCTAGTGGTTTAAGAGACATGCATGCGGCCCAAGTGGTCGGGAGTTTGATCCCCAATGGAGGCGAGTTCGCCACAAGTACCCATTGATTAATATATATATATATATATATTTATAAAATATATATATATATTATAATATATATATATATATATATATATATATATATAATATATATAGACACACACAAACTCAGCAAGAAGGCCCGCACCCATACTGTATATCACCGCATCAGGCTCGACCCGAAGACCCGCACCAGCACTTGTATCTCACCGTATCCGACCCGCACTCACATTCATTCCTCCACATCGAATTAAATGTGCTTTTTTCGTTGCTCGAACCTGCATATATATATATAATATATATATATTATATATATATATATATATATATATATATTATATATATATATATATATAAATATGGATTTTAGTTACTTTGGGTAACCCAACACATTAATCCGAGTCTTCAGTTTTTGATCGGGTACAAATATTTTAACTGAACCCTACCCCGAGCGCGTACCTTAAATCCAAATCCAACCCATTAACAGATTTATTCGATCGGATTCGGATTTAGCCTGTCTGAGTTGCACCCTACTCTTTAGTGAGGATGAAGTCGTCGTGGGAGATGATAGGGTGGTCAACTATCGTGACCTGGATTGAACCCTTGTTAGCAATCACCGAATAAAAACTCGTATTATACACAAATTTTTCTTACCTTTCAGAAACGTATAATACTTGCGTACTTTTGACATGTGAAGTTTTAAACGTAT
>JANAVB010034272.1:0-55230 GCA_029216955.1 Iris pallida
CCTATGCGGTTCAAAGAGCCCCCTAGCCGCATGCGGTTCAGAAGTACATGCGGCTCACAGAGATATGTGGCTCGATCAACACCACGTGTCCCCATGGGACCCCTTCACACAGCTGGCCATCGAGTAATGGCCCTATTCAATGCTCAGCCATGATTTGACAGCTGACGGCTCTGACATGAAGTGTCATAATGGTCCTGTCATAATGACAGACTCTTTGGAAATAGGAGAAAATCTCTGACACGATCCGAGATTGACACTGGCTACTCCCATGCGGCTCCAGTGAAGAACAGCTTCATACGGCTGGTGAGAATCACCTTCCTGCGGCTCACCAAGAAGCCATCCCATGCGGCTCGCAAGTATTATACCTATGCGGCTCACCGAGAAACTATTCCATGCGGCTCGCAAGTACTATACCTATGCGGCTCACTGAGACGCTGTCTCATGCGGTTCATGGATATCATGCGGTTCTGACAGGGTCCACCATTAAGACACGTGACAGAGATTCAATAGCCCCCACGACTTGACAACTGGTAGCAAGTATGATTATGGGATGCAGATCAATCAGAGATTTACCAGATCCCAATGACCATATTTAACGTTATCCTCATAATTAATGAGATCAGGTCATATCATTCATGATCAAGCCAATGGGACACGTGGTGAGAAATCCGAGCTTGACACAACCAATCATGAAGATTTAAAGCAATCATTAATCATTCACAGGATTCAATACTATCCCCATTTATGGCCCAGATCCTTCACGCCCAAAATTAATGGTCCCGATTGATTATACGTCAGGCCGCCGCCACTTTGAGAATGGGTAATCATACAAACCCTAATGATGCCCCCATTATTATAAATAGCAAGGTGCCATTCCCTTGTAAGATATACACGATCAGAAGGAGATAGACAAGAGAGCTTCCCCCTAATAATCAGAGAAAAATACACAAAGAAAGAAGAAGTCAGAAGAGCAACACGAGGAGAGCAAGAAAGCATTTCTTCATCAGCGCCAACCATCTCTTCACAGGAGCCAAGGCTGCATACCGATCGTCCAAGGAGTAAGGCAGGGCTGCCGTCGCCTTCCCGAGCCTCTATCGTCACCCCCCAGAATCTAAAATAAACAATTGTACTTAGATTGTTGTACCTAGGTTTTCGTCCCTAGGCTTTCTTTGTACAAACGAGTTTGTATTGTGAGTCTAAGTTCAGTCCTCCTATAAAACTGTTCTGTACTTTTACAATCAATAGCAAACACGATGGCAACTCTGCTGGGGACAAACTTCTCCACGGCTGAGGAGTTGGTGATGCAATCGGATGCAGCCAAGCTTGGCTCCATACAACAGAAGATGGTCGCCCGGTTCGACCAACAGGCGTTCGAAGAAATGCTCTCCGACAAGAGCGCCGGCCCGGTCCAGAAGCGAGCCCGCACAAAGAATGCCTGCAAGGAGTGGAGGCCCCGATCCTTCGTTCCTACTGAAGCTCTTGCAGAAATAACCCTATGTTGCTCAAAACGGCGGAGAAGACTCTCCCGCGGCCCCATTTCAGATCATAGACGACTCTACTATCCCCAAGTCCGACAGAAGAAAACACTATGATGCTGGACTTGCAGGGGCAAAGAGGAACTCTATGCGATCCGAGCCGCATAAGGGTATTAGCCGCAGGGGAGAAAAGCTCATGCGGCTACATCCGTCGGCCGCATAAAGAAAATTCGTGCGGCCACATCTGTCAGCCGCATAGCTTATGCGGCTACAGTTGCCAACCACATGGATGAAACTCATGCGGCTAAGAAAGTCAATCGCTTGCAGAAAACCCATACGGCCACAATTGCCAACCGCATGCGGCCAGCCTGCACGGTCGTGACTCCTAGCCGCACAAAAACAACTCATCCAACGGCAGAAGACAACCGCATGCAGACAGCCTGCACGGTACCCAATGCTAGCCGCATAGCGTCCGTTCCACGCTTCTCTCGATCAGTCTTCGACCGTCTCTCATGCGGTCCTGACCTTGATAGTGTAGAACCCTAGAGGGGGGGTGAATAGGGAAATTAAAAATTAACTACAACAATTGATGCAATAAAGACAATTGAAAGTAAAGAGTAGAAAGATCAAACGCAAGAATGTATCCTGGTATCCTCTTTTGAGGCAGTCCAGTCCCGAAACTCTCTCCGGCTTTAATCCACTATTTAACCAAATAGTACATACGAGTTTGGATCCGAAGAACTCGCCAACTTCAACACGAGTTTGGATCCGAAGACTCGCCAACTTCTACACACGAGTTTTCTTACGAAGGCTCGCCAACTTCAAACAAAAGAGAATGAGAACTTGTTGATCTTCTAACACGTGAAGATCGAAATGTACAACTCTTTAATACTCTAGCACTTTGGGAGAGGATGACAATGAAAAGCTTGGAAGAGTATTAATGGTGGAGCTCTTGGTTGTTGGAAAATTTATGGAAGAGTTGGTCAAGAAACTCAAGAGAGAGAGAGCTTTCTTTATAAAAGAACCAAGAGTTGGTGGTATTTAATGCTCTGAATACAGACAGACCGACATGCCGGCGGTATGCAGCAGCATACCGTCGGTATAACCGGCCAAATAGTAACGGTCATATTAATGACCGTTTGAGAGCATTAAATGCGGCCATTAATGCTAGTCAGAGCAATTCAAAAACCAAATATTTGAAACACGGTATACCGCCGGTATGCCGGAGCATGCCGTCGGTATGCCGACAATTTGTCACAGCAAGTTTTGAGTTGCTAAAAACGGTATACCGCCGGTATGCCGGAGCATGCCGTCGGTATGCCGACAATTTGTCACAGCAACTTTTGGGTTGCTAAAAACGGTATACCGCCGGTATGCCGGAGCATGCCGTCGGTATGCCGACAATTTGTCACAGCAACTTTCTGGACATAAAGATCGGTATACCGTCGGTATGCCGGAGCATGTCGTCGGTATTCCGACTATTTGTCATAGCAACTTTCTGGATGCCAAAAACGGTATACCGCCGGTATGCCGAAGCATACCGCCGGTATGCCGCTCTGTAGGTATTTGATTTTTGACTTTGTTCTTTTTACTGTCATCCGTCCTTAGGTGTTTACAGATATACCTAGACCAGTACAGACTCGAAGACTCTAAGCAGGAAGACGTCGTCTTATGCAGGGAACGCCGGTAACTGCTACAGTCTTCAATGAAGAAGGTGATTGCTCTTGAACGGAAGAACTCCATGTAGTAGATCTTCTGAGAATATTTGAATCTGAAGAACAGAAGACTAAACTACGAAGATGCTGTTAATTAACCAAAATAAAATGTGCCAACAAACTCCCCCATTTTGATAATTGACAAAAGAGAGAGATAGCATCTTCAGGGAGTAGCTCCCCCGTAGGTAGACAGCTCCCCCTCAATACGATTTCTTCCCCTTTGTCACTTAGTCAAAGATGGGGATAACAATAGAAAATGTGCATAATAAAAATGACACGAGTATATAAAGAGAAGCATGCATTAATATATTGAAGTAAGAAGTGAATACATGCTTGACCCATACAAATCATAATGAAAATATAAAAGACTCTCCACAACGAGAGCCGGACACTAGAGATAACCAAAGATAAAGTCCCCGAAGGACAGCAAACACAAGTACCAACCACACACCGGTCCCCGAAGGACCACAAAAGACAACATAAAAACAAACACGTAAAAACTAAAACACGCATAACACGAGACCATCACCCAAAAGGGAATCCATCCCTACTCATCAGCCGGATCGTCATCATCACCCTGAGCTTGCTGGAAGGCGCCAAAAGGATCAATGCCGTCAGGGTACATAAACCCATAGGCATTGGGATCAGAGAAGCGCGGGGCCGCGTACATGGGATCCTGAAGATTAAGATCCAGAAAAGCATCACGGTCTTGAAGAGTGCGCTGAATAAAGTACCCCTGATCGTGGAAACGAGACTGGATCAGGGCGCCAAGTCCACGAGTGTGGGCCCGTATCTGCTCCTCCGCCTGGGCCATACGCATATCAAAGTGCTGCTGAGTATGCGGCATATAACGGCCCGAAGCAGGAGGGGTAGATGTGGAAGCAGCAGGAGTGGATGCCGGTTGCTCTTGGGAAGATGAGGCACGGGAAGTAGAGGCGCCAGCAAGGGTACGAGAGACAGCAAGATATGAGGGGACGCCATCCGAGGAGCAAAGAGATAGGTCAACTTGTTTGGCCTCCAGAAGCAGAGTGATGAGGGAGCCATAGTAGAGGTTCTGCTTCTCCGAAGGCAAGACACGCCGGAAGAGCAGAAGAAGAGTCTTCGGGAAGGAGAATCGCTTCCGGGCATAGAGATAATACATGCAGACGAGGGCATCACCGGTGATTGCGTCATAGTTCCCGCCCTTAGGAAATAGTGTGTGGCATACTATCCTATGGAGCTCATAGTAAAATGGCTCCAGCTGGACAGAGAGGGCCGGGATGGCAGGAGGGTTGGGACCCTTGCAGATGATACGGCAGAATTCGTCGAAAGGTGACATCGCCGAGGAGTTGAGAGCACCCAAGGATGGTAACGCTTCCCCTTTGTCCGGGATGCCTAAGATGTTCCCCACTTCCCGAGATGTTAGACGGAAGTGACGGTCATTGACCATAGATTGAATGGCGGATGGATCATCGTCGTCCCCTCTCATGTTGCACTAGAAAAGTCGGACAGCAGTGGGGTAGACGGGTATTTGGCGCCGAAGTAGAGAGGAGAGTCCGGCGTCGTCAAACAAGGGGACGTGACCGGGGAAGAGGTTCCAGTTGATCGTCCATCCCTTGAACACGTTGTGATGGACGAAGTGCTGGAACCAAAGCTCGGCCGCCAGAGAGTTGGAGAAGACGCGTTGGTCATAGCCGGTAGGTAGCGCCACCGGGACGAAGGGGTTGAACATGGAGGAAGAGGAGGATCGGGGGCGCTTAGGGTTTGCCATGAAGAGAGATTAGGTTTTGGTTCTTTGGAGTGGATGAAGGAGGAGTACGAGAAGTGATGGAAGAAGAAGGATTTTAAAGAGGAGGAGGAAGATGAAGAGATAATTTTGAAAGGGAAGGAGGGTGGGAACGATTATAGAGGAGGAGTAAATGAAATGGGGTTGAAGAGGTGGAGGAAGTTATGAGGGTGGAGTAAAAAGAGGAGAGAAAAGGGGGAAAGTGATTGAAAAGTAATAATGAGATGGAAGGTGAAGAGATGGGTAGTTAAGATAGATGGGATGGATGAGAGGGAATAAAATAGGGTTTAAAAAGGAATAAAGGAAGAGAGAAGAAAAGTGGGCCCGGATCCTCAAGAAGAATGGGAAGATTCGAATCTGCATCGACTTCCGCAATCTGAACGAGACGTGCCCCAAAGATGAATTCCCCCTTCCTATCACAGACATTATGATCGACAATACCTGCGGCTTCGAACGTATGTCATTCATGGATGGCTTCTCGGGGTACAACCAAATCAAAATGTCTCCTGATGACGAAAAGCATACATCATTCCGAACGCCAATTGGCACGTACTGCTACACAGTCATGCCTTTCGGTTTGAAGAATGTCGGCACCACCTATCAAAGAGCCATGAGCATCATCTTCAGAGACCACTTACGCAAGACAGTGGAGTGCTACGTTGACGATATAGCCATTAAGAGCCGCTGCAAAGGAGACCATCTGCAGGATCTAAGGACGGTATTCGACCTAATGCGAGCACACAATTTGAAAATGAACCCTACGAAGTCCTTTCTGGGCATATCCAGTGGGAAGTTCTTAGGCTTCATCATCACTGCAAAGGGTATCCATGTAGACCCTGAGAAGACAAAAGCAATCATGGAGATGGGTCCCCCGAGAAATCTCTGCGAACTCAGAGGCCTCCAAGGGAGGCTAGCCTACATCAGGAGGTTCATTTCCAACCTCTCCGGGCGATGCCGACCGTTCACGCACCTCATGAAGAAAGGAGTCTCATTTGTATGGGACGAGGAATGTCAGCGTGCTTTCGACAGCATTAAAGAATATTTGTCAAATCCTTCAGTTTTGGTGGCCCCGGTTCCTGGAAAACCATTCCTGCTCTATGTACGAGCAATGGAACACTCCCTCGGGGCTCTGCTGGCACAGAACAACGACGCAGGCTATGAACAGGCCATATATTACCTCAGCCGAATGATGATTGGACCAGAACACCGATACACCGCTGTGGAGAAGGAATGCCTCGCCCTGGTGTTCTCCATTCAGAAAATGCGGCACTATGTCACCGGACAAACGATACATGTGATCTCACGAGTCAACCCTCTCAGGGTCCTCATGACTAAACCAGGGGCACTCAGCTCTCGCCTCGCTACATGGGCAATACTGTTGTCCCCTTATCATATGATCTTCGTCCCCCAAAAGGCAGTCAAAGGTCAAGTCCTGGCAGATTTCTTAGCAGCCCACCTAGGCTCAGAGTCCTCCAGGATATATGAAGAGATCCCAGATGAGATCGCCGACTCGCATGCAACCTCTCACGATAATATATGGCGAATGTTCTTCGACGGTGCTTCAAGGACCGGACCTAAAGGCAATATAGTCGTCGGAGTCGGGGTAGTGCTGATCTCCCCTTCCGGATTGGTAATTAACCGCGCCTACTCTCTCACAGAGCCCTGCTCTAACAATGTGGCCGAGTACAACGCTTTGGTCATTGGCCTCCAACTTGCAAGAGAACTGGGGGTAGAATATCATGAAGCATACGGCGATTCTCAGTTAATCGTCAATCAGATCCGAGGCTCATACGAAGTCCGCCACGAAGACATGATCCCCTATCACCAAATAGCGATCGATGTCATCTCGTCATTCGAGGGGTTCTTCATCGAGCATGTCCCTAGACTCCAAAATATTGAAGCCGATGCCCTAGCTGGTCTTGCCGCTTCCCTAGCAGTTCCGAACTATGATCGCCAATCAGTGGATGTGATAGGCCATGAACTGGTCTGTCCCAAGGACAATGTGCAATTCGTGGCAAGTTATGCCGCCCACACGATCGATGATGCCCCAGATTGGAGACAACCATTCATCGACTTTGTCATCTACGACATCCTGCCCGAGAATCCAAAGGAAGCCACTTCCATCAGACAGCGTTCTCTCAGATTCTTCTACGATAAAGAGACAAAAATGCTGTATTGCCGCTCCTACGATGGATTACTGCTTCGATATCTGTCAAACGCAGAAGCCAAAGAAGCCGTACGAGAAGCTTATGACGGTGTCTGCGGGGCCCACCAGCCCGGCCCAAAACTGTAAGACCGCCTTCGCCGAATGGGCTACTATTGGCCCACAATAGTGGCAGATGCGATAGATTACGCTAAAAAATGCAAAGCCTGCCAAGTCCATGCGGACTTCATTCACCAACCGTCCGAGTTTCTACATCCGACAGTGGCGTCCTAGCCATTCGAAGCATGGAGAATGGACATCATTGGTCCAATCACCCCACCTTCCTCCCGAGGACATTGCTTCATACTTGCGATCACTGATTACTTCTCCAAGTGGGCGGAAGCTGTCCCACTTGCAGAAGTTAAGACTTCAAACGTGATCAGTTTCCTTAAGCATCACGTTATCTACCGCTTTGGACTGCCCCGAAGAATCATCCATGATAATGGTCCGCAGTTTGCAAGCCACGCTTTCTATCGGTTCTGCGATAAGCACCGTATTCAGAATGTCGCTTCGACACCATACAACCCGGCAGCAAACGGGTTGGCAGAGGCATTCAACAAAACAATCATCAAACTCCTCAAGAAATTTGTCTCCTCCAACAAATGCGACTGGAACGAGAAGCTCGGTGAATGCTTATGGGCTTATCGCACCACAGTTCGAACAGCCACCGGGAATACACCATTCTCCCTCGTGTACGGGAGTGAAACAGTCCTCCCATTGGAGACTCAGATCCCCTCACTACGCTTCGCCCTCACGCATCAATTGACGACAGACAAAAACCACCATTGTCGGCTACAGGAATTAGAGGCACTAGATGAAAAGCGCCTCTTGGCTCAGTAACGAATTGAGCTATACCAAGCACGCATATCAGGAGCCTTCAATAAGAAGGTAAAAATCAGAACATTCCAGGTGGGCGATCTCGTCCTGGCAGTCCGTAGGCCGATGGTCATGACTCACAAGACCGCCGGCAAATTCCAGCCAAAGTGGGAAGGCCCATTTATCATTGAGACAGTATTCTCCAACGGTGCTTACCGCCTCGCAAAACAAAACGGAGACTTGCTCATGTTGCCCGTCAACGGCAAGTTCCTGAAGAAATATTATGTCTAAACGACATTCTCTCCAAGATCTTTGAGTCATGTACCTGCTGGTACCGCTGAACTCATATTTCAGAGTATCGAGTCATGTACCCGCTGGTACCACTGAACTCACATCCACAACATTTCAGAGTATCGAGTCATGTACCCGCTGGTACCGCTGAACTCACATCCACAACATTTCAGATTATCGAGTCATGTACCCGCTGGTGCCGCTGCACTCACACTTTCTCAATATTCTAAATTACCGAGTCATGTACCCGCTGGTGCCTCTGAACTCACATTCCGGTCACTCTTTCAGATAGTAAATCACGTATGATTATACCTCTGAACTTTCTTCCTGGAAGAAATCCTCCCTCATGATCCACCACCCGCGCTCCCAGTGCACAAAAAGGGTAATCGATCCACAAATTTCCGAAACGACCATGTCCTCATTACCTCTGAGTCGTTTTCCACTTCCACCAAAAACAAACCGCCCCCTCACATAGAACTTCCACGTTCTCCTACCTCTGAGTCGTTCTATGTACCCCCTCTTCATTGAGCCCAATCCTGCCATGTCCTCATTACCTCTGAGTGGAAAGGCTCCGTCGAAGAAACCTTCATGCTTGCCATGTCCATATTACCTCTGAGCAAGTATGTCGGTCCCCTTTCAACCTATTATCCATACCCACAACCGGAGTACGACAAGGATAATAGGTCCACAAATGTCCTCCGTTGACCACAAATGTCCGCTATTGACCATGAATATCTTCCGTGAAGTCTCCCCTGCCATGTTCCTATTACCTCTGAGCAGGAAGATTCTACGATAAAACCCTTATGTTTGCCATGTTCTCATAACCTCTGAACAAATATGTTGGTTTCCTTTCATCCTGTTATCCATACCTAAAACCAAGGTACGCCTAGGGTAACAGGTCCACAAATATCCCTTGCTAAGCTTCTTAGCATAAATCCACCATCTCACTTTGCCCCGGGAGCCCAGCTGCTCTACGGTATTCTTTTTTCCAATACCGAGAGCACCCATGACCACTTTGCCATGGCTGTTCCGGATATCCTGACCAAACTTGTTATCCGTACCTAAAACCAAGGTACGCCTAGGGTAACAGGTCCACAAATAATCCCCCAGCAAGTCCAATTCCACAAACGCCACAAGTACAAGAAAGAGAAGATGAGTTGAAACATGCTCATTTATTCAAAATTCAAAGTGCTACATCATTTGGGATCACATCCCTTACAAAAAGAAAAAAAAGAGAAGCAAAAGAAAACAGAAAGCTGATCACTGCTCCGGGGCATATAACGCCCTGAGACGGTTCGTCAGCAAGGCAACCGACCGCTCAAACCTCTGGATAGCTCGACGCTCCGCCTCTTGGGTCAGCACCGCCTCGTCCTCCAGTTGAGCATGGGCTTGCCAGTTATCCTCGAATCTCTTAAAGGCCCGCTCCAGGTTAACAGAAGATCGGGAAACCTTCTCGGCCTCCCGAACGATTGACTCCTGTTCCGTCTGAGCAGCCTTCAGCTCTGACTCTAAGAAGGCCAACTCCTTCTGGAGTGCGAGAATCCGCTCCTTCGTGTCAGCAATTCCACGAGAAGCAGACTCTTCCCTAGCACGACAAGCCTGACTCCGACGACCCAGCCTGTCATACGAAGCAGAGAACATGTCAAGGTCTCCCTGTACAACGGGTCCGACAGTATCTCGAGCGAGCTTGATCCTATCCCGAGTAGCAATGAGAAAGCCCCGCTTCCGCTCAATCGCAGTCGGCAAACCCGCCTGCCGTATCGCCAGCAATTGGGTCACAAGCTGATCAGCCTCTGCCAACTTAGGCTCCAGGAGTGCAGCCAACCCCACCCCGCCAGGAAGGGACTTCAAAGTTGCAACCTGACCCCAAGCGCACCGAAGAGATGGAGAGAAAGGGGTCCCCCGTTCTATAGCAGCGTCTACGCCCCTTTTTAAGTGGCGATAGAAGCTGTCGACCACATCCTGCGTCACTTCGTCCAGAGCCTCCGAGGAAGCCGGTGTCAACGGGAGTGTGGCTGGCAGCACTAAAGAAGACGCAACAGAATCTGCCGCTCCTGCCACAAGAGAAACAAACTCCGCACGGAAGGACGCATGAACAGCGGCCAACTCCTCTTCAGCGGCCCGCAGAACTTGAATGCTCGGCAGGGTCGAGAGGTCAATCTCCGGAGCCGTATGATCAGCAGAGGACGAGGTGGAAACCATCTCCAGCTCCATTCCCATCTGCCCCGGGTTGGCGGAAGGCCCCTCGACATGAGACGGCGAAGGAGAGGGAACGCTCCTTTCTCCCAGATCATGGCAGGCCGAGCCTTCCCCAAGAACATCCGCGGTGGGAAGTAAAGGGTCAGGACCTGTAGGGCCAAGGCAACCATGAATCGATTTGACTCGGAGGATATGTTGATAGAGCAAATAAGCCCCCTTACTAGTCAATATTTGGCTTATCTTACCAGTGGAGGAATGTGGAGGCTGAGGTTCGCCTACAGCCACCGCAGCCTCTTCACCAACAGTCTCCGAGTCAGGTATAATAGGCTCCTCCGCCCCTGCACCCTCGGGAAGGGATGCAACGAGATCGGCGTCGCCTTGCTGAAGTTCAGCGATCTCGGAGACGGGCCCGAGGAAACCTTCATCACCCCGGGCCGAGGCCTCAACAACCTGGGAGCTTCCAGCTGCCGCTGAGAGAGCCTCCGCAGAAAGGACCGCGGCACACATGTCGCTAATCAAAGCAGCAAGGGCCGGATCAACTCCAGGGGCAGTAGACGGTTCAGGAGAGGCCGATTCAACAGACACCTACAAAGAAAAGTGATTAAGTCATATCTCCAAGAGAAAAGAAAACTACAACAAAGAGGTGGCTCCGACTTGGTCTTACCTCCGGAACAGCGTCTGTACCTTCACCCCTCTCAGTAATAAGTAATCCACGAGACCTAACGTCAGCTCTCTTCACGAAAAAGGTCGCTCGGCTGTCAGAAGGCTCGCGTCTGACTCATTTACGCGAGGGACCAGACACAGCTGGAGGCTGTTCTTCCCTCACTACTTCCTCTTGTGTAGTAAGCAACGGATCTTCCGCCAGTTCATCGGGTGTGGGAAGCGGTTGATCCGTTACTTCTTCACCTCCACCAGAAAGGGAGTCTTCGCTATCATGATCATCCTCCTCCTCAGCCGACTCAGAAGGTTCTGATTCAGGGAGGGGAGTCTGGAGCGCTAGTTGCTTTCTAGCCTTAGCCCCCTTGGGCTTCTCCTCTAAACCGGTACCCACGATGAAACTGGTACTCGGATCGAAATTAACAGGAGGCTTGTTCGCCATAACATGATACAAAGCAGCCACGTATAAAATTTCCCGCGGCGTCTTAGCATCGGGGACCGAGAAGCTTACCCAGTATGATAAGCGTCATAATAATTCTACGCCCTGACACCATCAAGAACGCTACCTTCGAAGCCCAAACAAGAGTTGGGACAATCAAGGAATAACTGGCTATAACCAAATTGACGGGAAAACCTACTAGGTAGGTAAGGCTCCAAGTACACATTATCGCGGTTGTGATAAACCAGATGCGCGGGACGGATGTTGCGCAACCAGGTGAGCATATCCGGAGACAGAAAGTGAGAAGGTCCGGTACCGTCAAGGTATACCTTCCTCACTTCCTCATCAGAAAAATGAGAAACAGACACAAAAAAGTCACACCCATCCACCCTCGCCAGCGCTCTCCGACAAGCTGGCATAGTATTGTATTCCCAAGACCGGCGATGGTATTTGAAAAGGAAAGCGTCTTCATCTGTAGCATCTTCCGCTATTCCAGGTCCCATCAAAGACTTGTAGTGCATCGCCAACCACCCCATCAAATAGTGGAAAGGCAGTTCTACGTGCTCAAAATCCAGCGTCTTCTTGCGCGCAATAACCTTGGACGAGAATGTTCGAAGACCATGGTGTATGCTACACACCATAGCAGGAAGAAGGGCCATTCTAACTCCAAATACCAGTTTAACGGCAGGGAGAATGAAGTGGCGATCGATCCTCTCGATAGAACCTGCTCCCCCCGAGACTACGCAGTTCCGTAGCCATATCATTAAAAATCCTGCCAGAAGCGCCTTCTCTGACATCGGCCTGGTGCCATAGTAAAAATAGCTGAGAGAGTCAGATTGACTCCCAAATATGTCGCTCTTGGACCGCGACTTCTTGACGCCCGACATCAGGTCCTTTATCTCTCCCTGGGTTCGAGGGGTTCGAGGAGTAACCCCGCCAGAAGGATCAACTTTAAAAAGATAATTGACCCAGGATGTAGTATGGGGAGCGGTCCCTTCTGAGCTATCCTCCTTTTTTATAGCCATCTCATGACAAGTACTACGATGGCACAGCAACTCCTGATACATCGCAACAAAACCTGGGAATCGCCGGTTCAAGTCCTCGAACTCCTCATTCGACGGGGTATACACCTTAAAAGGCTCGTTCTTCCACAGAAGTTTGGAGACAGTATACATCTCATAGAGAGCAAGCCCCAACTCTCCTCCGGGCACAAAGAACGTACCCGTTCGCCGATTATACATCTCCAAGAGCGCCGCGAACAATGGTTTATTGATAGGAAGCCCGTGACAAGTGCCCCGAATGGCATGATAAAGTCCCACCTCCCGCAGGAATGTTCCATAGGTCTGCAGAACCCAAGTGGTCAACTGGGCCCACGAAGAGGTGGGGTTTATCCAGTTCAGCAATGCCAATCTGCCAACGGGATAAGATTTCTTGCGAGCAAGCCGATTCAGGAATGTATCAGCTTGAGTGAGTGTGAAGTTGGGGCCGTATACATTCATGAAAGAGCCCAGGGCTAGACCCATCATGTACCGGAGGACGGAATCCTTACCCGCTTACGCTGACCGCATGTTCGGGTTATAATGGATATTGCCCATCAACATCCCTGATTGGATAGGAGTTAAGTTACACACCATCTTCCTGTCCAGCAACACCATATTGAACCACGACAGAGGATAATGACATTCCATGAGAGGGATATGGATCGCCACCCCATCCAAAGAAAAATCCCAGTTTTCAGAAATCTCTAATACTCGAGGATTCTTTATGATTAAAGCATCTCCAAAGAGGAATAAAGGCTTCAGGCATAATCCATCCAGCTTCCCAGTATTCATCATGGAACGGAGGTAATGGAGGGACTGATTCTCGATGGCGTTCAACCTCTCCGAAGGCTCATCAGCAGGAAATTGATTCAACACATGCTTAATTAAGTCGTCAAGACGCACGCCCAAGGCGAACTGATTTGAGCCCACTATAAGTTCCCCCGCAGGATTTACTGGCAGATTCGCTGAAGAAAGACAAAAAAGACAAGTCAAAAAGATAGCCGAAACGCAAATTACTTGATGCTTATGCGGCTTAAGCATAGCCTCATGCGGCTCAGTTTGAAAGAGCACATGCGGTTCAGTTCGAATAAGCTTATGCAGTTCGGCTCGAAATGGGCTTATGCGGCTCAGTACGGATGAGCTTATGCGGTTCGGTTCGAAAGGAGCATATGCAGATACGGTCCAAATTCGAATAAGCTTATATGGTTCGGCTTATACAGTCCAGTACGGATGAGCTTATGCGGTTTAGTTCAAATGATCTTATGCGGTTCAGTTCGAAATAAGCTTATGCGGCTCAGTTTGAAAGAGCTCATGCGGTCCAAGTCCAAATAAGCTTATGCGGCCCTGATGATGAAGTAGTTATGCGGCTGCAAACAACAACTTTCATGCGGCTCAGGCCTGGGTCATATCCCATGCGGCCCGAACATGAGTCGGACATGCAGCATACTTGGAAATATAGGCTCGCGCATAAGATATGCGGCGTAGCCATGACAGTTCATGATTGATGGTCCTACCAGCAATAGGCGGGTGAACATCGGGGTGAAAAATAGGCACGTCAGTCGTCGGAGGAGCTGCCACGTTCGCCACCGCAGTCGATGAAGACGCGCCCTTCTTGCCCTTCGCTGCCGCAGAAGATGACACGGCCTTCTTGCCCGTAGCAGCAGCAGTCTTCTTGGGAGCCATTGCCGGTCGTTGATGGGAGAAAACGAAGAGGAAGTCGGCAACAAGGTGTTCGAGCAAAAGAGAGAAGGTAAAGAAATCCTCAAAGAATAAAATTACTCCTATTTATAGGCGAAGGAGGCTTGAAAAATCAAACAAATGTCTCGATCCACGCGTCGTCTAAAAGAATAAAGGAAAAACGCTTCGGTCGAAACAAAACTGACCCTTGGGATCCTCCCCCAAGAGGCGGCGAATCAAGGACATTTAATACAGAAGATTTGCACACGTGGTTGGGACACGTGGCAAAAAGTCTATACGGCCTAACAGCCCATGCGGCCAGATAAATCCATGCGGCTGAATCATCTATGCGGTCAGCAAAGGCCATGCTTCTTATTCAAAGTATTTCAATTTTGTAAATTGAAAACTTTGAAGGGGGTCTTGTAGAAGCATGGAAAATATCAGAATGATGATCTATGCGGCTCAGAACAGGAGAACCCCATGCGGCTCATACAGGAGCAATCCCATGCGGCTCAGAGAGACTCTTAGTCTCATGCGGCTCGGGGCAGGAGAGTCCATGCGACTTACATAGGGACAGTCCTATGCGGTTCAAAGAGCCCCCTAGCCGCATGCGGTTCAGAAGTACATGCAGCTCACAGAGATATGCGGCTCGATCAACACCACGTGTCCCCATGGGACCCCTTCACACAGCTGGCCATCGAGTAATGGCCCTATTTAATGCTCTGCCATGATTTGACAGTTGACGGCTCTGACATGAAGTGTCATAATGGTCCTGTCATAATGACAGACTCTTTGGGAATAAGAGAAAATCTCTGACACGATCCGAGATTGACACGTGGCTACTCCCATGTGGCTCCAGTGAAGAACAGCTTCATGCGGCTGGTGAGAATCACCTTCCTGCGGCTCACCAAGAAGCCATCCCATGCGGCTCGCAAGTATTATACCTATGCGGCTCACCGAGAAACTATCCCATACGGCTCGCAAGTACTATACCTATGCGGCTCACTGAGACGCTGTCTCATGTGGTTTATGGATATCATGCGGTTCTGACAGGGTCCACCATTAAGACACGTGGCAGAGATTTAATGGCCCCCACGACTTGACAGCTGGAAGCAAGTATGATTATGGGATGCAGATCAATCAGAGATTTACCAGATCCCAATGACCATATTTAAAGTTATCCTCATAATTAATGAGATCAGGTCATATCATTCATGATCAAGCCAATGGGACACGTGGTGAGAAATCCGAGCTTGACCCAACCAATTATGAAGATTTAAAGCAATCAGCATTAATCATTCACAGGATTCAATACTATCCCCATTTATGGCCCAGATCCTTCACGCCCAAAATTAATGGTCCCGATTGATTATACGTCAGGCCGCCGCCACTTTGAGAATGGCTAATCATCCAAACCCTAATGATGCCCCCACTATTATAAATAGCAAGGTGCCAATCCCTTGTAAGATATACACGATCAGAAGGAGATAGGCAAATAGAGCTTCCCCCTAATAATCAGAGAGAAAATACACAAAGAAAGAGAGAAGTCAGAAGAGCAACACGAGGAGAGCAAGAAGAGCATTTCTTCATCAGTGCCAACCATCTCTTCACAGGAGCCAAGGCTGCATACCGATCGTCCAAGGAGTAAGGCAGGGCTGCCGTCGCCTTCCCGAACCTCTATCGTCACCCCCCAGAATCTAAAATAAACAATTGTACTTAGATTGCTGTACCTAGGTTTTTGTCCCTAGGCTTTCTTTGTACAAGCGAGTTTGTATTATGAGTCTAAGTTCAGTCCTCCCATAAAACTGTTCTGTACTTTTACAATCAATGGCAAATACCATTCTCCGTGTTATAATACACAAAGAATGGCCATTCTCAGGAAGATTATAAATTAGAAATTTAAAATAGAAAAGATTTTACCTTGTGCATGTTGCTCTGTAACATTGTCGTTGAGCTGTACATTATCTGCAATAAGAACAGAATTCTGCCTCAAATCCTCCAGTTCATGCACAGAGCCCTCTATCACAATGTTGACTGCACGTTGTTGCGCTTCTTCTGCCTCGAGCTCTTTCAGCTTTTCTTTGAGTTTCTCGTTCTCAAGGTTGGTTGCACGTAACTGCGCTCCTTGTGCCTCCATCTCTTTTAACTTTTCTTTGAGTTCTTCATTCTGCACAAGAATATCAGAATAATGTCTTATCAAATCCTCCAATTCCTGTGCTGAGTCGTCCATCACAGCGCCCATTTCATCATTTTGTGGTATCCGTTGTTCATCAAAATTATCCCCACCTGCTTCTTGGTGATCTTCCTCTCCCTCTTTTTCAACTTCTTCTATAGGTGGCTCATCTTCTTTGTGTCCTTTTTCTTTCCCAACAGGTATAACCAGATCTTCCAATATCATCTTCGATCTCAATTTGTTGTGATATTCGACCTTGAGGAAGTTTGAGATTTCGTACCCATTCCATGTGAAAAATCATGGGTAATCAGGAATTGGGGCGAACTTTCTTTCCACAAATTTACTATGTTCTGCAAACCAATAGAGGAAGTATATTGTGCAACCTTCCAATTTGGAGTAAGCCATTGAGTAATCCTCCCGTTCAGTTTTGCTTCTAATCCTCTTTATGCTATCCATTACATATGCCAGGATTAACCTTGGCCAGCATATACTGTTGATGACGTCCACACTGTCTACCAAGGCCAAGAATCTGTACGACAAATTTGAACTGCCAGACTGTGTGAAGAATACTGTTTGGCACAAGTTGAAGATTATTAGCTTGGCCAAATCATCTGGATTAACAGCGTTATCTCCGCCACGAAGCCGTCGTAACAATTCAAAGAACTTGTCTCTCACTTCCTTACTCGTGACTTCTGAGTGTTTGCCCTTAGAATTAGCCAGCAATCTTGTGAAGTGATCTCTACACAGGCTCAATGATGCTGGTGGTGTGGGCTGCTGTTGTTTTTTCTTTATCAATCTTCTGTAAAAACATCATTATCGCTTTCTTCATTCAACGGTAGACCGAAGATGACTGCCATATCGTCGACGCTTGGCACAATTTTAACGGTGGTGCTCAATTCAAAGCACCCGACGCCATCTTCTTCTTCTGTGTAACTTGCAATTAAATTCTCTAGCTCTTCCGTTACCTTGGCCAATTCGGAGACATGGACTCTGTTTTGGTAGAAAATCTCGACAAAATTCTAGATACCGGTATTCTTCAAGGAATCAATAACTGGCTCAGGTAAACGGCCAACATCTTGATTGCCCTCCTCCATAAGATTTAGCATTGGCTTGAAGGTAGAACGAAAAAGTCTTAAATCCTTATTCTTGACATATTTTTTTCTAGAAAACAAAAAAACAAAAAATTAGGTCAGAGAATGGCCATTCTTATGGGGTTTAACACTGGAAATGATATTCTCCGTGTAAACTAACACGGAGAATGTAATTCTCCGTTTCAAACTAAACGGAGAATAGCATTCTCAATCATTTTAATACTGGGAACGGCATTCTCCGTGTAAGACAATACGGAGAATACCATTCTCCGTTTCAAATGACACAGAGAATATCATTCTCCGTTTAAAATAAAACGAAGAATGAACATTCTAATGTGTTTTAACACTGGAAATGTTATTCTTCGTATCAAGTTAGACGGAGAATGCCATTCTCCGTTCCAAATTAAACGGCGAATAGAATCCTCAATCATTTTAACACTGGGAATGCTATTCTCCGTGTAATTGGAAACGGAGAATGCTATTCTCCGTTTGTAAAAACACGAAGAATAGCATTCTCTTTCGTTTTAACTCTTGTAATACCATACTACGTTTAATTTAACACAGAGAATAGAATTCTCCGTTTCAAATTATACGGAGAATAGCATTCTTCGTTTAAATTAACACGGAGAATAGCATTCTCATGTGTTTTAACACTGAGAATGTCATTCTCCGTTAAAGTAAACGGAGAATGATATTATTGATTTAATTTAGACGGAGAATAACATTCCTAGTGTAATTTGACAGGGAGAATGAACATTCAAATGCATTTTATGACGGAGAATATCATTCTCCGTATAATATATACAGAATTTGCGAACATAAACTCAAAGTTATACCTTCTGTTTGCACTTCTTTTTGTTTAGCATCTTTTCCCTTTTTCTTCTGTGCAACTTTCTTAGAATAGGGTTTCGATTGTTCTCCGGCTTTCCCTTTTGGATTTTCTGTAACTGGTGCATCTTCTCTAATTGGTGATGCTGCCGGTGATGATTCTGTCGCTGATGCCGACATGGTGTGAAGGTTGCGAATGGGGAGGAATGTTTGAAGATTTTGGAGGAGAATGACCTAGGTGAGTAGAGTATGGAAGAAGAGGAATAATCAAACCGGTTTTTTTTTTATAATAAAAGGGTTCGGGGGTGTTTTGAATTAATTAGAAGGACAAAAATGTTATTCGATGGAAGGGCAAAAAGAACCGAAACCGTTTGGACTCCTTTCTGCTTAATTATATTAATTAGAAGGGCAAAAATAATTCTGTTTAATCAAAAAGAATCGAAGCCGTTTGGCAAAAATGTCATTACAACTCAAAAAAATAAATGAACATAATACATTAGATATAAAAGAAGAAGAAGAAAAAATTATCGTCTTCCATATTCAATCATTTCAGATTGGATTCCTTTCTGCTTAATTATATTATATAAGCAACTTGGATAGTACTTCATTGTGCTCTAAAATTATAATCCATTCAGCAGCTTTGCGTCTTTCCATTCCCGCATTAAACTGCATATAATAAACATAACATTAAAAATATTGTTCTAAAAAGTGTAAGTTTTTGACGACATATTTTCAGACTTACATTGAGAGAACGGTAGTCTAGACTACATCGGTCATTTATGAATGCAATTACAAAATCCCACAATCAACAAAATTGTCTTGGCGGGGAACATAAGAACGACGTTTTATTGCAAAAGTAGAAAAGCTGAACCTAGCATCTCTCAACTTCAAAATCTCTTCTTCGAGAAAGAGATCCAAATTTGAAAGCTACAATTACTAGAATACAATATGTATTAGTATACCGCGTATCTTGTACCCAATTCATAAAAATTGATGAATATGAGCTTACTATTTCTTTTATGACTGTTTTGTTTTGAATCAGATCATCTTTAGATGCAAGTGAGTCCCAAATTTCATCAGTTCTTGTTTTAACCAGAACTCTTGCAAGAGTATAGTGTTCGTCCAAAGAATGGGTATGTATATCTGAATCAGGATTAATTAGGTAAAACAAATTAGTAAATTTTCAGAAAATTAGGATTAATATTTAAACAGAAATACATTAATACCTCGTTACAAGTGCTTAAAGATCCCATGTAATCCTAAAAATATTTGTACTTCTTCCATATTTTATGAAGCTTTTGTCGGATGGAGGTAACGTTTCTTTCTACATACACATCAATTAATACATTACGAAGGACAAACAAACGAGAAAATTGTTAATGCATATGCATTGAAGAATAAAATACTCACTCACCGTTATCCTTATTGGTAAAAACCATACATTAGCTTTATTGGAGGTTCTTTTCCGTTCCTCCGCGTTGAGAAGAGCAGAGACAATGCCTACAATCTGAATAAATCACTAAAAATGTCAGCGATGAAATCAAAGTAAACTTAGATGGCATCTAAGAAGAAATATACTATCTATACATACCCCATTTTTAGTTCTCGTTAAAGGAGCTAAGGACTTCATCTCAAACCGAGACACATAGATTTTGTTGCAAGATGATATTATTTCTCTAAGAAAAGAAACGAATAAATTAGGAGAAAAAACTGTTGGAATTAAATCAAAACTTATATTACTTACTCGTCAAGTCTATCATCGGCAAAATTATAGTCGTAATAACTCGAAGAACCACTAGTACACTTGCTAGGCTTCGAGGTTGAACCCCTTGTTAAACTTTTCGATGGTGTGACCGGATCTAAATTTTCACGCATTCTTATCGAAGAACTGCTAAAGTCAGTGTCTTCTGTAGGACACAATACGAGAATTCGGTCCATTACTTTACTACGATTCTGTAGCATCACGTCCTCCTCATCGGAAGATTCAACGAAAACCTCATTCATATTATTAAATACTCCAGATGAAGATGTCTTCTTCAAAGCTGGAGATTCTTCAATCTTCTCAAAATGTCGAGATAAATTCATTTGTTCAATTTCCAATGAACAAAGCTTAGAATTGATCTTTACAACTTCAGCTAAAATCGTCGACAGATGTTCTTCAATCCAGCACAACATACGTGGAATGAAGGTTTCATTTGGAGCTGGCAACCAATCTTCTACGTCTTCTACATTTTCCACCACACGAGTAGACATCTTGAGAACAAGAAAACTATTGTATTTTAGAAAACTATTATTTGTATTTCAGAATGAATAATAGTACTATGAAACAAGAAAACTATTGTATATATAGCAAGAGAAAAGTACAAAAGTGAGAAAGATGGAAAGACAAATAAATTTTGAGACTAGCAAACAATCTACTAGTCGTTTAATTGAGGAGGGCTCGAGGAAGATTCTACTAGCCGTTTGAAAAGTATAAAAGGTTATCATGATCAACTTCAATTAAGGAACTATATGAGAGGTTTAATTTCGTTTGATTGAGGAACTCGACGAAGTCTGCCGCGAACCAGAACTTCTTCTTTCATTTTTCATCTCCGTTTCTCCTTCCACCACCACCACTATGGCCTGTAGCTTTATAACAAAAATATTAAATTGTTAGATGAAAGAAAAAAACTAATTACGGAAAGATTACTAATTCAAAATCAAACAGAACACATATTCATAGCAAACATGAGATTAAAGATGAAACTGTCACAGAAGCAACACCACAATTTTACAATAATTAAGCAGACTCTGCTAAGCAATAACTAAAATTAGGGATTGTATCCTCCTTGGATTTAATTTACACAAAGAAGAGATTTGAGAGAACGAGCTTTTATCGGCTTCCTAAATGTACCATTCTCCGTCCTAAATGTACCATTCTCCGTCCTAAATGTACCATTCATCGTCGGTGTCATCATCTAGATCGCCAGCGGCGGTGGTATCGTCTACATCGCCTACAGACCTGGACACACTGTGTCCTTAGGGATTGTGTCCTCCTTGGATTTAATTTACACAAAGAAGATATTTGAGAGAACGAGCTTTTATCGGCTTCCTAAATGTACCATTCTCCGTCCTAAATGTACCATTCGTCATCGGTGTCATCATCTAGATCGCCAGCGGCGGTGGTGTCGTCGTCTACATAGCCTATAGACCTGGACACACTGTGTCCTTCCTTTCCGGACGACACACAATTATTGTTATATATACGTAGTTGCACAAAATATTAAATTACATGGACGAAAGAGAAAGTAAATATGAGTTAATTTAGGGTGTTCATTGAAAAATTGCATTGAAGAATGACCTGCTATAGCAAGTTAACAAGAGGTCAAAAGTCAAAAACAACATTAAATGATGTCTCATGCATTATTTCATCTGAATTTAATCTGAACCGTTGGATTAACATCCAACGGTCCAGATTTTGGATGTATCGATACATCCAAAAAGGGTGAATGTATTGTAGAATTTTCCATATATATATATATATATATATATATATATATTATAGAGAGAGAGAGAGAGAATAAGGGAGGTAAGGTGCCACCTCACGGTGGGGTGGCTATGTGTCACCCCCATGCTATCATCAAGCACTTGCACACTTTTTGGTGCATGATGATAGCATGGGGGGTGACATATAGCCACCGCACTTAAGGTGGTACCTCAAGGATTAAATTCATAATAATAAAGGAAAAAAGGGGAATATATATCCGACCAATAATCGAAGATAAAAGGGGAATGTCTTTTGAATTTAGTTTAAAAGATTTGAATTCTAATAACTCTAAATACCCCCCTTACTAATTAGGGTTTTTTTGCATAAGTCATCCTTCCCCCAACTTAACTAATTTCAAAATTAAAAATTTATTTATTTAAGGATTAAATTAATAATAATAATAAAGAAAATAATAATTTTGGTTCAAGGGTTTACACTAATGCTTATTGTATTCGGTTGATATTATTATTTTTGCTAAAAAAATTGGAAGGAATTATTCCTAATCCTAGGACTGTTAAAATATTTTGGAAAAATTACTATATGGAGAAGGAGTTTAGGACTATCAAAAATTATTGTATAGAGAACACAAATTTCTCTAATTTTGGAAGAAATTATTCCTAACGTAGCCCGCGGCATAAACATTTGGCAGTCCTACAGCAAGTCCATTTTAGCACTGTCAAATTTTGACAGTCGTAGTAGCATGTAGGACTGCCAAATTTTTTGAAAGTCTTACATGCTAGTAGGAATGCCAAAATTTTAGCAGTCCTAAAATGGACTGACTGTATAGCAAGTCCATTTTATGACTTCTAAAATTTTTGTAGTCCTGATAGTACCAAAAAAATTTAACAGTCTTAAACTGCCAAAATTTGATTATTTGTTAATTAAATTGCAATCTTTGTTAATTAAATTTCAATATTTATAGTCGCGACCCAAAGAAGAAGGACGTTGATGCCGGTCCTAAAAAAATACCCTACTGTATCAGAGCACAAGGCACGTCAAGCTGGAAGAGTTGTTGAGAAACAAATAACTATTAGAAAACTAAAGGCAACCTCTCAAGTTAGACGACGTGGAAGCAAAGGCATTGCAACTCGTTCGAAGCAACCGGTGACTCATCCTGATTCTTCTTCCTCCTCATCCTCCTTTGATGATGATGTATCCATTATCCGAAGAAGATGAGATGATGGTTCCGGACTGTCTTATCCAGTCGAGGTGATGATGCATCCAATCGGTTGCTCTCTATTGTCGTCGATCGAGAACCATATTTCTTCTAAAAAATGGAATGATCTGGCAAGTTCATTACGTTAATATAAATTAACTTTTGGAATTAGTAATTATATTCTATGTTTATATTTTTATTATGTTATTTTATTTATTTTTAGGAAGGCTCGCATATTTTGAGGGTCATTAACCACGCGAAGATGGGCAATACATGGAAGTTCTATAGTTTGGAAGAACATATGAAGGCCCAAATCAACCCCACCGGCTTTCAAAATTTGGCTAAATACTCATATAAGATGGTGGACCATGCATTGATTTCTGTGGTTGTAGAACTATGGCATCCAGAAACTAACAGTTTTCATCTTGGACCGGGAGAGATAATGATCACCCTGGATGACGTCCACCATGTTTTGGGCCTTAGAGTTGGTCGTCCAATGACAAGGGATTATTCTGAGGGCGACTTTGAGTTGTACGATGAGCTTGTGGAACTGATCTCCAATTCTCTCGAAATTTAGGCAGAGACTTTTGTAACCATCCCCAACTTTAAGAAGTCATACGGTCTTCTATTGAGTTTTTTAAGAAGACACTAAATGATGATGATGATGATTATGATGACGATAATGATGATAATGAAGATGAAGTTGTCCAGGGGTACATGTAGTTCATCCTAGGGGCCGTCGTCATTTCAGACAAGTCTGGAACCTCGATACATGCCAAATATCTATACAACTTCCTGACTTTGTAAGCACCCTGATTTTTAGAATTTTTATTTTATTTATATAATTTTATCTATTAAACCATAATTTATTTTTAATTTTGACTATAAATATACGTTGTAGTAGCTTTGATCTTTGAAGCACAACAATTATCAATTTCTCAAAACAAGTTTTCTTATTTGTAATCTAGACAAGTCCACCTTCATTTTGATATATCATGTCCCATTCGAACATGTTCCTTTGTACTATATTTTTTAGGCTTAATTGCAATTTGATACCCTCAACTATGTCAGTTTTTTAACTTGATACCCTGAACTTTTTTTTTTGCAACAACTTGGTACCCTGAAAAAATTAGGACCAAATACCCCTAGGTAGAACTTGAAACTACTCCTCCTCCCCCAAAAACTACCCCCTACCCACCCCCACCCCCTAACCACCCCGTGCCTGCTGCTGCTGCTTCCCCTCATCCTGCTCGGCCCCCTCTGCCTCGGCCTCTCGCTCCGCCGGCGCACTCTGGCGCGTCGGAGTCGGTGCCGTCATGAAGGTTCATAAGTGGTCGAAGCTCGTCACCGGGCCCCGGTGGAAGACCTTCATCTGTATTGGGTCATTTCTTTTCTTTCGGCGCTGTCCCTCTGGTTAGTGGAAAGGCTATCTAATAGGAGCAGGAGTGAGGGATTGCCCTAGGGGGCAAGAAGGATAGTGACTATTATCAGGAGCTGGAAGAAGGCGACCGTAGGGAGGCGCTGTCTTGTCCTTTGCCCAAAAGCAAGATCTTTCCAACCCCCACCATCTGTGCGTTGAGCTTTATTGCTAGCTTAGCTGCTAGCGCTTAGGCCTCTTACTAACCCTTGCTATAGCTAGCATTGGGCCTTCCTCGCGGTATACTTACTTACTTGACTATATTTATAGCATGTGGTCGCGCTACCTATGCTAGCTTTGGTCCCGCTATCTTAGCTCCTTTGGTTCGGAGCTATCTCTTACTCTCCCTCTTCTTTTTAGCACCCCTTTCCTTCTGCGGCTTAGGTGCCCTATTGGCTTCTTTCTCATCCAGCTTCATATACTTAGAAATCCTCTGTAATGGAAATCAAAGCGAAACTCTTTGCTTCCTCTTCTATGCACTGCCTTTTTTCAGTTGCTCGACGAGAAGTCTTTAGCGGAAGGCTCAGAAATAACTCATTTACTTCCTCCCCGGCCCCGGATTCATTTCAACCAGATTCAACCGACAGGTGATTCCAACTTCGGAGGTCTTTCATCAACCCATCGACCCTCAAAGAAGGGCGCCTTCACCTGACCTGCCTTTGATGCCTGCCCTGCCTCTACTCCTTCCCTTTGTTGTCAATCGGGAAATCAATCAAGGCAAATAATGCATTCTATTCCCATTATATTAAGTCAAACAACATATTCTATTCCCCTACCGAGTTCTTCCTTATCATCAAGACAGGCATTCAACATCGGTTGACGCTCGAAAAGAGGGCCGCAGGCGTGTAGACATCTCAACGAACTCATGTGGACACTCCTCAGCCCGAGGACAATCTCTCAAATACACATGAATGTTGACCAGTTTTTCTTTTCTTTGCTGATTCCTCTCAATGAAATTTGCCATGTTGCACTAAGTTACTTACGGATGTATGCATGCAGTCCGGGAACACTTTGGGGTGAACACCCATCCGAACAAGTAGGGTCAATAGTTCAGCATTTAGGCCGTAACATTTAGCAAAAAACAAATCTTTAACCCAACAAGTGCTCTCCGAACCAAGCTAGATAGTCTCCTATCACTAGGCTCACCAACCAACCTGGACTTTGATTCTTATTATTCTTACCGGATATCAAAAGAATAAGGATTGTTTCCAGCCATGAGTTCCCATATGACATAAGCGCTCTTGGGTGGAGTGGGCCATCATTCGCCAGGTCTTTGAGTGCCCGTCGTACCACGTGGTTGGTGCACTAGGCTGATCGAGACTCGACTTTTAGGATCTGGCACCTGCGCCCGGCCCGGTCTGCCAGTGAAGGCTCTACGTCCGGTCGTGCGTGGTATGTTCGCGATTCGTACAAATGGAACGCATCGCGTACGTGAACCTTCTGGGTCCATCAAAGATTTGAGAAGGGGCCCAATCTCGTATTTGATGGTCGGCGTGGCAATAGGCTTCACTTCGTAGACTGGTTTCCCAGCCGTTGCAAAGACTTCGCGAGAACGGTCAGAGGCGGCGCGGGGATGCGATTCGCCAAGCTGGGGCAAACAAAGCCGTTCGGCCCTACCGGATTAGGAATGCGAAGGCCTTTCCTTCGAAAGGAGACCGGGGAAAGAGCTATGCTATTGACTGACCGACCCTTTCGTAGTTACCTCGAATCAATAGGCCTCTCATTTTTCATGAGGCGGGCCAAATAGAGAATGAAATGCAGAAATAGGGGAAGGGGGGATGGTCGCGCCTTTGATTTTGTTTAAGGCGATGAAATCCCTACTTAAGTACCAAAGGCTTTCGGGGCTTACACCCCCCTTCGAATCTAAGCCCTTTGAAGCGCCAGTAGTTGTAGCTGTGGCCACACCAACCCTTTCGTTCCACTCGCTCCGGGTTCCGATCTATATGACCTCCGGGCGGTACAAAGTACACCTCTTCCGTAGAGGCAGGTAGTAACCTAACCTTTAAGAGTCGGGGGAGCCGAGCCCTCAACTCTATCAATGGAAAGATCTCCGTGCGTGGCGTGAGTTGGAATCCTAGAAAAGATCGATTGAGACCCGCCCACTATTACTACGAAAAAGCCCTGCCCTGGCACCTTCGCTAGACGGAGAGTACGCGACTTCTGTTAGCGCCGGACCGTCGAGTCGAATTGATCGTGTCATGTGCAACATCCATCAATGATGGTTCATTAATGTCCATTGATTTAGACTCCTTCCCCCTTCCCTTATACGAAAAATGTCGAGAGGGGCCCGAACCAGAACGGAAACAGATTCGACTCACTCTCGTATGGTTCGCCCTCGAGCCCTGGGCGGGTCGGCCGGGTCTTTCCCTGTTGTTCTGTTCCCGCCACGATAAAGACGCACGGAAGAGGTATGCCCAGCGCGTGGAGGATCCGTTGAGAGTGTCCGTTGTCCCGGTGGGGAACCATCTTTTCCCCTATTGTCTTGAAAAAAAAGGTCAGTGCTACGGTCTCCTATTGTTTGATCCAATATTGACCGGGGACGAGCCCCGACTTCCATAGGTCCTTGGTTCGACCTCCCGTAGCAGTCCTTACTTTTTTTTAGAAAGCGGTCTCGTACTTGCTCAGTGTGCCCCCCTTTCGTCGAGTGCCCCGCCCGGTTCACTGGGCTGTTGGCCTACCAAGCACTTGCCCGCAGCTCCTGCCGCCCGCTTGGCGGGCGGAGCGCTCGTTATCCTTACTGTTCTCTCTGCTGGGGCCCCCTCCTATTGCTCTAGCCATAAGCTATGGCAGCTCCAGCTCGCACCCACTCTGGCCCGCCCTGCGAGGCCAGAGTGAGCTCAGCGGTCAGCCCCTGACGTTAGGGGGCCTTTCGCTTTTGCCAGATCTATAGAGATATTACGAGTCCTCCCGTCCCAGATTCCCTCGCCGCGGCCATCTGGTCACCGGTACTACCAAAAAGTCTCATGCTTTTGTTACTGTGACTTATATATAAGTCTTATCTCGGACCACGAAGACCCCGGTCGTGCTTCTGGTTTCCATTCCCATCATCATATTGAAGGAAACTCCTCGTGCTCTGCCATAAGAACTTGGAGTCCGTATCATGGTGAAGGTAAGGTAACGCTGTGATTCTTGCTCAAAAAACTGACCGAACGCGTTCGAGTTATTGGCTCGTCCGACCCGGCTGCATTCATGAGTCGCTCGTTCAACTGTCCCTCGGAGACACGGTCGAGAAGTGCCATGCATGGTCGCCCCCCGTCCTTTCTTTCTCTCGGTCCCACCCGGGCCCCTCTGGGGTAATAAAGAAATGGATCAAAAAAGGGGACTTCTGCTACGGGCTATGCCACCCATTACTGATGAGGGAAGTTGCATCTGTCCCATCGCAAGCACCTACAATGTCATGATCACATTGGTTTACCCTTTTTTGGTAGTTCAACGGACGGTCGCCCCTCCAACAAGAAAAGGTAGAAATATGGAAACTTCTCTGCCATTTGGATCGGAGAATTTATGGAGGAAATCGGGTTTTAAATTCCCAGAAACCGTACGATTATATAGCCAAAGGGAATACGCCGCGCCTAAAATCATCCCAAGCGCAGCTAATGTGGCTACTAAGCTATTTCTTTGGAAAGCTCCTACTGAGATTGGAAATTCCCCTATAAAGCTGCTAGTGCCAGGTGAACTCATATTGGCCAAAGTGGAAGAGAAGGAAATGGTAGGGAGATTCGGCATGGTGCTCACTGAACCTCCATAATATCTAACAAGTCAGTCTTATGTCGGTCATATAGAACACCAACACATAGAAAAAGGGCTGGAGGAACCAGTCCATGACTTGACATCGGTGGAATGCTACCTCCAATTCCCTGTATGTTCGATAGAGCCAAATATCCCCCCCACTGATCGGAGTACGCCGATTACCCCCCGAACCGTACAAGATAGTTACCACCTATCATACGGCTTTCTAACTCCACTTCTTTTTCTGGTCGTTCCGCTCTGTCGATCGATGGTAGTATCAGAGATCCGTAACCCCCGACATTTTTGACAACACGGTTCCTGCTTCCGTTTTGAGTTGCGCATCTTTCTCCCCCGTCATACTATAGTATCACATCGTAGGCCCCCACCCCAACTCTATCTTCCTTATCAGTGAACCAGAACATAGTGCATAGGTACTCTTCGATGCTGCGAGGACGAGACGGCGTGACATACTACGATCACGTACAGAAGTTCTGCCCTTCGGCTCGGCTGGAACCTCTCAACTGCTCCCTTTATGGGGTAGGCCCAAGCTTTCCCCTCCCCCTGCCTCAGACATAAAGGGAGTAGTTCCCCACGGCTGACAAATGGAGGAGTTTAGGCCGTCAAAAGGCACCGGCCCCCACTTCCCCCCACTGGGATTTTGCTTTCCTTATCTACGCGCGCACTGCGTCAGCACTGGCGAAAAAGAGGTCGGCTTTACAGAATAAGAAGGGGCGGGACCTTCGGGTGTCCATATTTTGACCGAGTTCCCCGTAGCGTAGGCCCCTATGCTATGTTACGCGGCCGTAATAAGAAGTTACGTTCCACCGCTGTTACGCCAGAAATCCAAGGTTCCACACAAGCTCTCGTTCTGCGGCGTGGTGGCAGGACCACTAGGGGATTGGCTCCGGGTGTAGGTAGGGTCAAATCCGCAGGGGTCATGCAAATACATAGGCCCCTTCCCTTCTGCCGAGTTGTTTAGAAGGCGCTTTCCGTTCTACGGTCCCTCGGAGCGAGGGTTAGGCAGGTAGTACGGGCCCTCTGACTTCCTGCTATGTGCTGTGCACGACTCCCGCGAAGCGAGAAGGGAAGCTCTTCGAGCTTTCTCCGCCAGTGGCTTATGTAGTGGGCTTAACAGCGCCTACGTGCTCCGACTTCTTGGGCCCCCCTACTGGAGATGAGGGGTCTGGAAGCTGTCGTGACGCTTTGGTGAAGTTGTAGTTTGTATTGTACTGAATTGAACACATATAAACAAAGGCAAGCGAAGTGAGTCATTGCCCTTCTCCGGCCTGAGAAAAGCAGCGAACTCTAGAAGCTAGGCGCTTTTTTTTTCATGGTCGCGACTGTTGTATTGTAGTAGGTCGGGGGAAGCTACCGCTTCTACGACAGCTCCGCTTCCTCTCGTCTTGCTTCTGGCAAAGCTTCTACTTTGCTTGCTTCTCTCGCGCTTGCTTGCGCGAAGGCTTAGAGTCCTTTTCGCTAGGTCCAAAAGCTTTCGTCAAAGCGAAAGATCTTATCCGAATCCCGCATATTGAGCGCAGATGATATGTGGCTACTAGGCGCGATCATCTCATGCCATAAAGGGCGTAGCATATGGCCCGTCTATAAAGATAGAATAGATATGGATAGACAGACATTCCATTGATTCACGAAATGGCTCGTCGATCCAAATGAATCATTCTTATGGTATCTATCCGCCCCCAGCCACGGCACAGCGCCCATTCGCTTCGCGCTCGGGAAGGCAAAGTTCAAGAGACCGCTGCGGAGTGGAGCAGCCGCAACACTTCCTTACCTTAGCTGGATCTCGCTGGTGCCACCTAAACGGTAGGTAGGCGGCGGATGTGTGACGTTTGGAGTTGTCCTTCGTGCACCTGTCCCAATATAAGAATGAGTGATCCGTTCCCCTGCAGATCATGGCCTTACCACTCGGTCCCCGATGGCCAGCGGGGGATTCGGTATAGCAGCTCACGTTCGTTTGCGCTGCGCGCTCCCGCTTGGACTGGACACATGTTAGCTGTAGGAAGTATGGTTACGAAAGTGACTTCGGTTCGCCAGTTCAGGCTCAACTCCTCGCTTTACGTTAGCGGACCTATAGGTCGGGCCGGGGCTCCACGCTCTTTCTTTCTGTGTGGGACGATGCCGGGGAATGCGTCGAGGCGGCGAACAACAACACAACTACTTCTTTTTCCCTCTATGAGATGAGCCCAGTGCATTGGACCGATGGATAAGAGAACTGAGCTGGCCCAAAAAGCGCTTGGGCGCTCTACATACGATTCTGACTCTATCAGATACATATCGATTTCTTTCTGATGGATCCAGAATAGATAGATATCTTGTCTCATCAATAGATAGAAATAGGGCAATACAGCGCCTTTATTATTGATAGACTCCCTCTTCTCTATCCATTCCTACTCTTTCGATCTATCAAAAGAGATCAGGCCATCTATCAATCGATTTAAAAAGTGCATCTCGCTCTCGTTCATTTCCGCCAGGCCATAATAGCCGCCACAATAAGAAAGAGCAAGCGAAACAGCTAGAAGCGCTCGCTTCGCGCGCCCAACAATTCTGATTCACGGGAAAGCTAACAGAAAATTCGATTCGGACTTCGTAGAGCCGGTGCTGCTGTCTGCGCGTAGGGCCGTCCCCCACTCCCGTCCCGGGGCGCTAAGGGGTTTCGTTTTTGGAACAGACGGCAGTGTTTTGCTGACGCCTCGAATCGACGCTTTTGTTGCGACATGCTATGTTTTCTCCCCCATTGCTAGTAGGTTGATGGGTCGCACGCCCGGCACACATTTTGGCCTTGCTTGTGTGTTCATAACTCAAAATAGGTGACCTAACGGCCGCCGCCCGACTAGACATACCAATAGTCACCAGATTCATATGGGCTACTGGGGAGTAGGCAATGATCTTCTTAAGATCGATCTGTCTTGAAGTGGTCGAGGGATTATATTATAGCAATCGCGCTTGGAGTATAAATGAAGGAGTGGAACGAAGTGTCGCTTCGGGAACATGGGTATTAAAAATCTTAAAACCCGTAGGTTCCCAATTTTAAAGGAATTCCTGCCAAGATGACGGATCCAGCCGTAGGTGCCTCTACATGGGCTTCGGGTAACCAAATATGAACTGGTACCATAGGCACTTTGACGGCGAAAGAGGCGAAAGAAGCAATCCATAGAAAGATTTGGCGCCGCTCACTAAATTCTGTGGTTAATAAGATTTGTGAATCGGTGGTTCCTGTTTGGAGAAGAATCAACGGAATAGCTAATAGCATAAAAACTGATCCAAGTGAAGTATATAGGAAAAACTGATATGCGCCTTGATCTTTCTTTGTCTCGAACCCCTACCCCTATAATAATGGTAGAGTAAGGGTGGCCCCAAAGCAGAATTGACCGGTGGTGGTTGGTCGAAGCTCCAGTGGGTAGCCACTCCCTTCTCAGGGAACCGTACGTGAGACTTCCGTATCATACGGCTCCGTCCCGAGCTTCCGTCGTCGGCCCTTGTCATTAGACCACTATGCTTGTATCGATTACATCGCCTTGACTCTCTTTTCTTTTGCTTCTCGGGGTGGTCGAACAATGCTGCTTGCGTAGCGGGGATGCCCGCCCGTAGGGCCCGGCCTGCTTCCCGCCCGAAAGAACCGCTCACTAGCTAGCCGGACTAGTGGTAGGGGCCCGACCGTCAAAAACCCTGCCTTTCGAACCCGCCCGTCTTCAAAAGAAAGAAAAATGGGCTCGTTGGGAAGAAATGGAGTGCGGCCTGTAGAGCACATGTAAGGCACAGTCGGGTTGCTCACGCAGCAGATCTCTCTCTATCTATAGATATCTAGAGAGAGATCTGTGAAAGTCATGCCTTATGTTATGGTCGCCCCCCGACTGACGGCCTTTACGCAACTACGACTACTGTGATGTGAGCGGTTCCAATTGGTTTTCTCTTTCCGGCCGGAACTTGTGCGCAGCACTTGTACAGATGCATGCATAAAGGGACCCGCCCCTTTTTTGATCTTCATCTTTAGGACAGGACCCTACCCTATTCTCGAACCCTCTGCCGAGCTCTATCCTGCCCGATTTCTTTTGAAGGGGGCCAAAGAAATGTCTCCACCTGCTGCCTCTTTCTTCGAATTCTACTGAACGGTCGATCCTCCCCTCCGTTTGTTTTTGCAACTTATCCTACGGTCCCTCGCCAAGAGCTCCCCGGCGACGACAGAGGAACCATCCTGCCTGCTGTGGCGGGCAGCTTTTTAGTTGAACAATAAGACCTGGACGATTATCCCTACCCTCGGTAGCTTACGAGTTTACGTCCATCCCTGGTCGGGTACAGTTTCCTTTCTTTTTCTCCCTTGTAGCCGTTACCCGAATTCGCGCAAGTGTGTCCACACCCCCCTGACTTGACGAGGAATCCATTCTCGCGAACAAACACACCCCCTACACACACCTAGGAGCACCCCTTCTGCATATCCATACAAGACCCGAGTAGGCGGGTCGAGGTCCTACGAGGTACCCACTCTCGGAGTACCCTCCCACCAAAAAAGATGTATGGTTCGGTGGTTCGACCAGAAATGCTATGCTTACGCACAAGACTACCCCCTTCCCGAAAGCTTCGCGGGGGCGACTTGACTATTTACTACTTGACGACGACGAGGACCGCCCGTAGGGGTTTACTTGCACAAGGCCCCTGCAGAGGAAACCTTTATCCCAGCGAATAGAAGATGCTCAGCTCCGCACAACATAGGATTGGCACGCTTTCGGGAAGAACATAGAATAGTAAGGATCCAGCATGCGGGACACGGCGATCATTAGAAATTCACGAATTAGAGATGCAGTAATATACTCTTTCCCATAACTTCTCATACCAGACCAACCCACTGAAATGCAAATAGGGATCAAAAATGTGGTCAATATCACGAAGAATAATGAAAGACCGTCTATACCCATATACAAATGGATGTTTTCATAAGGAAGCCATCGAAGGCTTTCCACAAATTGAGATTTGGCCGTAGAAGGATCGAATGTATCCGAGGAACAGGGGGATACAAATAATAAGAGAAGAGCACAGACCAATCAATCGTATCGGTCGTATTCTTGAATTTGGAATGAAAAGAGGAGTAATGCTTCCTAGCACGGACACGGAATAGGACCACTTAGATCGGAATAGCATTCACAGAAATGTTCTAACATAGAGTAGAATCGAACATGAAAAAGATGAGTTGACAACAGTCAAAGATGGGGCGCCGAATGACTAATCATAGGGTCTGTCTTTCTGTGCAAGTCAGCTGAACACCGTAATTGATGAGTGGGTAGGTGGGTTAGGTGCACCTCTCGCCCAGTGGAAGTCATGAGGTTAGTCCCCCCCTGAATGAAGAAGTAGTGGCCCCCTTCCCGCCCACGTATGCGCCTTTATTTAGATTCACATATGGGAATCCGGTCTAAGAATCCTCTGGCAAAACGCAATTCGTCGATTTCAATCCAAGGTGCACCTTGCCTTTTTTCAGGTAGCTTTGTTACGCCTATTCAGCTAGGTGGGGTAAAATATCGATCTCTCTTCGCTCGGATGCGAGATCCGATTGATTCCCTCTTCAAGCTAGGCATAGACAACTACTCCTCCGGTTACCAAAGCCCTATGGTCACTCTTCCCCTCTCTCTACTATGGTTAGTATGAATAGGAAGTGAAAGCAACCGAAGGGTGCAAACTAGAAAAAGAAAAGCAAGCCAGTCCAGTAAGCAAGCACAAGTAGCAGTTCCATCAGGAAAGGGAGGCTAAGTGCTTCTCTGGAAAGACGCACGAGTGGCACGTCATCATGGTTGTTGAAAGTGCCCCTACTACTGGCGAAAGGGGGATTTAGGGGTGATCGCCATCTTCTAGTTGTTGTTAGAGTGGTTGTTCTTCCGCGGGGCTGTAGGCGGATGTTGTTTTCGTGCTTGAGAGCAAGAGGAGTCCCAATCGGTTTGCAGTCAACCATCTTCGTTTTACAAGAATGATAGAGCATACTTTGAGTTTGAGAGAGAAGAATCCGGTCCTCGAGAAGCTTCAATGCCTAATAAATAATGCTAGTTACCAATAATATCAAACTGGCGAGCAAGCACCGAAAAAAGACATCAATAAGAGTCGAGTTATACCCAGTGAGAATGAATAATCCACGTAAAAAAAAAAGACATCCTTGGGTGCCCCGATGTACAAACATATAAGACCTTACTGCAAATGAACCCCTCGAGAAGAAAATAAACCGTTCCAAAACTGTAAACTTACTTAAATAATAGCAAAAGGTTCAATTGTAATAAAAGGATAACTTAAACTCCTGCTTGGGCATGTCTAGGCTGTTGCTTGGTTGGCTATGCGATCCTCGATTTACGGTGTTTGCATTGCCTAATTAGCCTAGTTGCCTTGGCTAGGCGGCAAGTCCGAATCTATTTTTGACCTAGGATATGTCTTAAAGAAGTTTTTTGAGTGAAAGGTGAAATGGGAGTCAGTATCCGTTCAAGCACGAATTGATGCATTTCCAGATCCCTTATAGCAATTAATGGGTGACCCACCAGGCCCATATCAGATACTACAGTTTGATCCATCAAAAGCACTCGTGAGAGCACGATAGCAGAAAAGACTAGCCCATAGCTATACTATAGTTTCACCAGCGAATCTCCAATCCCCATAATGATTCAACGTGAAGCAAGCAAGTCACAGACGAAGGTAGGCGAATCATGATGCTCTGAAGGTAGACAACCAGTCATGAAGCACAAGGCGAGCGAAGTGAGCTAATACTGAATAATCGAAGTGAGGCTAACGCAGTGAAAGGAGCTGCGCAGTGAGGAGGAGGCTAAAGGAACTTTGATTATACATATGCAGGAAACAGAACTAACAAATTCTCTTCTACCACTTTTTCCAGTTTCTAAATGTTTGGATAGCTTCTTCATATCTTTAGAGGAAGTTTATACACGGCACTGGATGATAATAAGACTAATGAAGAATTAATAACTAGAATGAGAGCGGAATACAAAGACATTGTTCATAGTTATGAAATCTGGTTCTTTCTTCCCTATGTTTCGTACCTGGTGGATTCCAAACCAGGAAAGAATAAGCTTCGTCCCATTACCATTCCAAACTCCAGAGATCTATTTACATGCGAGCTCTCCATGTCGTATTAACCAATATCTTCGATATCGATAGGTCATTTTAGGAAGATGGGACTCCTCCACGATGTTGTCCTTCCCCACCACTGCGTCTGTTCTTCTTGAGCTCTCCTTTTGCAGCATTACGGCTTCTTCCACTCTATTATGGTCGATGATGTATTTGTTCCACCAAGAATTATATCCTGACATTCAAAATTACAACGGTTCTATTCATTAGTGTGGGCTCTGGAAGTTTATCAAAATGATGTCGTGGCTGCTTCTGTTGTTTCCCATCCTCCTCATGGTCCCGCGCCCGCTCCTCCCCAGCCCCTCCGCCACCACCGTGCTTCTTGTTCTTCTTGACCGAAAAGGCCCGGTGGAAGATCTTCATCCGTCGCTCACCGGAGAGCCCCTCCTTTAACAGCAATGGCGGAGGCGACGACCATCACCGTAGGAACGAGTCATTCGGTAAACCGATTAAGCTACGCCCCGGCAGGAGTCACGGATCCCAACGGGGACTCCTCCGGTTCTACCCGACCTCCGACACTTCGCCAAGTCGTTGGTGGACCTCGCGGGAGGGACGTGCCGCCGCTTTTCGCTCCCCAGCCACAGGTGAGCACTGGTTAGGTTTTTTTTGGGGGGTTAATTTTGGAGATCTTTTTCATTGGGGTGGGCAGGGTGGAGTGGGGGAGGGGGGTAGGCAGCAGTAGAGAGGAGGGGGAGAGGGGTTTGGGAAGACGGGGGCACTTTTGTTTTTTTTTTAATTTTTGGGTATAAACTTAAAATATTACACAGTTGATGGATCAATTGTTACAAAAAAAAGTTCAGGGTACAAGTTGCAATTAAGCCTATTTTATTATAATTTTTTGGGTCAAAAAGTCAACTATCACCTTTACCATAAATTTGACATCTTTTTCAATTTCGATTGAGGCCAAACTCGATCCAAATTTTTTGACCCATAGATAATTTTTTACCTATTTTGAGCCTACTATACACATACCAATGTGTGCCAATCAATTGAGTTTCCATGTGCTATTTATTTTCACATGGCACCAAGACCAAATATTAGACTTATTGGACTCAAACCGAACATAATTCTATCGACCCAAAACTAGTCCAAGTAGGGTTCGTAGAGCCTATTCTAAGGTACCCTAACCTCTTAGACATATTTGGTACAAATTTTTATGAATTAATTTGTAGTCACAATATTTAATCTATTTTTAAATCACTCCATAACACTTTCTTAATATGAATTTGTATTTAAATTCTTTTAGACATATCTATTTGTATCTTTTGATTTAATTATCAAATTTCAACCAAATCCTTCCAAATCAATCCTAATCAATTCCAACCCTTAAACTATGATTTTTTATATTTAAATCTCTATATTTCTATCCATATCTCTTTCTATTTTCGCAAAAACCAAGCGCCCCCTATTCTAACTACCAGAAATCTATCTTTCGACCACCTACAACCTTTTCTACCACCTTCATCTCAACCCTAGGACACAACCCCTATTTTTCACTCCATCACCTTTTCGACGAGCCACGACAAGGCCTGTTTGGTCGAACAAGGCGTGGAGGCATCCGAAGTTGACCGAACTTGTGCTATATTGTCACAACAGGTGATTATTTTGTAAATGGGTTTCGTATACTTTTTCAACATCATCTTCTCTTGAAGCTAAACTAACGTAAAGATCTCCATGTTTATTTTTATGTCCAATTGGCAACTCATGGGTTCTTTACGGTTTGTCCAGGACGTCTATTCTACAAAAAGGTGTCTAGACTGAACCAAATATTTCGTGTGCAAGTTTTGTCAACTTTTTCGGACCACTTTTACCCTTCCTATATTTTTGATAAGAATATGACATCCTAAGCTTTCCAATGAATACACTTATGCAGTATTTTACTGAGGTTTACTATTTTTATAATATTCGAACTTGTCACCGTAGTGTCGGAACACCGAAACTCATAATTCTATGTGTCCAAATGCTTCGGAACTTTATGAGACTTGTCTAATTAATTATTGTGTATATTTTGATATGAAAAACCCATTTTTATCTATTTCAGTATTTTTATAGAATTATAGTATGTTAAGAAATTATTGTTTTGGAAATAACACTTTCGACCCAGTCACGAATATTGATGTTGGATCAATATGAACCTTTGTACAAATTTTTTGTTAGTCCCGAGGCGTGGATATAGATGAAAAATAGGAGTTTAGCAAGCCTACACAGTAGGTGCCACAATGAGGAGTTTAGCAAGCCTACACAGTAGGTGCCACAATGAGAAGTTTAGCAAGCCTACACAGTAGGTGCCACAAATGGATAGATCTCAAGAAAAAAGTTAGGCCTCCCTACTCAGTAGGTGCCTTAAAACATGAAGAACGAGTTACAGAGAAACAGAAGAAGAAGAAGAAGAAGAAAGGAGGATTAAATCTGCTGGGGGTAAAAACACCGTTGCTCAAAGCAAGATCGCCTCTATAACGATCCGCTTCCGGAACCATTAAGTTCAAGAGAACTTCTGGAATGCTCGTCAGTCAATATTTGTGACTTGAACGGGCTTTCTGAACTTTACGGACTCCCTTAACTCTCTTCTTTGGTGCATCTTGGAAAGGAGGCAAGGGGGGCTCTATTTATAGAGTGGAGTGAGGCCTCACCATCTCTCATATCCGATGTGGTACTAAAACACCAATACTCTAAAATAGAGTTTGATGTTTTACATCATCCCACAATCAACATAGTCGAGTGCTAGCCCACGCCTTCCCCCCGAACATTCCCGTGCATGCACGAGACAACCTAGAGTCCGTGTCGAGTCCGAGCTCGTACAACAAAAATTAACTTACATCCTTGTTGGAATTAATCATTTTCCTCTTAGTAAAATCACCCACATGGTTCCCTCTTTAGGGTCACCACCCCATGTGCATATCCCAACAACACATACTCATATATATGTTGAGATAACTCATGGTGCTTTTCCAATGTGGGACTAAACTTTACAAAGTATGTTGAGAGCAAGCTCTCTTCATGTCAAGGAGCAAGAGAACCAATAATCCCCTACATATCTCATCATATATATGTGTCTAGGGTTGAGCGTTCCCCACAGTAACTGTCCATTTTGCATTAGGATAGATGTCGTTGACGACTTGAATCTTCCCGCATGGGTCAAATAACAGTATGATACAAGAATGGACTAAGCCTTGAATTCTGCACCATAGCTGCAATTCTTCCCACTCACATAATGTAGTTATCTGTGCTTCTGGGTGTATATTAAAGGCCATGTGCCAGCCTGGTTTCGGTGTATGTATTTTGGGCGTCTATAAGTTTACCCTCAAGAGACGGCCTGTATCTCTATCCATACACTCTAGGTGAGTTCCTTTAAAGAGTCCTTGGCATGAAGCCTTGCGCTTCCGTATGGTGCTACGCCGCTATGACATGGCTTAAAGCCGAGGCTTTATCCCTAACTGGGTACCTCATCGTAGAGTCATACTACTGTAGCATGAGGTCACAAGCCTCTTTGTAGTGCCAAACTACCCAGCATGATGCCTTGCACTTCCGTGCGGTGTTACGCCGTTATGACATGGCTTGTGAAGCCGAGGCTTTACCCTACTTGGTACCTCTTCGTGGTGTCATGCCACTGTAATATGAGGATACTGGCCTCTTTGTAGTGCTGTCTACCACTCTTCATTTATAATATACAACATTAGGCTACCTGTCTATAAGCGGTGCTACGCCGCAGTGACATGGCTTACTAAGCCGAGGCATTACCCCTACCTAGGAACCTCATTGTGGTGTCACCCCACTGTAGCATGGAGTCCATGAGCTCCTTTGTAGTGCTGCGCTACCATGCTTCTTGTAAAGCACAACAGACATTCACTCCGTCTGAGAACTCATTAAGGCGTTTAAGCCATCCTCTCCACAGGACATGTTCTCCGCAGAGAACTATAGTAGACAACAGTGGTTATGGGTCCGTATCCCTTCCATGTCCCTCAGGACTATGTACCTACTGTTACCTGATATTTTTCCAATCAGTGGTCCTCCTTTAAACCAAAAGCTAGATGCCTAGTAGATTTCTCTTTGAACTAATAGCATACAACTTTATGGTAGGATTACACAGATATAATATCAGAATGCCTTTAAGCCCATTTTTCTTGCTGTGTCATCGACCAGCTGGCGCTTGAGGCCCTTCGTGAACGAATCGGCCAGGTTCTCCTGACTCCGAACATCGATTACTGCAATGACACCTCTCTTGATGAGATCGTTCACTGCCCTGTGCTTTAACCGCACAGTTCTCTTCTTCCCATTGAAGAGGTCATTTGATGCTACTGCTGTAGTCGCCTGGTTGTCACAGTATATCGGTACCGTCGGTATCTGAGCTCCAACCACTGGAAGATCATACATGAGCTCCCGAAGCTATTATGCTTCATCTGTTGCAGCTTCTAGTGCATGGAACTCAGATTCCATGGAGGAATGAGAGAGTATAGTCTGCTTCTTCGACTTCCACGATATAGCAGCTCCACCCAAGGAAAAGATGTATCCACCTGTGGATCTCTCACTCTCTACCTCTGAACACCAACTAGCATCACTGAAGCCTTCTACTACTGTCGGATACCCGCTATAGTGTAGTACATACGTCTGAGTCTTCTTGAGATATCTCATCACCCGCTTCACAGCTTTCCAGTGCTCAATGCCTGGGTTGCTTATGAACCGACTCAGCATTCCCAGGGCAAAAGTTGTCAGGCCTTGTGGCAGTAGTTGCGTACATCAAACTCCCGATAATGCTAGAATACTCCAGCTGCCTGACACTTTCCCTCGAATAGCTTCAGCTTCTGATCACACCTGTATGGCGTATCGATCCCTGGAAGATCCTGATACCCGTAGCATGTGAGCATCTTCTCAATGTAATGAGATTGTGACAGCGCCACTCCAACGTCTGTCCGAATGTTCTTTATGCCCAAGATGACATCTGCATCCCCCAAGTCCGTCATACTGAACTTGCTTGAGAGAAAATTCTTTGTCTCTGTGACATTGCCTATATCCGTTCCTAGGATTAGCATGTCGTCCACGTACAGACAAACGATGACTCCTCTTCCATCAGCGAACTTCGTGTAAATGTACTTGTCCGTCTCACTAACTCTGTAGCCGTTTGATCTAATAACTTTGTCAAACTTCTCATGCCACATCTTGGGATCTTGCTTCAAACCGTATAATAATTTTACCAACTTGCAGACTTTGTCTTCAAGACCTTTGACGACAAATCCATCTGGCTGTTGCATGTATATCTCTTCGGTCAGCTCGCCATTCAGGAATGTTGTCTTTACATCCATCTGATGTATCACCAACTTATGTATTGCTGCTAGAGCAATTAATATTCTGATGGTGGTCATCTACGCTACTGGAGCGTATGTGTCAAAGTAGTCTATCCCAAGTTTCTGAGAAAATCCCTTGGCTACCAGCCTGGTCTTAAACTTGTCAATAGTTCCATCTGCCTTCATCTTCTTCTTGAAGATCCATTTACATCCGATGGATTTTGCTCCTTCAGGTAGATCTACTAACACCCATGTGTTATTAGAGGTGATAGAGTCATACTCGTCATTCACTGCCTCCTTCCAAAAGATGGCATCTCTGGTCTTCATCGCCTCATCATAGGTAAGCGGATCTGCTTCTACATGATAGGTGACAAAGTCATCTCCGAAGTCCTTTGGTCTCTCCACTCACTTGGCTGACGGCCCTTCGAGTTCTGGTTCAAACATTGTTTCATCAACAACAATTTCTTCTTGGACTACGACATCGTTGAAAACCTCAGCTTCCTTTGCACCATCATTATCCTCCGAAATGTCTGCGAGAATAATATTTTTGTGCCTTGCAAACTTGTCTTCAAAGTACTCCACTTCACGAGATTCGATGACATGGTTAGACTCCAAGTCAAGGAATATTCGAGCGTCACTCTTCTTGGCATACCCCAAGAAGATCGTCTTCGTAGTCCTTGTTCCGAGTTTCTGAATCTTCAGATCCGAAAGTTTTATGTATGCCAGACACCCCCCACTCGAATGATATTCAAGTTGGGTCTGACTTTGAACCAGAGTTCATGAGGAGTAATATCAGAAGTTGCATACGGCACTCTGTTCAGAATGAATGTGGCCGTCAATGCAGCTTCTCCCCAAAAGCACTTTGGAAGACCTGCAGTTAACAACATTGAGTTCATCATCTCTGTCTACGTTCTGTTTTTCCTTTCTGCTACTCCGTTGGACTGAGGAGAATACGGAGCAGTAGTCTCGTTGATGATTCTATGTTCTTTGCAGAACGATGTGAAATCATAAGATCGATATTCTCTGCCTCGATCACTCCTCAATCTCTTGACTTGTTGTCCAGTTTGCCTTTCAGCTTCAGCCCTGAACTCCTTGAACTTCTCGAATGCTTCGTCTTTTGTTTTATCAAGTAGACGAACGCGTACTTTGAGAAGTCATCGATGAAGGTTATGAAATACTTCATCCCGGCATTCGTGGAGAATTATTTTAAGTAATAGATATCGGAGTGCACCAACTCCAGAAGATCTGTGCTTCGATTGACCCGATGAAAGGGTTTTCTTGTGATCTTAGTCTGAGCACACACTTCACATTTCTCCACCTTTCCCCCACATTTGGAGATAAGTCCTAGACTAGACATTTTGTTTATCCTTTTACAATGGACATGTCCTAGTCTATTATGCCACAACTTAAGAGTATAAGCAGAATTGGAAATTGCATTAATGTTCTCTGACTGGGTTACAAGCTGGAGTTTAAACATTCCTTCGGTATAGAAAGCTTTTTCGAAGTACATTCCTTTCAGGGACATCACCATCTGGCTATCATTGATGTCCATCCTCAGGCCTGCGTTGCTGAGCAGGCCTCCAGAGATCAGGTTCTTGGCAATTACGGGAACATGTTTCACACCTTGAAGCGTCAAAGTTTTCCCGGATGTCAGCTTCAGCTCCACCATCCCGATCCCTTGAACTTCAGCTTGTGCCTGATTCGCCACCATCACCTTCTCAGAGGTTTGCTGGTATGTGGTAAACCATTTTTTGCTTGAGCAGACATGGCAGTGGCACCAGTGTCTATACACCAGTCAGAGTCAGCCCCTACCGAAGTGACCTGAGCAATTATAACAATACCGTCAGTAATCAATAAAACCTTATTAGGCTCACCTTGCTGTGACTGCTTGGGCTTGGATCTACATTCACTCTTGTAGTGGCCCTTCTTGCCACAGTTAAAACAAGTCACATTGGACTTGGGCTTCTTCTGTTTGAAAGACGGTCCCTTCACTTTCAGATTAGTGAAGTCTTTCTTGTGGTGAGAAGCCGCCTGCTTTTCCTTGGAGTCTCTCGTCTGCACCAGATTGGCCTTGGCCAATTGATTGGACAAAGCGTCCATCTTCTGTTGAGAACGCATCTCGTCCTCAACGTGGATTTCTTGCAAGAGATCTTCCAGACTGATCTCGAGTTTCTTCCGATGCATTCTCGCATAGAACATATTCCATCCAGCAAGAAGTTTCGAGACGATCCCTCCAACGACAAACTTGTCGACGAGGGGCATCTTTTCATCGTCCAGTTTCTGACGAAGTTTCAAAAACTCCTTCACTTGAGGAAGCATCGCCTTCTCGTCTTCAAAGAGCCACTTGTGATATTTTTTGACGAAAAATTTCTTGCTCCTGTTTTTGTCTTCCTCGTACAGCTTTTCCACAGACTCCCTATTTCTTTGGCACTATCCTTCTTTGAGTAGGATTCTGCCAGGGAATCCTCCATAGCATTTACGATCAGAAGCCTACAAATGCTATTGTCCCTTCTTCATTTGGCCTGAAGTTTAGTAGCCGCGGTTATAGAGGAAACAGACCCAGTATCTGGAATAGTAGGTTCCTCTTCAAAGAGCACGTGATCAACGTCTCGGAGTTGAAGGGTGAGAAAGACCTTCCTCTTCCAGACTTGATAATGCTCTCCATCAAACTTTTCCAACTTGCAGTAGTCAGTTTAGAGGAGTGAAGCATTAATATTTTCCATCGTACTAATCTTGCTTTGAGATTTTTAGTCCCGAGGCGTGGATATAGATGGAAAACAGGAGTTCAGCAAGCCTACACAGTAGGTGCCACAAATGAGGAGTTTAGCAAGCCTACACAGTAGGTGCCACAAATGAGATAGATCTCAAGAACAAAGTTAGGCCTCCCTACTCAGTAGGTGCCTTAAAACCTGAAGAACGAGTTACAAAGAAACAGAAGAAGAAGATGTAACTCCACCTTTCTAAATAGTGAAATTTTTAAATTTTTTTATATTAATTAAATAATTTGGAAATTGATTATGTTTTAAAAATGTGAAGTTATATATTTTATAGATATCATTAAGCCTTGGGCTTAATTTTATAATAGCCCATCAATTGGATTGGGCTTATACTGAAAGCCCAAAACCATAATCTCAATCCTATAGAAAGGATTGATTTCCTTTAGCTGAGATTTAAATCTCAACTCAGCCTTTTCAAATAGAAAGCTCTAACGGTCAGGGGAGAGGCCATGTGCATCTCCTCCTTCCTAACAACCTTGTCAGAATTTCCTGCCAATTGTGGCCTACTCCTCACGCTACCCCCTCTATTTAATTCCACCTTCTCTTCAAAATTTCACCATTCACCAAACCTTTCCATCTCGTCCCTGCAGCTGAGCTCAAGTCAGGAATCATGGTGGACGCGTGAGGAAGGGGCAGGAGTTGATCTTGAAGATCTAGCCAGCAAATTGAAGAGTGAGCTTCGTCGATCGACCACAAATTCGATCTGTTCTTAGTAAGTATGTAGAAATCGATTCCTGAGTTGATCTGTTCTCGACCAAAGCAATTTGTTCATTGGCTCTTTGTTCCATTTTTTCGAAGGATTGAACGACACTGCTCTTCTTGATTCAACTGGTTGAATGTCGAAGCTCTGAAGTTCGATTGAACACTCCCTGTACATCCGTCAGATGTATGTGAGTATTGTTTTCCTCATCTCATTCATTCAATTCTCTGATCGGATCTGGTTTTGTAAGTTATAAGAGTATTTGGTATTGATCTGATCTGATCTAGATCGAGTGAACAATCAAGTGTTCCTAGGTGTAGATGCATGCTTACTGTTTGATTAATTTCCTTGTAGATCTCTGTGACAATTAGAATTTTGGTTTAAGCCTCGATCCTTTTGAATTTAGGTAAGTTCCACAAAATTGTGATTCCTTCATTTTGGTGAGGATCGATGGATCTATTTCGAGAATGTGATCCTTGTTTCCATCACTGATTCAGGAATTCAAGATTTGTGCTTGCATAAGTGTTGAGCCAGCCATTGATTAGCAATTTAAGGTAATCCTCTTAACTATCAGTGATTCTAAGCGAGGAGTGAGTGTAGCATAACAACTGACAGATTAAATGTTTGAGATTAGTTAGTTTAGCAAGTGTTTTCAATACATGTTCTTGTTGTAGTGTATAATCATAATTTTAGTCCTAGGTATAAATTCCCTTTTTGTTCACTCTAACCATTAGGATGTTTAATGTATCTGTTAGAGAGGTGGCCATCTATCAGGTTACTTTTATCATGTAGTTAACTGATTTTAGGAGTTAACTGGGAATAGGCATCATCTGTACATTCAGTGTTATATCAATCTTGGTATAGGATTGGGTGTAACACATTGGTGTTCTATAGATGGGGGAGTAGTACACTACATCAGTTTTCAATTGTAGATACTATGAATCCTGTCAGCTTTTCCTATGGGATTGACAGCTCATCATAGGCTGATTTACTTTCAGTCTTGACACAAGACTGAATTGGAGAAACTTGTGTAATCTACAATGATTTGGGTGGTGATTTTCTGTTGGGACAATCACCTAGTCGAATCATGGATCCTTGCACTATTGGACTAAGAGGGGTATCACTACTCTTATGCCTTTTCTGGAATCATTTTCAGGATGGTTGAACACAGCAGTGTACAGGAGTAGGGTACTACTGTCACTAGAGTTCTCTATAATCTCATTTTGGATTTATTCTCTTGCAATAGATTATATTAAGATGTTGTCTGAGTGAAATCAACCTTAGTTGTTCAGGACTTATTTTAGCATGGGTGCTAATTTGCTGTGTATCAGTTAGAGTATGGACTGGAAGGAGGATAATAGTTGCATTCGACTGAATATCAGTCCTAATAAGAGAACTGAACTGTGGTATCACCTGAGAATGGAATGAATATCAGTCCATTCTGTGTAAACCAGGCTATGGTATCACTAAATGATGTCCACTTTGATGTCATATTGGTTTTGAGATGGAGAGTTATCTGGATTGTTGGAAATCTGTGATTTTGTCACTGGAACAGGTCAGTTTTTGTAAAACAGAGCTTACCTGTTGCAATTGAAACCAATGTGATACCAAGGGTGTAGATATTCTCCTGGGTAATAAGGAGGACTGATACTTAATTATTTTCAGACTGATTTAGGATGGTGTTGAATGCATATGGGGCAATACAAAATGAACCTGGGATTAGCCTGTGATAGCTGGAGCATTGGTTAGATTGTAGGCAGGAAATCTTTAGTCTTTCAACCTGAACTGAAACTCAGGAACCTGAGATTTTAGCCAGTGTTCAGGAAACCTGAACTGAAACTCAGGAACCTGAGATTTTAGCCAGTGTTCAGGAAACCTGAACTGAAACTCAGGAACCTGGGACTTAAGCCAGTGTTCAGGAAACTTGGACATTTGGAACTCAGGAAAAACCTGAAACACTAGATACAATCCTGTGTAAACCACGGTGTAATCCTGTGTTAACCCAGGAATACAATCCTGTGTTAACCCAGGAATACAATCCTGTGTAGACTCAGGAATTTAAGAATGGTTTACAGGAAATAACTGGAATTGGGAGCAGTGGGTGTTTAATGAAGATGAAGCATTAGTTCCAGTTATGAACTCATATAGATTTAAGTTTTGTAACAGGGCTCTTGAGTATAGGAAGTTTTATTTGCTCTTTGAAGTTAAGTAATTGCAGGGGATTGAGAAATGTCAATAAGGGTTTCACATTATATTGAGTATAAATTAGCTTTATAATAAACTAGTTTCCCTTTTAAAATAAAAGTTCCATAGACATGTGAGGACACTTGAGTATCTACCTTAGAAGTACCCAAGTAAAGAATACATGTGTGGTAAATATTGTAGTAATCAGTTTAGGCAATTAGATTAAATTATACATTGGTTAGGTCACATTCTTAGCTAGATAGAGTATCTATTAGATCATGTGATACTTTTAGTTAAGTTGTTATTAATAGAATTGCTAAACTAAGCTAGTGTAGTTTTAATCAAATTGTGCATCATTATTAAATTACAGGAGGATTTCTAGCTCTATTGCCTACCCGTACTTTCCTGGAGCAAGACAAGTACACTCTACGGTTTTGTGCTTTTCATTATATATCCTATGCTTCCTTGATTGACACGTTACAACACGTCATGTACTTTCTGGTGCTCATGTTCTCTTGTTCTTATTACTTGTACCTGGGGTGGGGAAATATACTATCTATGTGACCAATCCCAAGAAACAACTCAGGTGTGTTTAGCTTAGACCCCGTATCGTGCACGCGGGTCCTAAGCCGCCCATTCATGTGCTTTCATGTGCTTTCATGTGCTTACCCTAGCCGGTCACATATTTAGTTATATTTCAAATATAGTACACACATGTTCAGGAGATATAACTTGTACTTATTTCCTGTGATTCCATGATATCATGTTCTTTCAGGTACTTACATATCATATTCTTTCATGTTCTTACATACCATGTTCTTTTATGTACTTTACACTGTTTCTTTCATGTACTTATTCACCTGTTCTTTCCTGTACTTTCTATGTTTCCTTGTACTTTCATATCATGATGTCTTGTTCATTACCTAGAATTGTACTTGCTCCGCTCCTGAATAGGATATGTTGCAGGTGAGATGGAGGCCTTGTGTGACACCTACTATGGACAGGATATTGCTTTCCCTACTGAGCCAGCTGGAGCTGCTTGTGACCTAGAGGCTGCAGAAGCCTAGTGCTTCTTTAGTATTTTCCTATTATCTTTCCATGTATTGAGACTAGCAGACTCTTTTATTAGTTGGAATGTAATAATTCAGATATTGTACTTTACTCTGGTTGGGACACATTTATATAGATGCTGTGATTTCATTTCATGTTCATATTTATCTGGTTAGTTTCCCTAGATTGGTACAGCTTACTTTGTTGTGTCTAACAACAAAGGCTGGACGTGTCCGACTCGTATCCGATTATTCGGGAGCGGGTCGTGACATATTTTTAGTGGTGGCCCATGCAGGTCTATCCTAATGGTACCTAGGTCTTAGCGTATTATTGGGGGACTTGATTACACTAGGGAAACTTGATCACAGCATAGGAAAATCGGAAAATAAGGGTATATCAGGTTTATCAAGTTTTTCAGGTGCTTTATTATTATAAAAATATTGTTTGTTAGGTTTTAGGGTTTGTCATTCAACAAGTTTTATTTTTATACAGATGGTCACTACGAGAAAGACCGCAGATCAGCTTGGAGGTTCAGGAGTTGCAGGCGGCACGGAGCAGCCCGCACTCGACGCTCCAGTAGATCAGCTTCCGACAGCGCCTCCTATCTTTCCATCACTGCCACCGACGATGATGTTCGACGGCACCCAGGTGATGGCGATGTTTCTGCAGTTTATGGAGGCCCAAAACCACCAGGTTGCTCAGTTCCGCGAGTCCCAGAAAGCAGGCCACGCAGTTCAGAGCGACTGTCGTCGACGTGCTTAGGACCAGAGAGCCGGCAGCACCAGCTCCAGCACCAGTAGCACCTCCAGCACCGCGAGGACCGAGACCAGGGACAGCCAAGGAGTACCAGAACCTTTGCCCGATGGACTTCTGGGGCGACGAGGGGATCATCTATGCAGATGAATGGCTGGAGAATGCAGAGAGGACCTTGACCATGGCGAACATTCCAGAGGACCAGAAGGTGTCAGTGGCTAGCATGCGACTCTTCGACTTGGCCAGAGCTTGGTATCGAGAGGACCCCCAGTTGTCGGAGCCTCGAGTGTCTTGGACAGTTTTCAAAACACTGTTCAAGGAGAAATTCTTTCCAGAGGTGGAGCATGATGAGTTGAGGATACAGTTCGAGGCACTGCAGTAGGGGACGATGACGGTTGCGCAGTACACTTCGGAGTTTACCAGACTCAGCAGGTTTGCTGAGAACCTGATTAGAGAGCCAGAGGACAGAGCATGGAGATTCAAGAAGGGTCTCACCAGAGAGCTACGACACGCGGTGGCGATCAGTCAGGCGACGACGTATGCGAGCATTCTGAAGATTGCTCAGGCTATGGAAAAGAAGGCAGAACCAAGGCTGAAGAGGGACCGAGACGTGGGCAGCAGCAGTTTCCAGACACCAGCGAAGAGGGTTCAGACTCAGACCCAGACGAGGCCACAACAACAGCATCACCGTCAGGCCAGAGCTCCAACACATCAGCATCAGAGACAGCACCTGGCGATCAGTTGTGCTTTTTGTCATCGCCCTGGACACCATATCGACGAGTGCCGTAAGAGGTTGGGACTTTGCCTCTTTTGCGGATCCGATGCACATCAGATGAGGGACTGCGCTCAGGCTACAGCTAGACTAGCCGGGGACGAGGAGCTGGAGGACCACCGGCTGCACCACCTAGAGCATTGCCTGCTGCACCCCAGAGAGGAGGAGCTCTACCCCCCAGCAGCAGAGGTTTGCACAGCACCAGCAGCAGCAGAGAGGAGGAGCACAGCAGGGACGTGCTTACGTCATGGCTGCAGTTGAGGAGGACGAGGCAGTGCCAGATGTGATCATAGGTTCTATATTTTTACATTCTTTCCCTGCCATTGCATTGTTTGATTCTGGAGCCACATATAGCTTTGTATCATATGAGTTTCTGCATAGACACGGCTTCACACCCAAGCCCACTAGGCAAAACTATCAGATCATGACAGGAGGAGGGTCAGTACCAGTAAGTGAGATGGTGGAATACCCTATCACTATTGCTGGGAGAGAGATTCGAGCTCGACTTCTAGTGATGCCATTGCCCGGATTCGACGTAGTCCTCGGCATCGACTGGATGAGCAAGCAGTTTGCCGTAATAGACTGTCATGAAGGGAAGGTGATCTTCAGCCCGCCAGGAGTTCCACCGTTCGAGATCAGCAGACGAGTTGCAGAGAGGCCAGAGGGAGTCTACTTCGGAGCTGTTACAAAAGACCAGGAGTTGCCGCATCCACTTATCGCAGAGTTTCTCGACGTTTTCCCCGAGGAGCTGCCAGGATTGCCGCCAGATCGAGATATGGAGTTCAGCATCGACCTATTGCCCGGATCAGCGCCGAAGTCCCAGCACTGTTACAAGATCAACCCAAAGGAAGCCGCAGAGTTGAAGGCACAGATTGATGAGCTAGAGGGCAAGGGATTTATTCGGTCCAGTGCTTCACCCTGGGGAGCACCGGTACTTTTCGTGCCCAAGAATGGGACGGTGAGGATGTGCATTGACTACCGTGCACTCAACAATATCACCATCAAGAATAGATACCCTTTGCCGCGGATTGATGAGCTGTTTGACCAGCTTAGTGGAGCGAAGGTCTTTTCTAAGATTGATCTTCGGTCGGGGTACCACCAGATGAAGGTTCGGGAGCAGGATATTCCGAAGACAGCCTTCAATACCCGATACGGCCAGTATGAGTTCCTGGTGATGCCGTTCGGACTCACCAATGCCCCAGCTGTGTTTATGAACCTGATGAATAAGGTTTTCCACAAGTATTTAGAGTTTGTCGTAGTCTTTATTGACGACATTCTGATCTATTTGAAGACAGAGGAGGAGCATGTAGAGCACCTGCGGATTATTTTAGAGATTCTGCGGAAAGAGAAGCTGTATAGGAAACTCTCGAAATGTGAGTTTTTCTTGGACATGGTGGAGTTTCTAAGGCATGTGGTGACTGGAGAGGGGATTTCTGTGGATCCCAAGAAGATTGAAGCAGTAGAAGCATGGGCACCTCCCAAGTCAGTAGCAGAGATTCGTAGTTTCCTGGGTCTAGCAGGATACTACAGGAAGTTCGTGAAGGACTTCGTCAGGATAGCAGAGCCTATGACGAAGCTTACGCGGAAGGACGAGGAGTTCATCTGGAGCGACGCCTGCCAGTCAGCATTTGAAGAATTGAAAAAGACTCACGAAGGCACCAGTTCTAGCTTTGCCATCGGGATCAGGAGGATTCGTCATCTACAGCGATGCTTCAGGAAAAGGCTTGGGATGTGTGCTGGAGTAGAACAAAGGTTATAGCGTATGCTTCTAGACAGTTGAGGCCCCATGAGAAGAACTATCCCACACATGACTTGGAGCTTGCAGCAGTCATATTTGCCCTGAAACTGTGGAAGCATTACCTATATGGAGAGATAGTGGACATCTTCACGGACCACAAAAGCCTGAAGTATGTCTTTACTCAGAAGGAGCTAATATGAGGCAGCGCAGATGGATCAAACTCATGAAGGATTTCGACATCAGTCTGCAGTACCATCCTAGGAAGGCAAATGTGGTTGCAGACGCTCTCAGTCGATATCCTATTGCTATGTATCTCACCATGGACCGGCATCTCTTGGAGGATCTGGAGAGCCTTGGGATTGAGGTTGTTCTGCCAGGGTATGGAGGACAGATGATGCACATGCAGATACAGTCGGGGTTGCTAGAGAAGGTCAAGGAGACCCAGCTTCTTGATGAGGGGCTCCGATGTCTTAGAGCTCAGATGGAGATGGGTTTGCTCGACGATTTCACCATTGCGGAGGACGGATCCTTGAGGCACGAGAGCCAGCTGTGTGTGCCCAAAGAATTGCGGAAGGAGGTGATGCAGGAGGCCCACCAGTCACAGTATTCTATACATCCTGGGTCTACCAAGATGTACAAGGATCTGCGGGAGTATGTTTGGTGGTATGGGATGAAGAGAGGTTGCCAGATTTGTTTCCGGATGCCTTGTGTGCCAGCAAGTCAAGGCGGAGCGCCAGAGACCAGTAGGATTACTCCAGCCTTTACCTATTCCGGAATGGAAGTAGGAGCACATTACCATGTACTTTGTCTCTGGATTGACGCGTACTCCCAGTGGCAAGGATGCTATTTGGGTGATCGTGGACAGATTGACAAAGTCTGCCCATTTCATTCCGTTCAAGGTTGGGCTGTCGACCGAGAAGCTTGCAGACCTCTACATGCGTCAGATCGTGAGGATTCACGGAGTGCCGATCAGCATCTTTTTAGATCGAGACAGTCGCTTCACATCGTACTTCTGGAGGAGTCTACAGCAGAGCTTGGGATCACAGTTGAAGTTCAGCACCGCCTATCATCCACAGACGGACGGGCAGTCCGAGAGGACCATTCAGACCTTGGAGGACATGCTGCGGGTTTGCGCACTCGACTTCAGCGGATCGTGGGAGGACCATTTGCATTTAGTAGAGTTTGCCTATAACAACAGTTATCAGGCCAGCATCGAGATGACTCCATTCGAGGCGCTGTATGGACGGAGATGTCGCACGCCGTTATCTTGGGACGACGTTGGCGAGAGAGCTTTGCTTGGGCCAGAGATGGTGGTAGACTCAGCTGAGAAAGTCAGACTGATCCGGGAGCGTATCAGAGTTGCACAGGATCGGCAGAAGCACTGGGCGGACAGCAGCAGACGGACACTTGAGTTCGAGGTTGGAGACAGAGTATTCCTGAAGATCTCACCGACTAGGGGCGTCATCAGATTCGACAGAGGCGAGAAGCTCAGCCCGAGATTCATTGGACCTTTCGATGTGACAGTGCGGATTGGCGAGGGGCATATCGACTAGCACTTCCAGCTAGATTGGAGGGAGTACACGATGTCTTCCACGTATCTCAGCTTCGACGATACATTCCAGACCCGAGCCATGTGGTGGACTATTCTGAGCTGGAGGTGGGCTCGAGATTGACTTACGAAGAGCAGCCAGTAGAGATCTTGGACCGGAGAGAGAAGCGTCTGCGGAACCAGACCATTCCTCTCGTTCACGTCATGTGGAGACATCACTCTCCGGGAGAGTCCACATGGGAGCGCGAGGACGAGATACGGGAACGCTACCCTAGATTGTTCTCGTGATTGTATTTTGCATTTTGATTTTCAATAATAAAATTGGTGTTTGGATCTTTTGAGAATTTGGGGAGTTGTGTGGTCCTTTGAATTTCGAGGACGAAATTTTTCAAGGGGGAGAGATTTGTAACTCCACCTTTCTAAATAGTAAAATTTTTAAATTTTTTTATATTAATTAAATAATTTGGAAATTGATTATGTTTTAAAAATATGTGAAGTTATATTTTATAGATATTATAAGCCTTGGGCTTAATTTTATAATAGCCCATCAATTGGATTGGGCTTATACTGAAAGCCCAAAACCATAATCTCAATCCTATAGAAAGGATTGATTTCCTTTAGCTGAGATTTAAATCTCAACTCAGCCTTTTCAAATAGAAAGCTCTAACGATCAGGGGAGAGGCCATGTGCATCTCCTCCTTCCTAACAACCTTGTCAGAATTTTCCGCCAATTGTGGCCTACTCCTCACGCTACCCCCTCTATTTAATTCCACCTTCTCTTCAGAAATTTCACCATTCACCAAACCTTTCCATCTCGTCCCTGCAGCTGAGCTCAAGTCAGGAATCATGGTGGACACGTGAGGAAGGAGCAGGAGTTGATCTTGAAGATCTAGCCAGCAAATTGAAGAGTGAGCTTCGTCGATCGACCACGAATTCGATCTGTTCTTGGTAAGTATCTAGAAATCGATTCCTGAGTTGATCTGTTCTCGACCAAGGCAATTTGTTCATTGGCTCTTTGTTCCATTTTTTTCGAAGGATTGAACGAGACTGCTCTTCTTGATTCAACTGGTTGAATGTCGAAGATCTGAAGTTCGATTGAACACTCCCTGTACATCCGTCAGATGTATGTGAGTATTGTTTTCCTCATCTCATTCATTCAATTCTCTGATCGAATCTGGTTTTGTAAGTTATAAGAGTATTTGGTATTGATCCGATCTGATCTAGATTGAGTGAACAATTAGGTGTTCCTAGGTGTAGATGCATGCTTACTGTTTGATTAATTTCCTTGTAGATCTCTGTGACAATTAGAATTTTAGTGTAAGCCTCGATCCTTTCGAATTTGGGTAAGTTCCACAAAATTGTGATTCCTTCATTTTGGTGAGGATCGATGGATCTATTTCGAGAATGTGATCCTTGTTTCCATCACTGATTCAGGAATTCGAGATTTGTGCTTGCATAAGTGTTGAGCCAGCCATTGATTAGCAATTTAAGGTAATCCTCTTAACTATCAGTGATTCTAAGCGAGGAGTGAGTGTAGCATAACAACTGACAGATTAAATGTTTGAGATTAGTTAGTTTAGCAAGTGTTTTCAATACATGTTCTTGTTGTAGTGTATAAATCATAATTTCAGTCCTAGGTATAAATTCCCTTTTTGTTCACTCTAACCAGTAGGATGTTTAATGTATCTGTTAGAGAGGTAGCCATCTATCAGGTTACTTTTATCATGTAGTTAACTGATTTTAGGAGTTAACTGGGAATAGGCATCATCTGTACATTCAGTGTTATATCAATCTTGGTATAGGATTGGGTGTAACACATTGGTGTTCTATAGATGGGGGAGTAGTAGACTACATCAGTTTTCAATTGTAGATACTATGAATCCTGTCAGCTTTTCCTATGGGATTGACAGCTCATCATAGGCTGATTTACTTTCAGTCTTGACACAAGACAGAACTGGAGAAACTTGTGTAATCTACAGTGATTTGGGTGGTGATTTTCTGTTGGGACAATCACCTAGTCGAATCATGGATCCTTGCACTATTGGACTAAGAGGGGTATCACTACTCTTATGTCTTTTCTGGAATCATATTCAGGATGGTTGAACACAGCAGTGTACAGGAGTAGGGTACTACTGTCACTAGAGTTCTCTATAATCTCATTTTGGATTTATTCTCTTGCAATAGATTATATTAAGATGTTGTCTGAGTGAAATCAACCTTAGTTGTTCATGACTTATTTTAGCATGGGTGCTAATTGCTGTGTATCAGTTAGAGTATGGACTGGAAGGAGGATAATAGTTGCATTCGACTGAATCAGTCCTAATAAGAGAACTGAACTGTGGTATCACCTGAGAATGGAATGAATATCAGTCCATTCTGTGTAAACCAGGCTATGGTATCACTAAATGATGTCCACTTTGATGTCATATTGGTTTTGAGATGGAGAGTTATCTGGATTGTTGGAAATCTGTGATTTTGTCACTGGAACAGGTCAGTTTTTGTAAAACAGAGCTTACCTGTTGCAATTGAAACCAATGTGATACCAAGGGTGTAGATGTTCTCCTGGGTAATAAGGAGGACTGATACTTGATTATTTTCAGACTGATTTAGGATGGTGTTGAATGCATATGGGGCAATACAAAATGAACCTGGGATTAGCCTGTGATAGCTGGAGCATTGGTTTTGTAGGCAGGAAATTTTCAGTCTTTCAACCTGAACTGAAACTCAGGAACCTGAGATTTTAGCCAGTGTTCAGGAAACCTGAACTGAAACTCAGGAACCTGGGACTTAAGCCAGTGTTCAGGAAACCTAAACATTTGGAACTCAGGAAAAACCTGAATCACTAGATACAATCCTGTGTAAACCAGGGTGTATTCCTATGTTAAACCAGGAATACAATCCTGTTAACCCAGGAATACAATCCTGTGTAGACTCAGGAATTTAAGAATGGTTTTCAGGAAATAACTGGAATTGGGAGCAGTGGGTGTTTAATGAAGATGAAGCATTAGTTCCAGTTATGAACTCATATAGATTTAAGTTTTGTAATAGGGCTCTTGAGTATAGGAAGTTTTTTGCTCTTTGAAGTTAAGTAATTGCAGGGGATTGA
>JANAVB010034273.1:0-42855 GCA_029216955.1 Iris pallida
ACATTGGAAACTGATTTGCACGGAAAAGCGTGTCGGAGCCAATGTCCTCAAAACTCAGCAAATTATATATCAACGAGTCCAGAATGACGATACGAACTCAACGGTATATTCGAAATTGATTCCGATGAGCCGAACTCAAAATGACCCGTTGACCCAGAAAGTGGGACCCGCTTTGCACCGAAATGCGTGCCAGGGCCCACGTTCTCCAAATCAAGCAAACTTTATATGAAAACATGCCAGAACGACGCCACGAGTCTACTGGTGGTGTCAGAAATTGAATCCGGAGTCCCGGGTTCAAAAATGAAATTTTACAAGTGCAACACTAAGAATTCGAACGGCCAACTTTGGCGTCGAATTCGACCGACCTAACAAGCTCAAACTGAAATGAAATCTAAAGGGGGCAGGAAGAAGGTTATACCAGATGTGCACCGGAACTGGTGGCGCACAAAACGGAGCTGCGACGACGAAGATACGAACCCGCGAAGTTGGCGTCGCGAAACTTTCCAAAAACAGTTTAATTAAAACGTCAACTTGGTGGCCGATTTTGATGTATCAAACGATAAAATTAACGGATGAAATTTGAGGTGAGCGAAGAGGTATATACCAAGATTAAGACAGAGCAAAGAAATTGCCGATCCAACGGTCGGATCTCCCGAAAAATATGCGCGAATTCGCTGTCCCGAACGCGAATTCTGTGTTCCGTTCCCGCGCGCGCGTCGACGGGATTTCGACGTAAACGCACGAATCGCCTATCGTGCACGTCGGGGAAGAAGGCGCTGGCCTGGGGGAGTTCGCCAGGGGGTCGCACGGCTAGGGGGCGGGTCGCTGGCGGTGGCGACGGCCGCGGCGACGCGCGTCCGCTGCTGCGTCGCTGCTGCACGCTGCTGGTGCACGGCTGCTGCGCGCGGCCAGACCGGTGGCGGCACGACACGACAGCGACGGTCGCCCGTGGCGGCGGCGAGACGGTGGAGGTGATGGTCTTGATGATGGTGGTGATGTTGGTGTTAATGGTGATGGTAATGGTGGAGTGGTGATGAAGATGGTGATGGTGGTTGTAGTGAAGAAGAAGAAGTGAAGAAGAAGAAGAAGAGAATGGAGGAGGAGAAGAAGGAGCTTGGCCATGGGGGGGGGGGGGGCTCGGCCAAGGGCTGTGGGGGATGGTGGTGTTGTGTGTGTTTGTTTAGAGGTGAGGGAGAAAGAGAGTTTTGTATTGTGTGTGTGAGTTATAATAAATGTGTATATAGAAAATGAGAGAGAGATATTATTAGAGAAAGGAGAGAGAGAGGGAAAGTAGTGTGAGGGGGCTGCTCGTACAGGAGTAGTAGGGAGGGTGAGTGTAAGGAGATGTGAGGGGTGAGTGAGGGTTATTTGTGTGTGTGTGTGTGTGTGTGTATAAATATATAAAGAGAGAGGGTGAGAATAGAGAGAGAGAAAGAGATATTTAGAGAGAGTGAGGAATAGAGATGGGGGGTATGCTGGTCGGGTACAAGGGGGTGAGGTGAGTGTATGTATGTGTGTGTAGAGAAGAGAGAGAAAGAGATATATATATATATATATATATATATATATATATATATATATATATATATATATATATATATATATATATATATATATTTGAAAGGTAGAGAGAGAAAAATAAGATATTTATATAAAATAGGAATATTTTTGAGTAGAGAAAATACAAATACAATAGTGGGGTGATATGGGTAGACATGGTAGGGTCACACCAAACTGGGTCGGACGTTGGGCCAAGTTTGGACAAAATCGAAGCCAAGATTTAATTAATTAATAAATTAAACAATTTAAATCATGGATGAAATAGGAGCACAAGGGATGTCGAAATTATGGCACGCAAGTGGCACGTGCATAGTAGGCTCAAAACAGACCTGGGCCATATATTGGGTCATCTGGATTGGACCGATGTCGGGCCCGGAAATTAAATTGGAAGTTAAATCACAATTTACGGTAAATAATAAATTGGTCTAAATTGACCCGAAGTTGCGCGAATCAAATGGAGCACAAGGGAAGAAGTTCGAGTGGGACACGAAATATCAATATGAAGATAATCTCGTCTACTACAAACTCCAAGAAGGAAGTTTCCAGAGACTGGCATCCCTGATGCTCTAGAATTCCAAGTCACGGTAAAGAGCATTTAAAGATCAAAATTAATTATATAGAAATGAATTATTGAAAATAATTCATTAGAAAATTCAAAAAATAATTCGGGAAATTCAGGGGGCTTACAAGTTTCTCGCCGGCCATCTAACGTATGCATTGCAGCAAGCCGTTGCGCATCCGATCGCAACAATTTCCCGCAACGCCTGTTCGCCCATCCGTATTAAGTCTCGCACACAACTATCTCAACACGATCCACGTTCTCGAACTACCCGCACATCGAGTCTGGGGCTACCCCCGCTAGGCAACTTATCCAGACATCATGCTTAGTCTCTCCTGACACACAAGAGGTCAACTTGAGTCTACGATGCATCAAAGGCAACAATCTTTCCGACCCAAGGTCTCTTACGATACGTTCGTCTCCTATTCTCGACCGCATACGAATTCCTTTACTCAAACTTCGATTCAATCCCGACTAGTTCGTTCCATAACATAGATTGCACGCCCAACACATACATAGCCTAACCGTTACTCAACCGATCTACGACACAATTCTTAGGGTCATTCTACTACTCGTCGCTCTCGCGCATTGTAAGATCCTTGCAATCGCCTTACCGCGTCACTATACTAGGCATCTTCCTCAACATACACTACCTCATTCCTTATCCTTCTTACGCGACTTCTTTAGGGTCATCCTATGGGACTTCAACATTCACTTGATTTGGCGGTCAAGTCTTCTAGGGCCATCTGCCCCGAAACTACGCTCGATAATTGAAGATCATCAATGAGGGACAGTTACAACGAACCATGCTATATCCTATCGTGGAGCCAAATCAATTTCCAACGCTTCCTACGGGACTTTACCAAATCCGACATACCAATCCATAATTTCTCTACTCCGCACAACTGATGCGCCGTTACTACTCGAATCACTTAGGCACTACCATTGACAATATCGCACAATCCTCAATTCCACCTTCGCATCAAACCACAAGTCCATATCAAATTTGCCACGCCTCGCAAGTTCGATCATCCCCACTGGATGAATCATCATACCAGTGCTCACGCAGAATGATCGTCCTAATTTGACGTGACGCATATGCGAGGCTGGTGTTGCGCTCGCTCAAGACAAGAATGTCAACATAGTGGTGATCCGCGAAGCAATCCAAACACTTTCGATTTCATCCGACCAACATCCATTCATTCTCAATTTCTCCGAAGCGTTCCTACTGTTATCATTCAAATTACCTTCAACTTAACTTGCATCTTATTCATCCAACAACAATGCTCAACATAATTTTCGTTCATTCGATCAGAGTATCCCCGAGTTATTGCACATCGCCTTTGATACGCCTCAATACCATCGTCGATATGCATAACTTGAACATCTTCCTTTCTCATAATCTTAAATTCGTTGCAATCACTGCCGTTATCCGAACTCGAATACGAATCAAGTCTCGCACTTATCAAGATCCATTCTGTTGTAACTACTTAACATCGTCGCGACACAATTTCAAATTCACATATCTTTATTCTCATATCCCTAACTCGCACTTACCCGAATCCGTTCATACGATTTCTCCGTACCTACACAATATAAGTCCGACCGGGTCGACTATTTCCTCCACGCAACATTTCTGTGTTATGCTCAGCCTATCGTTCGGCTTACACTTAACGAATCCTCGTCCGACGTATCCTCCGCGGATATGACTTCGCACATAATCGTTCAACTCAATTCATCGAAGCATACTTGCATCGACTTCTATCAGCTCATTCCCACTCGAGTCTCGGTACTACTCCGTCCGTTGTGGACAACATATCGTAACAATACAATCGTCTCGACGTAACCTATCGCAAGGCACCAAACGGCTTAACATAGCTATCGTCAAGTGGTATTCCATATACTACTCAGGATCGAGCCTATCGTTATCGACACAATACTTCGCTATACTTGCTCGCATAATTGGTATTGCATATACCACTCGGAATCGAGTCATTACTCGACATCATACTTCGCATAGGTTTGACTTCTATCTCAACTTAACCGTCCCGTATGGCGATCCTTCCGATCCCAGCTCTAACGTTAGCTCAAGTTTGACATACATTCGATCTAACTGTGTCATGGCGATCATATCGATCACACCCGCAACATTCGCTTATTCAAAGCTCAACGCGACATATGGCCAACATACGCGTTCGCCTACACAACTCGACTTAGCGCCAACTCAACTCGTACAATCGCATCCGCGATCTTCGAATTCCGCTCGTTGCAGCTCATGCAACAACTTTGTCTTGATACCCAAGGTCTTTACTCAATTCCGTACAACATATCGCTATCCATCCGCATAGCCATACAACACGCATCATACCATATCGACTCGTTGCACCGATGCAACGAACGATTCACGACTTGCTGCACTCCGTGCAACCAACGACACATAACCATTCTCATAGCCACATAACACGCATCGCCTCACATATTGACCCATTGCACTTCGTGCAACCAACAACACATATCCTCTCGTACTTCGTGCGACCGCCAACACATAACTCCTCGCACTGCGTGCGACCAACAACACATAACTCCTCGTACTGCGTGCGACCAACAACACATATATCATTGCACTTCGTGCAACCAACATCATCATATTCGTTGCACTTCGTGCGACCAGCATCCCATAACTCGTTGCACTTCGTGCAACCAACACTCTTCGATGGCACCCGGAGATAACGTGATAGTCACGACATACTTGTGGCAGACGTACACACTTAATATAGACTTATTGTATGGAACATCCAATGTAGCGTCGAGCAGATCCATGAGCCATGCGGTTGCGAAAACAACTTAGAGTCAACCGAATTCGATAGCGAAGCAACTGAGGGTCAAAGAGATTCGTGCACGGTCCAAAGGATGGAACCGCTCTGATACCAACTTGTCACGCTCCAACCCGGGAAATCGCTCATCCTCGCTAGATTTTATCCGAGTCATCGTCCTCGCTGCGGCGTGATGCCGCACGAGCCTGGAGTTGCGCTCGTGCAAGGCTAGAAAACAGTTCACATAGTGTTTTATCTCAAGTCGATAACATACGCGGCGGAAGGGAACAAAGAATACAATAAGAATCTCTTTTATTCATAATGAACTGAAGGTTACAAAGGCTCTGAATAGCCCAACATAAAATGCCAATTGGCTACAACGCTCATGATCTCTCTTAGCTCGCAAAGGATTACATTGTTCCATACATTATGCCCCTTTATAGCCACCAAGTAGTCTTCGACCGAACATGGTGCAAGTCCGAACGCATATGCGGAAGCTCCTCTTGAACGCCAAGGACTCCATGCCTCGGCACGTCCAAGCCAAGCCCCGCCCCGAGCCGATCATAACCTGAACCTGCACATAAACTAGTGGGGGTTTAGTGCTTTCGTCCTCGCTTCGCACTGATCAAGACCCGCTCGCACCCAAACCAAACACTTAATCATTTAGTGAGCATGCATCTTAATTTGTGATCTTTCTATTAGCCTTAGGGTCAGTTTCATAGCAATACTCATGCATAGCAACTTATCTTAAATGTGTCCCATACCGTGTTCCTGCAGCAGATACAGTTAGCCATAATATGAACGTAAACATAGTGTTCGTGCTCATCTCGTCCCCATTTTCCTTAGCCTGCAGTGGTTAGAACTTAACATAAGCAAACATAATCGGTTCGTACAACCGGCCAATCATAAACGTAAACATATGCATAATGGGTAGCAGGCCCTGTGCCTGCACCCAGCTCTCATCTCAGCCCACCGGCCCTATCTATATGAAGGTCACGGTGTTTCGTACCGTAATGGACTTGGCATCTCATATGTGTAAGCCTACAATCGCTTCGATACGGGTTGCTAGTCCAATATCCGAAGGATCCCAAACTTACGGATATCATAGCTTATCACAGCACTGGACGGTCGCAATCCGTCTGAATGTTGTGCACCATAAATACCATACATAATTTCCTCCTAGGCCGAACGGTCCCGGCGCCCCCGGCGTAACCGTTCGAGGAAAGCCGTACCCGTGCACGGGCAATCCGAGTCCATTGACCATGCAATACGTTCCATAGCATACAATCCATAGCATACCAACCGATCTCGTAATCCATAAACCTAGTGTCGCACATAAACGGTTTCCCGTGCCATAAACGGTTTCCCATGCCATAAACATAATCCACCATTCATATGGGGAGCTCCGTCGGCGTTATGCCCAAACACATCCATATTGATGCACGACGTCCAACGGCTTAGTCGTCTCGTACTTATATTCACGAGTCCCGTTCATAATGTTATTCGCATAGCCTACCTCCGTATTTACTTAGTCATTTCGTAGCTTAAGTGCACAAAGGCACGCTCAGCACCATAACCAATGTTCTACGCCTAGAGTTCAATGTTCTCGGAGCCGTGCACATGATGCACATCTCATTATCATCTTTCAATTTTCTACCATCATGCCCTATCGCGACTCGTGCACTTGATGCACGTCGCTTCAATTGTTCGATTGTTCAATGTTCTATCTTAGTGTTCTTATACATACTCAAACCTTTCGTCGCCGAGCCACGCTCGCTAACTCGATAACATCTTACGCAAGCATAACATATTTTATTAGACGTGAAGGAATAGGGAGAGAGAGTCAAGAACCCGCCCACCTTAAGCCGATACGCCTTGCCATTTCGCCGATTAAAGCGTCTCGCTTCCATAACTCGATCGCATAGCTAACTCTCGGACTTAGCCATTCCTCTGAACTACTCGGTCGATTTGGCCTATCGTGCCCATGCCTCAATCCGTTGCAAGGCCACGATTTGGTTTCGCGGACACTTCATTGCATAAGGTAAAATGTCGACCTCTTATCGTCCAGCATAAAAGCATAGCCTGCACACCAGATCAACTAAAATCAGCACTTGCTCGACGGAACTTATTCTTTGCATCGATTCGATTCATAGATTCCAACCGACTCAAAGCTTACCTTTGGCCAACGCAACACTTGCATCGATTCGCATCGATACCTCATCGGGTCAACGCAACTCTTCGAGTCAACGAATCAACGTAATGTACCGATGCAGAGCGGGGCATTATAGCACGCGCTCTTTAGCGTAGCGTACGCAGACTTGAGTACGCTTCATGTTGGAAGCGTGTCACTTGCGTACGCAGACTTGAGTACGCTACCTGTTGGAAGCGTGTCTCTTGCGTACGCAGACTTGAGCGAGCCCTGGTACGCAGACTTGAGCGTGCCTTGGTACGTAGGCTTGAGCGTGCCTTGGTACGCAGACTTGAGCGTGCCCTGGTACGCAGACTTGAGCGTGCCCTGGTACGCAGACTTGAGCGTGCCCTGACTTGAGCGTACGCATGTCCTGAGCGTACGCTTCCCCCTGCGTGCGTGCTTTTGTGCGTACGCTGTTCTCCAGTGTACGTGCTTTTGCGTGTATGCTTCCTCCTGCGTGCGTGCTTTTGTGCATACGCAGCTCTCCTGCGTGCGTGCTTTTGTGCGTACGCTGCTCCCCTGCGTGCGTGCTTTTGCGTGTATGCTCCCCTGCGTGCGTGCTCTTGCACGTATGCCCAACCCCCTGGCCCCTTGCTTAACCCATTGGCTTTTGGAGTATTAGTTTTATTTCTCGACTTGGTTTCTCTTTTGTGGATTGGGTTTTTCTGAGATCTGTTCAACACAGCACGACTATCTTGACCCGACACGACCTAACACGATTTTCAAGTAATTGTTTATGACTAGTACGGTTTTCAAGATTTTTTGTGAATTATGATCCTGGTATTCTCTGATCTCCTTGCCAGTGATCCGTAGTGGTGCACTCATGACATGACCAACCTGACTTGATAGTGGCCCGTCGTGGCGCACTCCTGACAAGTACCCTGACATGATTTATCTTGATAACTTGATAGTGGCCCATGGCGGCGCACTCTTGACTTGACTTGACTTGACTTAACTTGTAACTTGTGACTTGTAACATGACTTGATAACTAAATACTGTTGCGACGGCTAACACGACTTGACAAGAATAAATGGCCTGGACACCGTGGGTGAATGTGTTTGTACAAATGAACCTATCTTGTCTTGCATCATGTCTAGGACATGAATCCCTGGTTTCCCACGGTCAGGGATTCATACTGAATATGGCTAGGATTAATGACTAGATTGATCAAATAGTTCATAGAGAATTTCCCAGTTACCCGTTGCCCCTTTGGTCCCGGCCTTATATATATATACTTGGGATTTGTTGCTATCCGTCGAGATGAGCGTACTTCCAGGCCGCCGTCGAGTGTGGTACCTTAGGACACATGTATCTTACTACAGTGTGTCTGCTATATCCTGCTATCTTTTCCTTTTCTTGCTGGGATCACTCAGGTAGTAACAAACAGGTAACCGGACTTGAAATTCTCATTGCATCTTGCTAGTAACTAGGCCTGTGATAACCCTAGTTAGTTAAAGTATCAAGCCGTACTTATTGCTTGGCCGTGATTGTTGGTTGAGGTATAATCTGTCTAGTCCTGTCTTGATCCTATACAAGATTGTTACGTATCTTGATTTCTTATATTTACCTTGCCGATAAATGGTGGGAGAAACCAAGTTATGTTCAGACGAAGGGTTACAACCTCGATCCTTGTTTGGTTTACGGGTTGTAACCTGGTTATCTGAATAGTCCCATGGTTATCTCATCGTATATCATCCTGTCATGCTTTCCATATGTTCTGTCTTTTATCGATTCTGTACAAGATTGTCTTTTATATTCACCTATCATGCTTTTCTTAAAATTACTGTCTCTTATTATGTAATTATATTATTGTGCTAATTTGCTGGCTTTAGTTCTTATTTTGTGGCCTCCTTTGTGGCACTTGCTCTTTCTGGGGTCTGACCCAGCTGGTTTTGTATGGCCAGATACCGGAGCAGCAGCAAAGGATCTACCTGTCTTCCAGCCCGATGGTGACCGCCAGACGTAACCAGGGCAACGAGTGGATTTCTTTTGTTCTCCCACTCTATTGTACATTATTCTTTGAGACGTTTAGCCGACGAGCACTTGTTAGCTCGATGCACTTTACTTCTGTCTGCCTACAGGCTGTAATCATGATTGGCAACTCGAGGTTGATCATGTATGACTTAACTCTTGCTAGTCCTTACATTTTATATGACTAGCTTCATGATCATCTGGATATGTAATGTTTGGAACGCCTTACAATTGTATATTTGGTGATCTGATATCTTGTGATTATTATTAGTTGGTTGAGATTGAGACAATAGGATAATATATGACCTTAAGAGACTGATGGCTTGTAGATAACCCTCACATATCTAGACAGCCGTGACCGTATGGTGAGATGGATTCCATTTCATTATACGTAGCTGGCTATGTCTGTCCCCGCTCTCCAGTATTCTGGTTCTGGGGCGTGACATGGTTTAAGTGGTGGCCCATGCAGGTCTTGTCAATCAAAAAATGTGAGGGTTTACCAGATAGATGTCTCAATCTGTACTCGTCTTTGATCTCCACTCGTATCTTCTTATCTTCTTGAATCCCTGACTTGATAACATGCTTGCATCATTGTTCTATCCTGGTCCTTCCTTAATATTCCTGATGTCATTACTTCAGCAGCATTGCTCCTATTGATCAGCCAGAAGAAGATCGGCCGGCAGCCCAGTAACAGCAAGAAGATCAAGATCAGTCCTCAGCAGCCGCCTCTCGAGCCATGCCTTCTGGAGAACCAGTGCCCCCAGTCCAGCCAGTTCAGTCAGCAGGGTCAGAGGATGGGGTCTTGATAGGACTCATCCGTGAGTTGCTTGCGTCTCAGGACCGTCGAGGTGATGCCTTGCAGCAAGCAGTACAAAAAGCTATGAGCGAAAGTGGTCCTCGAGGGAATAGTGCGGTCAACAATTTCAAGCGCCTGAACCCTCCCTTCTTCGACGGCAGCGAGGATGCTATTGCTGCAGATGCCTGGCTACAGGACATTGAAGTTATCTTGGAGGCAGCCAGGACCCCTGAAGCAGAGAAGGTGGCAGTGGTGTGCCTACAGTTGCTAGATCTAGCCCGCAGCTGGTGGGCTATGCAAGTAGCGAGTTTGGGTACGCCTGTCATGTGGGCGGTATTCAGTGATATGTTCCAGACCAAGTACTTCGACGCAGTGGCTAGGTATGACCTACAGACCAGGTTTAGTAATCTCAGGTAGATGAGCAGGACGGTCGACGAATATGCGACCGAGTTTTCAAGGTTGAGTCGGTTTGCTCCCACCTTGGTGGCAACCGAGCTAGACAGAGCACAGCAATTTCAGCAGGGGCTCCACTTGGAAATCATATTGGCAGTAGAGTAGTTCGAGCACAGAACTTTTGATGCCGTCTTGCGGGCAGCGATGAGGCATGAGTACACTTTTCGAAGGATAGCGGACCGGACCGGAGATCGGAAGCAGTCTCACGACCAGATGAACCAATCCTCAGCACCGGCCCCAGCAGCTAGGGCCTTGACCGTTGGAGCTACGAGGACAGATTCGGTTACCTCCTTACAGCATTCTGCCCCGACCTATCCCCAGCAGCAGAAGCAGAAGCGGCCTTTCGCAACGGGTTATTATCATTGCGGGAAGCCCGGGCATGTTGTTACTGAGTGCCGTAGAGCACAGGGATTGTGCTTAGTTTGTGGTTTGCCAGGCCACATGATAGGATCTTGTCCGTTCAGAAACAGATCATCGTCGACAGTAACTAGTCCCTCGGTTATGGGACCAGCACCAGCACCAGCACCAGAACCAGCTCCAATTCACCAACCACAGCAGCTCCCGTTCCCGGGTCCATTGCCGTCTCAGGCCCAGGCCTTCCAGCAACAGAGGCCTCAGCAGTTCGCCCTGGCCCAGGCCTAGATCCAGAATCGGCAGAGAGGTATCTGTGTCCTATTGTCTTACTTTTTACTGTTATTATGCAGGACACGTGTCATATTTCATGTGTCCTAATTACAACGGTATATCCCGGGCCCGAGCCATGTCCTAGATCATTCGAAAACGGTTATTGGTACCAACCTTTTCGTATGAGGAAAGGCCGTGTCCCTGTTTGACCAAGGGAAGAGACCTCAAGCGCAAGACTATCAGTTTAGTTCATGTTGCTTGAGTTCATCGCTCCTTGGGAGAGTCAAACGTGGGAGTGTGAGGATGATATCCGATCACGTTATCCCTACCTGTTTGACTCGTAAGGTACAATGTCATTCTTATACCTTACGTTTTCCCTTCCTTGCTTGTATTGTATGATTGTATGATTGAATTGCTTAGTGTAGTTGTTGGTGCTTAGTGTAGCTTGTCGTGACAATCTCTAGCTCCTTGATTAAATTCCGAGGACGGAATTCTTTTAAGGTGGGTAGAGTTGTCACCCTCATTTCCCGTATTTCCCGTATTTCGTATTTATACTCGTATCTGGATTTTTGGCATATATTTTTATTTTTCTCAACTTGTGGAATTTCGGTATTTCTCGTATTTTGGGTTTTGACTTGGCTCGGTTTTAATTGGTTTGAGTTGGTTTGGTTTGGTTTAATATGTATTGGAACACCTTAGCCTATGCTCCACCTTCATTCCACCACAACCCACCCTCTTTATAATCCCCAACTAACACTCTCTCTCTTCATTACAACCTCCATTTCTTCTTCTTCTTCTTCTTCCTTCCTCCACACAACTCTCCACACCCATAGGCAAGTGCACCTTGCCACCACATAAGAACCCTATTTTATTTGTCCTATTTGCTAGATTAGGATATGGTGATCAACATTAGAACTTGGCATTTTGTGATTTGGAGTCTCCATTGTTATAGATCTAAGTTTTCTTTATTTTCAGGATTTACATGGTTTTGATCCATTAAGTTGGATTTTTATGGGTTTTGATGTTTCCATGTGGAAGAGAATTCAATTTCACCCAAGTTAGAACTTCGAAAATCCGGATTTGGAGTTCGGATGGCCAAGTTATGAACTTTGAAGCCTTGGATTCAACCATGGAGTTCTTGCTTGTTTGGAGAAGACAGTGAGCAGTGTGCAGAACTTCTTAGCTTACGCCACTGAGTTGCGCGCGCTCTTTAGCGTAGCGTACGCAGACTTGAGTACGCTTCCTGTTGGAAGTGTGTCTCTTGCGTACGCAGACTTGAGTACGCTACCTGTTGGAAGCGTGTCTCTTGCGTACGCAGACTTGAGCGAGCCCTGGTACGCAGACTTGAGCGTGCCTTGGTACGTAGGCTTGAGCGTGCCTTGGTACGCAGACTTGAGCGTGCCCTGGTACGCAGACTTGAGCGTGCCCTGGTACGCAGACTTGAGCGTGCCCTGGTACGCAGACTTGAGCGTACCCTGACTTGAGCGTACGCATGTCCTGAGCGTACGCTTCCCCCTGCGTGCGTGCTTTTGCGTGTATGCTTCCTCCTGCGTGCGTGCTTTTGTGCGTACGCAGCTCTCCTGCGTGCGTGCTTTTGTGCGTACGCTGCTCCCCTGCGTGCGTGCTCTTGCACGTATGCCCAACCCCCAGCCCCTTGCTTAACCCATTGGCTTTTGGAGTATTGGTTTTATTTCTCGACTTGGTTTCTCTTTTATGGATTGGGTTTTTCTGAGATCTGTTCAACACAGCACGACTATCTTGACCCGACACGGCCTAACACGATTTTCAAGTAATTGTTTATGACTAGTACGGTTTTCGGGATTTTTTGTAAATTATGATCCTGGTATTCTCTGATCTCCTTGCCAGTGACCCGTAGTGGTGCACTCCTGACATGACCAACCTGACTTGATAGTGGCCCGTCGTGGCGCACTCCTGACAAGTACCCTGACATGATTTATCTTGATAACTTGATAGTGGCCCGTGGCGACGCACTCTTGACTTGACTTGACTTGACTTAACTTGTAACTTGTGACTTGTAACATGACTTGATAACTAAATGCTGTTGCGACGGCCAGCACGACTTGACAAGAATAAATGGCCTGGACACCGTGGGTGAATGTGTTTGTACAAATGAACCTGTCTTGTCTTGCATCATGTCTAGGACATGAATCCCTGGTTTTCCACGGTCAGGGATTCATACTGAATATGGCTAGGATTAATGACTAGATTGATCAAATAGTTCATGGAGAATTTCCCAGTTACCCGTTGCCCCTTTGGTCCCGGCCTTATATATATATATACTTGGGATTTGTTGCTATCCGTCGAGATGAGCGCACTTCCAGCCCGCCATCGAGTGTGGTACCTTAGGACACATGTATCTTACTACAGTGTGTCTGCTATATCCTGCTATCTTTTCCTTTTCTTGCTGGGATCACTCAGGTAGTAACAAACAGGTAACCGGACTTGGAATTCTCATTGCATCTTGCTAGTAACTAGGCCTGTGATAACCCTAGTTAGTTAAAGTATCAAGCCGTACTTATTGCTTGGCCGTGATTGTTGGTTGAGGTATAATCTGTCTAGTCCTGTCTTGATCCTATACAAGATTGTTACGTATCTTGATTTCTTATATTTACCTTGCCGATAAATGGTAGGAGAAACCAAGTTATGTTCAGACGAAGGGTTACAACCTCGGTCCTTGTTTGGTTTACGGGTTATAACTTGGTTATCTGAATAGTCCCATGGTTATCTCATCGTATATCATCCTGTCATGCTTTCCATATGTTCTGTCTTTTATCGATTCTGTACAAGATTGTCTTTTATATTCACCTATCATGCTTTTCTTAAAATTACTGTCTCTTATTATGTAATTATATTATTGTGCTAATTTGCTTGCTTTAGTTCTTATTTTGTGGCCTCCTTTGTGGCACTTGCTCTTTCTGGGGTCTGACCCAGCTGGTTTTGTATGGCCAGATACCGGAGCAGCAGCAAAGGATCTACCTGTCTTCCAGCCCGATGGTGACCGCCAGGCGTAACCATGGCAACGAGTGGGTTTCTTTTGTTCTTCCACTCTATTATACATTATTCTTTGAGGTGTTTAGCCGACGAGCACTTGTTAGCTCGATGCACTTTACTTCTGTCTGCCTACGGGCTGTAATCATGATTGGCAACTCGAGGTTGATTATGTATGACTTAACTCTTGCTAGTCCTTACATTTTGTACGACTAGCTTCATGATCATCTGGATATGTAATGTTTGGGACGCCTTACAATTGTATATTTGGGGATCTGATATCTTGTGATTATTATTAGTTGGTTGAGATTGAGACAATAGGATAATATATGACCTTAAGAGACTGATGGCTTGTAGATAACCCTCACATATCTAGACAGCCGTGACCGTATGGTGAGATGGATTCCATTTCATTATACGTAGCTGGCTATGTCTGCCCCCGCTCTCCAGTATTCTGGTTCTGGGGCGTGACAACCATTACCTACCAAGTTCTCTAGGGTAAGTGGACATCCAGTCCATCTTACGGTCCGTATCGTCTGTTTACCCGTTATCTTGAATATCTCAAGATACACAATGGTACGGTGCGATACCCTTCTCCTAATCCCACACGAAGTCTCGATTTCCACCTAGGAGCCTACCCATAAAATCTAATTCACATTAGCTAGGCCCCCTCCAAGTTTCGACGCGTTCCGAATCACGGAACTCAAAATCCCCTCTTCACCAAATCTAATTCAACCATTTACTCACTCACTCAACTCTCTCTTTTCACACTCTCTTAGGACTAGTTTTAGGGGTTAGTTTTGTGGGCTAAATAGGAATATATATAGCTAATATATAGGGTTATATATATGTATATATATAGGTATATAGTGGGGGTTTTGGGGGTCAAATGGGGGCCTAAAAGGGGAGGGGGAATGATGCCTTTGCTGCAGCTACTGCTGCTGGTCCTGCTGTTACTGCTGCTGCTGTGGCTGATTTAGGGGGGGCAGCAGCCCCCTTGGCTGCCCCCTTGCTGCTGTGGGTGCTCTCCCTTACTTCCCCTCTTTTCCCCTCTAAATCCTTTCCATTCTCCTCTCTAATTCCTCTCTAAACTCCCTCTCAATCTCTCTAAAATATATATATATATATATATATATATATATATATATATATATATATATATATATATATCACACATATAAATCTCATTCTATATATATATAAACACTCAAACAAATTTCCTCATTCATCCCCCTCTCTATATATGTAAATACACACACTCACACATACATATCTACATATGTACATGCATATATATATATATATATATATATATATATATATATATATATATATATATATATATATATACTCACAAACACATATAAATATATATATATCTATATACATATATATGGACACACACACACTTACACACATGGACACACACATATATATAGACACTCACACACATATATATATATGGACACACACACACACACACATATATATATATATGGACACACACACACACACAATAATAAATATGAATTTAAGAGTGCCTAACCACTTAGAGGCCAATCTAAATATTCTACAAGTGTCCAAATTTGGGGGAAAACTCAAGGACACAAACACTAACTTCTCCTAGGACACTCCAAATGGACTCAAACTTGACACGAATAGGGACACAACTATGGAAATCAATCCTATATGGTCCAACCTAGATTACATGATGAAAAGAATAGATTTGAGAACAGGTTGTACCTATCGGGAGATGGATTTCCGATTTGAAAGTCCTCCGACACGGCTCCGACACAACGAATTGTTTAGGACACACCCACTTCACTTCTTGCTCCCAAAAGCTTGGAGAAGCTTCACTTGGGGTAGAGGAAGACTTGTATGGAAGAATATTGGGAAGAAGAAGTTTATTTGGAGATCAAAACCAAGGACTTCCTATTCTTACTTGGGAAGAAACTTGAAGAAGAAGAAAATGGTGAAACTTTGAAGTGAAGAAGAAGGAATGGGGTGGGGGTGTGGCCGGCCCTATTGGAAAGGGTTTGGGGCAACTTGCAATTTATAAGTTTGCCCCTCCCTTACTTACATGCTAAGTTAAGTCCAAAATTTGGGTTTGGGGGTTATCTAAAACTAAATAAAATTCATAATTAAGCTTAAAAAAACTCATGGGGGACTAGTCCAAACTCCTAAACCTAAAAGTTAAGTTTGGTGGGCCATGGCTAATTAACATGTTAAATACAACTCAAGTCGAAATTCCCGGGGTCCCGAATTAAGTCGGAATGCGATGAAATTCGAACCCGACTCCTATAATCATTAAATATTATTATTCATGAAATAAAATTCCCAAAAATATTATAAAATAGAAATTACCATTTTACCCCTAACTTGGAAAAGTGAGGGTGACAGGGAGAAGGTGGCGGTTGTCGAGGTGGTTAGCTGGGGATGAGCAGGGTTGATAGGGATGAGGACAGGGAGAGGGACTGGGGTTTGTGTTGGCGAGGATTTTCAGCGAGATGGCGTTGGCGAGGTTTCGGTGGCGGAGCCACTACTATCCGCGAGAAGACTGAGGGCGTCGGCACGAGGGAAGTATGGGAAGAGGGGTTACGCTGACAGTGGTGGGTGATCGTGGACTGGGCGGTGGTTGTTGGGGAATAGGGAGATCGGAGATCCGGAAGTCAGCGGAGCATTGTCGAGAATTGGGAAGAGGTAGAGATGTTGGCACGACCGGCAACGGCTGGCCGAGGCCAGGGGAAAGGCGGCCAGGGACTGGTCGGGTTTGGTTTAGGGTTAGATGAGTTGTTAGTATGTGTCGAGGTTAGGGATGAAGTGTCGGGGTGTGTTCGACACGGCGCGAAAAAAATGTATATATAATAAAAATAGTATATTGGAAGAGTGGACACGGACACGGACACAATGCACACTGGCTGTGGGTTGATGGTGGCAATGGTTGTGGCGTGAAGATTTTGGGTTGTGGAATTTGTGGATGATGATTTGTGGAGAAAATAATATGGAGGAGTACCTGCCTATTTATAGGATGTGGGAATTCCATAAGGATTAGAATATTTAAAACCCAATTAGATAACTCAACCTATCAATTTAAATCAATAATCAAATCCAAATTCAAATTAAATCTAATTAATTTACATCCTTTAGTTTAAAATAAGATAATTCAAATTCCAAATATAGATATTAATTTAAATAAATCCAAAATTCAATTCAAGATTTAAATTGTCACAAAAATTTCAAAATATGTTTTCCAAAAATATAATATAATAATAATTTCGAAAATAATACTATTATTTAAATACACTAATAAATAATTAAAATAATATTTATGAAGAATATTATTTATTATTAGTAACTTCTATAAACGAAAAGGCTTTCATAAATAAAATCGTAAACTTGGAAATTTCAGTATGATAACTAAAAATAATTATTATATATATTATTTTGAAACTATAAAAATAGAAAAATGTTTTTCTAAATTATGTACGCTCGCACATAATCGCACTCGTCAAGCAAATTCGAAAAATAAAATTTCGTGCGCGACGTACATTACGACTACGCGACGTACAATACAAAAATTTAAATCAGTACTAAATTTAATAAAAATTAATAGTAGAAATTTAGGGGTTTTACACGATCCACTGTTTCTGCGATTTCCGCAACAGTGCTGCCGTCGCCGGCCTCTTCTGCGTCTCCCGTGTGCTGTTCCAGAAATCCCGATCTGCTGTCCGCGTGGATATTATATCTCTATTTTTGCATCTGAGAGCTCTAGCCGAGCAACCCAAGGTATATCTCGTGTCCCCGTGTCCCTACCTTAGTGTCGATGATGATACGGTCCCCGATCCCGTTACGGGATTCGGTTTAGGCGATTGTAGTTTCGGTTTTTTTTCCGAATTCCATTTCAGAATAATTCGGTTTTGTGGATTCCGGTTTCCCGAACTTTATTTTGGGATTTTCGAATTTATTTCGGGAGTATTCTGTGGTTTTGGCTACAAATAATTATGATGTGTTTTCGGGTTGGATATTATTTCTGTGTGGAATATTATTATGGATGGTTTGGGTTATTTTTCTGGTTTAGGATATTATTTATGTTGACTTTTAGCACCGTTCCAGGATTGGGTTGTCCCAATTACAGAGGAGATGTTGCCCAAATTTTCGAAAAAGTTTTTAAAAATAAAGTATTTTAAAATGGGATTCTATTTTCAAAATTCAGTATTTTGCAAACGGATTACGAAAGTGGTTTTATCGATTTAAAAGTGAATTTTGGAGTTTTGTATCCCCGATTAGGCGACGACCGTATCGGTCGAATGAGCCACGGCGAAGCGCAAACGCTACAGGGTTCTGTACGTTGAGGCGCTAGCCAGCAACATGACTTTTGGACCAAGTCTGAGACGCATTTTACAACTATATTTATATTTATAATTATTTTTAGAACTGGTACTGCTGTTAGTATTTTTGGTGCAGGGCTTCGACCTACTGTTTGGACCGTTCGCGGCACTCAGAGCTCGCCTAGATGATTAATTAATTTATGTAAAATTTGTAAAGGGCATAAGCCCAGTTTTCTATTTTTCGCTGTGACCCTGTATTGTGTAGTTTAGGTTTTTACTTTCTTTTCTGAGTTGGTTTTCGTTATTAGACGCGTAATTATAATTTAGGTATTAATTATTTTGTATAAAATTAATAAGGTTTTTCACGATAAAATTAACTTGAATAAAATATTGGTAAGTTAACAAAGTCCATGTTTTATCACTAAAAGAAAAATATAGTTTTATACATATGATATAAAATACAAAGTTTTGCCAAATTAACCGATAATTGCCATTTTTCCAATTAATCAATAACCGACTTATTTAATTAAAAATAATAATGAACGTAGATTGCGACGTTAGACAATTTCCGGTAGATTAATTAATAAACTTAAAACCTGACTAGGGTCTACTTCTAGAAATTGTAACTAGCACACCTAGAATGGTTTCATTATGGTTCTAAGCCAAGGTTCTCAACTGTAGGATCTCGGAGACAAACTTGACATCCTCCTCGGTACCGACTTTCTCGATCCAGTCAATTAACAGAGGCAAGTTACGTTTATATTTTCTTGTATTTTATTTAGTAATTGTCAAGCTGCATGTTTAAACCACATTGCTACACGGAACCCTCCCTAGGGTTCAAATATTGATTGATATTGATTGTGGGAATTGGAGGAATAGTGTAACGTTTATGGCCAATACCTCCCATATTGCATGATTATGCAAGCTTATCCCTCTTACACACGGGGATAAGCCGTATCGCGTCGCTAGGACGCTATTGTATAACCCAAGCCGGTCATAGACGATTACACACTCAAATCACATTGTTTTTAATCGTAGAATTACTGAAAATATTGTTTCAACTGTTTAGCCTGCACTTTTCCATTATTATTTGAAATATGAGATACATATTCGTACTTGCTCCCTCCTGACTGGAGACAACATTTTTAGGTGACATTGAGGATGCTGAGGTATTATACAATAGCTACTATGACCCGGTGCTATATCCTGCGGTGTTACTAGAGTCCCCATTGGAGGACGCAGATCCCGGGGCTGGCGAGCCAGTCGTTTAGCTAGTTGTTGTATTACCTTTCGATTTCTTTTGTTGAAGTTTGTAGACTTTGAATTGTGTATTTCATTTCAGTACTTTCTTTTCCAGTTGTACTTTCAATTGTTTAATAAAGTTTTAAATATTCGTAGAGTCGTGTTGTGACAAATGTATAGATGTTGTTGAGTTTACTTGCATTAGAAACAGCTTACTGCCGCCGTCTCACAACGGTGCAGGCTGGGCATGATCCGGTTCGACCCAATAATTTGGGATCGGATCGTGACACCTATCGAGGACAAAACAGCTAGCTATTGTTTGCACTTCTTATATCTCCTCTCCATCTGTCGTTCCCAATGCACCAAACAAGTACAGTCAAAGCTAGGGGTGAGCGTCAGTATAATCGGTCGGTATTTGATCAAATTTTTGATACTTTTTAATCGGTATTTAAAAAATCAATACCAATATTGTACCATTTAGAATCAGTTTTTCGGTTTCGGTTAAATCGATATTTGGTCGATTTTTGTTCGGTATCGATATTTTACCTATTAACATTTGATCAATCAACACACATAATAGAACTTCTTAACCTAAAAAAATCACTTTTTTTAAACATTAAATTTCAAAGCCAAACCTCCACCAACCAATTAATTAATCAAATTTATTAAAAAAACATGTAACAAATAGCAAACACCTAAAAACGACCTTAAAAGATGTAATGTCCCAAATTCGTGATACGTATTTAGTGTACGTATACGTGTTTTGGATCCATATTTTATTTAGTCATGATTAGTTATCTTGATTTATTTTTGCACTGGCTTGGTTTTATTGGCATTGATAGTTTAAATGGTTTTAATGGTTCATTGGTTTATTTTTGGATTAGTGAGGCTTGGTTTATTTCATGATTCATTTGGTTTAAATTGCTAGAGAGAGAGAGTTTATTGGCCTTGACTTGGTTCACCTTGGTTTATCTTGGCTTGGTTTATTCCTTGGTTGGTTCGGCATGGCTTGGTTTTGCCTTGGTTCATCATGAACCAATAGGAGAACCACCTACCTACCACCACCACCACCACTACCATTTATTAACCCCCTTCTCCTTTCTCTCTCTTCATTAATCATCTTCTTCTTCCTCATTTACTCCTCACCTACCAGAGGGAGAGGGGTCTAGGCAAGTGCATCTTGCTTCATGGAAGAACTCCAATTTTATTGCTTCATTCTCTTCCTTACAGCATTTTAATTTACTTTAGTACTTGGCATTTTCACTTTCTATGGCTAGATTCTTGTAGATCTAAGTTTATACTATTTTTAGATTTTTTGGGTTTTGATCTACTTAATCTTGTTATTATCAAGTTCTGATGGTTCCATATTGTAGAGCATTTCGTTCTGCCCTATTTTGACCTATGGAAGTTCGGATTTGGACTCTGGATGAAAGGTTCATGGAGCTTGGGAGCCATGGCTTGAAGAGTTTCTCTTCGGAAGGATGGAGAAGAAGAACTGTTCACAGCCGCATGAACTTAGCCGCATAGTCTTTATGCGGTAAGTTTTCTTCCTGCCGCATAAGCCGTGCTGCACTGTTTAGTCGCATGGCCTATGGCGCAGGGACTAACTCCTCAGTCGCATGAAGGTTTAATCCTCGGCCGCATGAACTTTCAATCCCAGCCGCATGACTTAGGACCATTTTTTAGCCGCATGTGACTTAACTCGGGCCGCATGGACTTGATTGGTTCTTTAGCCACATGAACCCCTGATTGAATTCTAGCCGCATGAAGGCCTGCCCATTTTCAGCCGCATTGGACTGAGCCACATGCGCCATGTTTGCCTGGCCGCATGGGGACTAGTCTTTACCCAGCCGCATGAGTTGATCCTGCCGCATATTGTCCCCCAGTCGCATGAGCTAGTCTCTATCCTGACCGTATGAGAAATTATTTTTTTGGCCGCATAAGAGTTCACTCTTGGCCGCATGAGCCTAATCTTCCTGAGCCGCATGGGCTCGATTTCTGACCCGCATTGATCCAGCCGCATGGACCGATCTTCCTGAGCCGCATATACCTGTTCTTCCTGAGCCGCATGGCTCTCCAATAGCCCTGTGTACTATTATTTTTACTATTTGCCCATGTCTTGTAACCCCTTTATTGTATATTTTTACGTCCATTTTATATCCTTACGCCTTTTGTCCTGAACTTGATTGACATGATTGAAATGATAACTGGCATGACATGATAGTGGCCCGTCGTGGCGCACTCCTGACAAACACTTGGCATGATAACCTGACATGATATATCTTGATAAGCTGTTGCGACGGCTACCTGACATGACCTGACCTGTATAAGTAACCTGGACACCGTGGGCGATTGTGCTTGTACAAATGATCCAGTCCTGTCTTGAATCATGTCTAGGAGGGGACTCATGAGTACCACGGTCAGGAATACCTACTAAAATGGACTAAGGTTAATGACTAGTATAATTCACTAGACATGAAGAGATGTTCCCCAGTTACAGGCGATCCCGTTATCCCGGCCGCAAATGTTTGGACTTGTAGCCTGCCGACGAGTAGGGCACATTTCCAGCCCACTGTTATGTGGGGCACCCACCATTGTCATGCATTGTACTCTCTAAATTGTCACTATAATGTTCGCCTGGATAACCTGGATAGCTGCAGGGCCTGTGACTACTTGGAGCATCTCATTGCATCTTGCTAGTAACTAGGATTGTGATAACCCTAGTTAGTTAATGTAGAAAGCCGTAGACAATGATTGGCCGTGATTGCTTGGATGGAGTCTAGTCCAGTATAGTATTGTCTAGAAGTGATTGATTGAAAGATTGTACCAGAATGATTGAATGATTGTCACTCCAGATTGTTACTATAACAATTGTACTCTATTGTCACTCTAGCGTATTGCACTCTTCATTGTCACTTTTATCATTGTACTTTCTCCTTTTCACCTTAATGATTGGCACCTTTAGCAATAAATGATCAGAGACTAAGTTCTGTTCAGGCGAAGGGTTACAATCTCGGTCCTTGTTTGGTTTAAGGATTGTAACCTGGCTTCCGGAATAGTACCTTCATTTTCTCTTCATATATTGCCCAGCTATATTTTATTTAGCATAATTCTCCAGTTATCTTATGTCATGATGCTTTACTTAATCATTTCCTTTGATTGGGATAAGTGCATTGGTAGTGCACAAACCTCAATCTGCGTTAATTATTGTTGTTTTTTTACATGTTGAATGCTAATGATTTGTTGGCTTTAGTTCTTAAGTGAAGCCTCCTTTGTGGCACTTGCTCTTTCTGGGGTCTGACCCAGCTGGTTTTGTATGGCCAGATACCGGAGCAACACCAAAGGATCTTCCTGCTTTCCAGCCCGATGGTGGTCACCAGGCGTAACCAGGGCATCGAGTGGGTTTCTTTTGTTCTTCCACTGTAATATTATAAATTATTCTTTTGAGGCGTTTAGCCGACGAGCAAGCGTTAGCTCGATTGTATTACTTACTGTCTGCCTACGGGCTGTATATGATTGACAAGCCCCGGGGGTTGATTATGTATAACTGAACTCTTGCTAGTCCTCACATTTTGTAACGACTAGCTTCATGATCATTCCGAATATATAATGTATGGGACGCCTTACTATTGTGTATTTGGTGGTCTGATATCTTGTAACTATTATTAGTTGGTTGAGATTGAGGTAATAGGCTATCTATGACCTTAAGAGACTGATGGATTGTAGTGAAACCCTCACATATCTAGACAGCCGTGACCGTATAGCGGCGTGGATTCCATTCCGTTATACGTAGCTGGCTATGTCTGCCCCCGCTCTCCAGTATTCTGGTTCTGGGGCGTGACAAAAGATCAAACACGATTACTAAGTTTAATCCTTAGTATAAATTTAAGTACACTAAAATTTACTTCAAAATTCTATAAAAGCACAAACATAAGCTCAAAGATCAAACACTCAATTCTTAGCTTCTTAACATAACTTCAAGTCCAACACAATCTATTCTATGTTCTAAAAAACTTATTCTCAACTAAAACAAAAATGAAAATGAAAATAAGTACACCATAAAATTAATCACGAACAACATTCTAAAAAAATATATACAAATTTATGATATATATATGTGTGTGTGTGTCCAATAGGGCCTGCTCGGGACCGTGGCATAGCCACCCAGACATCCGAGTGGATGAGGGCTCGAACCTGAGACCAACCCTCAGGGAGGCCTCCATCCTCCCATTAGACTAGGACCCCATACGGTTCGGTATTTTCAGTATGTATTATACTAAAACCGTTACGACTACCGTTATACCATATTTTAGTCGATTCGGTAATTCGATATCGGTACATTAATTTCGGTTCGATTTTTCAGAATATTTTTATTCGATATCGATCGATTTTTTTGGTAGCAGTCGGTATTTGCTCACCCCTCGTCAATGCTCTAGGTTTGCCTCTATTTACTTTTCCCCTTGTGCTATCATGCCTTCACTACAGTATATAGTAACTGACTAATAATAAAATAAAACAGTAAGGCTAATTTGTCTTCGGATACTTTCAAATTTCTCTTTTGCAGATATTATTTTGCACCATTTTTTGGCAGTGAGTCAGTGGTCTACAAATATTATTTTGTGCTATTGTAAAATGCTAATATAATCTGATATTTGTATGAAGTTTAGTACCCTTACTGTGTAACTCATTATTTGCATAAACCCTATTTTTTATAATTACAATTTAATCATCCTAATCGGATTTCTACGTCCATTCTTTTTTCTAAAAATTGCTACACACGTTCGGGATTAATTTTTATAAAAAATCCACCCACAAGGTTTTTCATAAAACTTTTTTTTGAAGAGTATGTTTTTTTGAAGTGTAGATTTCGTGAGTGTTTTCAATAAATTAGAAAGGCAAAAAGGTCATTCCGAACCCTTTTATATATCTTTCACTAATTCTGGGCACGCAATAAAATATTATTTTGCGGCAGATTTTTCATAAATTTTTACGTTTTTTGGGGCATTTGATAAATTCTCTTTTTTTCTTTTCATCTTCGCTACAATATAGTCAGGAGACTAATGCATGCAGAACCAATATCGCAAATATGATGGTAAAAAAAAAGACGATACTATTTAGCCCGCGTGTCACTCCCCAATCCTGGAATACGTATTTAATACGTAAACCGATAAATTGTATTTACCTTGAATTTATACGATATTTATTATGCAGTATTTCTTCATGCATTTCCCAAAATATTCGACAAAATATTATTTTCTAATTTATTTTCTGCATTTGGGGCCTACAGTTTTGGCTCATTTGGGTAACCTATTCTTGGTTCACCCATGGTTCATCATGAACCCTTTGGTTCATCATGAACCCATGAGTTCAAGATTCTATAATAACTCATCTCCTTCTCTCTCCTCTCATTTTACTTCTTCTCATTTACTTCCTCCACCAACCAAGGCAAGTACCAACTTGCTCCAGAGAAGGATCCAAAATTTTGTTAATGATTCTTACAAAACTATTTGCCAAAACATGTTCTTCTCCTCAATCTATACTAGTTTAGAACTTGGAAATTTCTATTTTGAAGCTTTGATTTTTGTAGATCTAAGTTTTAATCATTTTTGGATTTCCTTAGTTTTGATCTATTTTCTTTGAAGTTTTGTGGGTTTTGATGCTTCCATGTGGAAGAGAATTCCATTTCACCCAAGTTGGAACTTTAGAAATCCGGATTTGGAGTTCGGATGACCAAGTTATGTTGTTTTGAAGTTTTGAGGTTCTGCCATGGTGTTCTTGCTGTTTGGAGAAGACAGTGAGCAGTGTGCAGAGCTTCTTAGCTCACGCACACTGAGCTACGCGCGCTCTTTAGCGCTGCGTACGCAGACTTAGGTACGTTTCCTGTTGGAAGCGTGTCTCCCGTAGCGTGCGTGACTTTTCACCTACGCTGCTCCCTGTAGCGTGCGGACTTTTCACCTACGCTGTCTCCTTGAGCGTGCGTGACTTTTCACCTACGCTGCTCCCTGTAGCGTGCGTGACTTTTCACGCTGCTCTTTCCCTTGAGCCTGCGTGACTTTTCACACAGTCTTCCCTTGAGTCTGCGTGACTTTTCACGCAGCAGCACTCTCCTTGAGCTTGCGTGACTTTTCACGCTGCTCTTTCCCTTGAGCTTGCGTGACTTTTCACGCTGCTTTCCCTTGAGCCTGCGTGACTTTTTACGCAGCTCTCTCCTTGAGCCTGCGTGACTTTTCACGCACGCTGCCTTGTGTAAGCTTGCGTGATATTCACCACGCTGCCTTGTTGTGCGTATGCTTTTGATATTTTATTAGATATTATATGCCCATTTTATATCCTTACGCCTTTTGTCCCGAGCTGATATGAGCACTGATGTGACCCCGGAGAACAAAGTGTTCCTACCTGATACATGTACCTGAATGTTCCAGTTCTTGTTCATGTTCGACAAATGACTCGTAACTCCACGTGGCGTATTTGTAATGATGCATTACACTAAGGAGGGTAGCACATGTTGACATACTGATTGACATGGATCCTCTTTGGGGTACTCGTACTAAAGTACGACTTTAGGAGGGTAATCATGCAGGCCACAGTATGAGAGTCCAGATTTCACCTAGGGTTAAACTAGGCAACTGAATATACTAGATGCATGGGGAGGGCAGAGTCCCGAGATCGTGTTACACAGTCGCCCTGAGATATTGTCTTGGCGCGCCGGCTGGTCTCACGGATACTGTGTCATCCGCAACGAGTGGATGACTGTATCCGATTAATTCCTGCTATATATTACATGTCTTGGCAAGGTGGCCTCACGAGGGACCTGTGCTCCATGACACCTGTCTACGCGAACCCCTGGGTGGCTAGCCTTGCTGGAAAGATATGATCTGAGGATTTTTCTAATAACATGACGCGAGGATAACCTCGTCCCACTAGAAAACTCGTAGACTTGATTGGCCGTGAAAACGACTTGCTTGTATCCTATTACCTTCCGCGAATAACGGGGAAGCGGACTGTTGTGGTACATGATCCAACCCATGTTCTTGTTTGATTGTTGGATTGGTTATCGTACTATGACAGGCTGTGGACCGAAGTATGAACGGAAGACTTATTCTGGTTGTGAAGTGCTACTTCTGTGAATGACTGAGGAACATGGTCTATCATGGTACATGATCCAACCCATGTTCTTGTTGATTGTTGGGTGGTTATTGTGCTGCGATAGGCTATCGACCGAAGTCACGATCAGGAGATTTTATGGTTTATACCTTTTTAACTTATGTGGAAGTTATAGAGTACGACACGTCCGACTCCATGCGGCACCTTTGTCCTTGTTTGGTTGTAAGGGTGCCATATGGGTTCGAGGATGTTGCGCTACCTATAATAGTAGCATAAGTATTATTATTATCAGTCATTCTATTAGTTGGGTTTTTAATCTTAACTTGTGCCCTTTGGCGGTACTTGCTATTCGGGGCTGACCCCGCTGGTTTTGTTTGGCCAGATCTCGTAGCAGAGCCAGAGGACACGATCTTCCTCCCTGACATCCATGGTGCATACTAGGAACATGGCGGTTCGGGGACTCGAGTGGGTTTCTTCTCCACCACTCCTGCTTATACTTTTGCGGCGTTTAGCCACCGGCACCTGTTAGCCGGATTACTTGATATTTTGTGTCAGTACATAATTGTAATTAAACAGACTACAGCTGTGTATTTGTACTCCGACTCTCTGAGATAGCTAAATTATAAAGCTAGTCTCTCATGATCATTTTGATGAAGCGTCAGGGACGTCTTATGCTTTATCTTAATGTTCATTTAATGCTGATTTGACTTAATTGATTGAGACTAGAACTCTGTGGGACCATAGGAGACTTGATTGTAGCATGTACCCCCTAGTCTCTCGACAGCCACGATCGCCGTATGACGTTACGTACCTCATATGGAGTAGCTGGCCTAGTCCGTCCCCGTATTTCGGTACTGGGGCATGACACCGCGGCTATGACGCAGACCACATGTCGGCTTTCCATTGGAGGAGGACGGGTACTGAATTTTTGGGGTGGGGTGGGTCCTGGTCAAATAGAGTTTTAGAAGAGAAACTCTTCCGAATGGTATTCCTACCTCCAAATTGTCTCTCCAATACATCCCTACTTATGTGGCAGTTGACATGTCATGTTAAATAAATTATGTGTCATATGACATGACGATGACATGTAAATTTTAACCCAAAAAGCTAATTACCCAATTTTGTCAATGTTAATTTAATGTTAATATTAATATTAACTAATGTTATATTAATATTAATTTAATGTAATGTTAATATTAACTAATTTAATATTATATTAATGTAATATTAATATTATTATTAATGTTAATGTTAATATTAAATTTTAATGTTAATGTTAACATTAATTTTAATGTTAATTTTTTTTTTAATTTGAATTTTAAAATTTGTCACGTCAGCTATTACATCAACATGTCACGTTAGCTGTCACGTAAGGAGGGACGATTTGAATGTACACTTTGGAGGAACTAATAGCATTGTTCCAAACTTATTTGACAATCACAAGAGATTTGACGGATAACTTAAATAGAAGTATAACAAAGAATATTAAGTGTACGTGGTCAAAAGTCCATATTAGTACGTATTTGATACTAAAAAAACAAAAATACTATTTGGCTCCCAAAATATTTGGGTAATGCTATCTCCTATTATGTGACATATGACATGGCTGCTGATATGGCAGCTGATATGACAAAATTTAACATTAAAATTGATATTAAAATTAATTAAAATTAAGATTAACTTTAACATTAATATTAACATTAATATTAATATTAATATTAAAATTAATCAACATTAAAATAAACTTAAAATTAATATTAACATTAACATATTGATATTAATATTAATGTTAATATTATATTAACATTAAAAAAATGGATAATTAATATTTTGGGTTTAAAATTTATCATGTCGTGTTATGTCAGCTGTCAATAATGGAAGATGACATCATTTAATATTTTGGAAGCCAAATAGCATAATTACTAAAAAAAAAAATGAAGTGTATAAAAGGATACAGGTGTAAAATAGGGAGAGTTTTGGCGTCGGTGGATAGATAGATGGTTAGGTGGGTCAGCTCATCTCCCTCCTCCTGCTGCTGCATGAGTCAGGATTCTCACTCTGCCACTCTCTCCCTCCCACTAATCATGCCTACACCAACTGCAGCAACAGTAGAAAGAACATCAAGCTCTTCTCTCTCTCTATATATATAGATATGATGACGACAGCTCTCTCTCTCTATATATATGTTCTCTCTCTCTCTATTCATATATACATTTTATATATTAATATATATGATGAAGACCATGATGCCGCCCCATGAGTCCTCCTTCTCCTTCTCCAGAAGACACTTCCAGAAGATTATAGAAAAGGTGGTGAACAAAGAACATTATGGAGGAGAAGAAGATCAAGAAGAAGCCGAGGAGCACCTCACTTCTTCCGATGCCAACGCCGACGACGACATTAATCATCATCATCATCATGGGAAGAAGAAGAAAGCTACTGATGATGTTTCTTTCCTCCTCCTTGATCTCCAAGCTCAAGTCAGCCATCGTCGGAAGACCCACCCCCGGCCGACGCCGGACCCGCGTCTCCGGCACCCTCTTCGGCCGCCGCCGCGGCCACGTCCGCCTGGCGTTCCAGCCGGACCCCAAGTCCGCCCCGACGCTGCTCATAGAGCTGCCGATCCCCACGGCCACCCTCGTCAGGGAGATGGCGTCGGGCCTCGTCCGGATCGCGCTCGAGTGCGACGGCCGGGCGGCGGCAGCGTCGAAGAAGAAGAGCCGGCGGCTGCAGCTGGCGGAGGAGGCGCAGTGGCGCGCGTACTGCAACGGCAGGAAGTGCGGCTTCGCGGCGGGGCGCGAGTGCGTGGCGGAGGAGGCGGCGGTGCTGAAGGCGGTGGAGGCGGTGACGATGGGGGCGGGGGTGCTCCCGGCCCACGGAAGCGGGGCCCACGGGCTTGGTGACGATCTCGGACTCGGGGAGATGATGTACATGAGGGCTAGGTTCGAGAGGGTCGTGGGCTCGAGGGACTCCGAGGCCTACTACATGATGAACCCGGACGGGAACTACTCCGGTCCGGAGCTCAGTCTCTACTTGCTCAGAGTCTAGTACACATTTTATTTGCCTAGGTTGTCCGCCTGCGGGCCAGCCACGACCGCCACATGGCGCCTCTACTGACAGATCAACCAGCGTAGAATTCTTGCATATAGGGAGGACAAATAAATTTCGGCCACGTGATGGACGGACCAGCTCGTCCGCGGACAAACTATCATTTTCCTAATTTGTCAGGACTATGTTCACGCATGGTTATTATTATTATTATTATTTTCCAGTGTTTGCTATTTAGGGACTTATTGTAGTAGTACTTTCTTGAGATTATCTATGTTGTGTTTGAATCTGTATTTAAATTAGTGCTCTAATAATTAATTTTGGTATTTAGTAAAATTTTATGAAACCTACATCATTCTATAAGCTATAATTAAATATTTTCGGCTAACTAATAATTAATATAAATGTATAAAAAAATAGGGAAGCTTTATGAAATGCCCAAAAACTAAAAAAGTTTTATGTAAAATCTACCGCTAAAAAAACTTTCATCGCGTGTCCAGAATTAGAGAAACTTATCCAAAGCGGGTTCCAAATGACCCTTTTGCCCTTCCTTTTAATTTATTGGAAATACCCACAAAACTGCTCTTAAAAAAAATGTTTCAATACTCCATCTTCTTCCATACGCTGCTCACTTTCGAATCTAGGTTTTCTCCTCAAAAATCTTTAAAAACTCGTCGGAAAATTTCGGAAAGACCGGGACGAACGGCAAAAGTGCTAAAACGGAGGTCCAAACATCATTTTTTTGCGATTCTAAAATTTCTGAAGGCCGTCTAACGATGAACCTGTTACTTTCAGTCTCCTCGACGATACGCTCATTTTGCGACAAACGGGACCTCGTTTCGACCTCCCAGTCAAAAGTTATGGCCCTCCAAAGTTTCAGCTGACCATAAAATGCAGGAGAATTGCCATTCTCCGTTTAGAACACGAAAAATGTTAATTTTCGCATGAGGGTGGTCATTCTCCGTATTAGTAACACGGAGAATGGCATTCTCCGTCTTAATTTACACGGAGAATGACCATTCTCCGTGTTAGTAACACGGAGAATGACATTCTCCGTGTTAGTAACACGGAGAATGACATTCTCCGTCTTAATTTACACGGAGAATGGTCATTCCAGTGTTAAAACGCAGGAGAATGACCATTCTCCGTGTTAGAAACACGAAGAATGTCATTCTCCGTGTTAAATGAAACGGAGAATGTCATTCTCCGTGTTAAATAAAACGGAGAATGGCATTCTCCGTCCTAATTAAGACGGAGAATGGCCATTCTCCGTGCTAAATTAAACGGAGAATGACCATTCTCCGTCTTAATTTACACGGAGAATGCCATTCTCCGTGTAATTTATCACGAAGAATGGTCATACCAGTGTTAAAACGCAGAGGAGAATGACCATTCTCCGTGTTAGAAACACGGAGAATGCCATTCTCCGTGTTAAATAAAACGGAGAATGTCATTCACCGTGTTAAATAAAACGGAGAATGGCATTCTCCGTCTTCATTAAGACGGAGAATGGTCATTCTCCGTCCTAATTAAGACGGAGAATGGTCATTCCAGTGTTAAAACGCAGGAGAATGGTCATTCTCCGTGTTAGAAACACGGAGAACGGCATTCTCCGTTTTAAATAAAACGGAGAATGGCATTCTCCGTGTTAGTTTACACGGAGAATGGTCATTTACAGTGTTAAAACGTTAATTTAGTTTTTTCATGAATAAAGAGTTTCGTTCTTCTTTCAAAACGATGATAATTCTTATGGAAAAGAAGAAGAAAGATCTTCTCTCCACAATTGACCTAATCGTCGAAAAACTTCAAATGTCTCCAAGATGAAGATGATGATGATGGTGATGATGATGACGAGCGATGATCTGAGTTCGACTGAAAAAAAACACACCGAACTACGAACGATTTTTGCGATCTCTGCTGAATATGAGAGCAATGGAATTCAGATTTCCCGTGAAGAAGAAGGAGACGAAAATCGCAATCCAGATCTGAGTTTTTTGAATTCAAATACATATAGATGACCAATTCGCGCGGAGGGGTAGTTTCGGTATTATAAAAATAGCATTTCCCAGGGGTGGCATCTAAAAGGGAATCTTGGAATATTTAACGTGAAAATACTTAATTCTGGGTATTTCATAAAACTTATGCAGCGGGTGGACATTTCATAAAAGTCCACCCCGAAATTGGGTTTCTCAGCAATTTTCAGAAAAAAATATTAGAAAAAAAATTAGTAGAACTGTCTAGTATAGTTTGTTTCTTTTCGGTTGTTCTAATCTCAAACGTTAGATTTAGAAGTACCATATTCAACTCTTTTTTGACATTGGTTATCTCGTATTTTCTGCATTGAATTTTTAGTAGGAGATATATACCATCCTTGTATTTAAGTTTTTTTATAAGAAAATTATGTTCCATCCTTTCATTTAATTTTTAATTGCATATATATACCAAATTCATTACTTTTGATTGGAGATATGTACAAAATTTATCGGTAGCTTATAAATATTAAATATATAAGAATAAATTAGTACGAAGACTTTCTACCTATCTAAAAATATATATTGGCATTAGCAAATATACATAAAAATAATATGGTACTGTCTAGTGTAGAGATCATTAATTATAAAGATATTTAGACTTTGGATCAGACATGACAGGAAAGTTAGCACAAGCTAATAAGTACATATGTTCTACAAATTAATTACCTTAACTAATAAGTAAATTATTGTGCAAGGGATTGAAATTATTTTAGAATGATAAGACTGATGAAGTTTCAATGAACAAGTTTTCATTTCATTACAATGGAAGATTTTCTACATATTTTTTAAACAGAAAATTTACTGTAGGATAACGTACTTTGGCGAATTTGCGTAGGGGATAACATGTTTTGAAAAATTTGTAATATGAAACCATTCCGACAGAGGGTCTGGTGGAAATTGGGCTGTCGAAAAATGAGCGCCTAAGGGCAGTCGCGTTGGGAAGCGACAGTGTTTGCAGTCGCGTTGATGAGCGCCTAGGGTTGCAGGGGGGGGGGGGGCAGTGTTTGCAGTCGCGTTGGGGGAGGGGGGGCAGTGTTTGCAGTGGGTGGGGGGTAGCTTCGCAGAGAAGGGGGTGGAGGTTTGCAGTAACTTTTGTTTGTGGGAAGCATGCGTAGCATTGGAGACCCTCCAAACTTGTTTGTATACGTTGAATATGAGTGTTTGAATGAGTGAGTGAAAGAATGCAGCTTTATAACACATTGAAAAATGGGATGAAAGAGATGGGATAGAGAAGTGTCTTATAAATGATGCTCGTTTCTTCTCCAGGAACAAATACAGAAGAAGGAAAGAAGCAGAAGAGAGAAGAGGAGAAGAAGCAGAGAAGAGGAGGAGCAGAGAGACTAACATACATTTAGAGGTAAAAATATTTCAAAAAATGTAAATTTAATTTATTTTGTTTGTGTTTAGTATCTTAGAATTTGGTATTAATAACAGATGGATCGTCGAAATGACGGACTTATTCCGGGAGGACCCACCACAGATGAGATTATCCAGCAACGTTTGAGTCATATCTCAAGATTAGTATTTTCTAGAAAGGTATACTTAATTTTAAATGAAAGTTATTTTTGTATATTTTTTTACTTTGTAGTAATAATGATCATTATGTAGTAACTCAATTTTTTGTATAGTTATATGATTATCCTGGCGATATTCGAATGCGAGAGCATGGGACATGGCGGTATGAACCGAACGTTGGGTGTTGGAATTTAACTAGCGAACAATATGCTATGTTGGTCATATTCGGTTTCAAATACATTGACGAGATACAGTTTTTACGTCATGATAGAGATTTAATTTTAAGCCTAGTGGAACGTTGGTGGCCTGGCCGAAATATATTTCAATTACCAGTTGGTGAAATGACAATTACTTTAGCTGATGTAGCAAATATTATAGGATTACCTATTACGGGTGAACCTATAATATTTAATGAGTCATTTTCAGCTGATAATGCAATTATGGAGTATCTAGGTGTGGAGCCACCAAAATTAAAAGGAAAAAGCTTAGTCTCATTTTCCTGGCTCCGTCGCAATTTCATGCATCTAGATCATATCGAAGATGACGAAGAGGTATCTGTTGATGAAAATCGGGTATGTATCACCGATATTAATATTTCTCTCGTATCGCTGCAGCTATTTTAGCACGTATTAATTTTTGCCATTTTTTTCGCTATATGTTTAGGTGATTTCTTGCACAAGGGCCTACTTGCTCGGCTTAATAAGTGCGGTTGTCTTTTCCGACTCATCAGATATGGTGAACTTACGTTATCTACCATTCTTGGAGGACTTGACCGCACCTACAAGTCATGCATGGGGAGCATCAATGTTGGCATATTTATACGCCTCCATGTCAGATTTTGTACGCGTGCTGGGAGATAATAAAATTATGAAAAATTTAAATGGATGCATGACTTTAATACAGGTATACAAATTATTACTCATTTATTTAAAGTTATAATTTGTAGAATTGTATCAAGTTATTCTTTTGTTTAATAGGTCTGGTCCTACGAACATTTTCATATCGGGAGACCAGTTACCGGTATTAATTCCAATGCTGGTAAATTCCCGGTAGCTTTACGATGGGTTACAGATGTAGTAGATCCAGCTCATTGTGTTCACTCGAGCGCCCCCCTATATCGGGGGCAGTTTGATACTCTAAAGCATACGGAGGTAAAATACGTTAATTAGTCATTAAATTTTTCAATATTTTTAATCTATTACTTATACTTTTTTCGAAATCGAATAGGTATATGGCTACCTTATGTGCATGAGCAGTATGAATATGTTCCAGAAATACAAAGAACAGCTTATACCATGAGTCTTCATAGATATTATATAATATATCATGGAGACATCATGTTTCATCCCGTCGATCGTGTTCTGCGACAGTTTGGGATGAAACAGATTATTCCAGATGATCCACCATGTTTGAATCGTGGTAGAGCCAGTGCTGCTGTAAGAGCTAGAAAAATGATTCCCGGATGGAATTCTAGATTTGAGACACATGGTGTGGCAGAACTATCTGAACCGATGTTAGAGTATGAAGATGGTTAGTTTTCATCTCCTATTTGATTAAAATCATTATTGAATTATATGCTCATATTTGTTGAATTGGTGCAGCACTTGGAAGTAATGCATATAGAACTTGGTGGGGAGCCCCTCGTATAAGTAACAAATTATACTATCATGAGGAGCCTCGATTCCAACCGCGAGCTCTAGACGATTATAGTCTGCGTGAATTTTATCACCATATGATTGGGATGGTACGTATTGCTTAAGACTATCAAATCTTATATTTAAGTTTTTTTTGTCTGCACGTTTATAGTACTTACTTATGGACTATCAAATCTTATATTTCAGGCTCCAAGTATTAAGCAAGCAATCGATAATCCAAATCCTGAAACATGGAGAACAAAACTTATTGAAATTTAGAATTATATGCAAGCGGATCCGACTCCCTCGAACCCTTCCATACTTATCCCTGACGACTATCCTGTAGGAGAGGTTGGCATTGTTAGACAGCGACATGCACGTCCCCGACGGGATAGACACAATGTCACGCAACCTGAAGACCTCCCTGATAGTCCACCTCGATATGCTTACGAGGTCCCGCATCAACAGGCCGAGGAGAGCTCGGCTCAATGGGGTGGCCAAGGTACATCTCAATGGGGTGGCCAAGGTGCATCTCCTGTTGTTATTGGTTTATCACGCAAATTTTTGATCCAGTTATTGAAGCATTCAACAAGGTTAGATGTGTTAATATCTAATCTAGGACAAGGTGCATAAGCCGTTATCCAGTGTGCTAGAACACGTGTTTCATCACCTTCTACTCCAATGATCCATTTATACACATCAAAATTTTCAGCTTTAATTCTTTCAAAACAATAATTTGCATCAACTTCATTATAACATCTTGCAAGAGAATCTAATCTACATCGAAAATATTTTAATCTATCTACTGATTTCAAGTTTTGTTTAAAATGTTGAATGCAGAAAAAATGAGGCGATTCTGGAAAAGTGGCACGCATAGCATTTATCAAACCTTTCTGCTTATCAGAAATAAAAGAAATTCTATTCCATGCATCAAATACTGATCAAAAGATGTTCTAAAACAGCCTAAAAACCAGCTCCAAGAATCAGTGCTTTCACTTTCAGCCACGGCATAAGCAATTGGATATAATTAATAGTAAGGATCATGAGCACAAGCAATAAATAAGATGCTCCGATATCTAGATGAGAGAAAAGTAGCATCAGTACTAATCACAGGTAAACATCCCTTTAAAAATCCATCAATGCATGCCTTAAAACATATAAAAAAAATTTCGAAACTATTGCGTTCATTAGTCTTTATAAAACATCTGCTACCTGGATTTGTCTCGATAATTGTGGAAGCATATCGTTCAAGACCACCGTAAGCATCAATATAACTACCATTTATTTCAGATAAAGCAATTTCTCTAGCTTTCCAAGCTTTCGAATATTTGATACGTATTCGATGTTCTCTGTATATATTCTTCACAACATGCGATGGACTATACGACTGGTCATCTCTAATTTATTAAATATCTTATTCTTAATCCATACAGTAGTAGCTAATGGATGACTACCTGTTGTAAGTCCACATAAGCAAGTATGTCGATTTTCTAACGTAGTAATAACAAATGTCTCGCTATTACCAATAGATTTAGCGTATACCCTCCAATTACAACTTGATTCGTTACATTGATATATAATCTTGTGAGCATTATTCAAAGTAGTCGAACAAACAAAATTATGCTTAATTGCTATGTCACTAATAAAACTTCTAAATTGAATACGATTTTCAAATTGTCTTCCAACAAATAATTCAGGAGTATCAACATCATCATCAATATTATCAAATAAATCATCTACATTTTCAACTAAATCATCGCTACTGGAATCATTGTCATTACCTTCATCTACTGTATTTTCTTCTTCAGTGGCAAAAATAACTTGATGAGAAGAACTAGGACCCGGACCCAAATTAGCAGTTTCATTATTAGGAGCGTCTACTACTTATATGAGGGGGTGCTGGAGTAACAAAAATACTAATATACGGTGATGATACGTTAATTTGAAGAATAAATGCCCATGCATGATCACTATTTAAATTTATACAATTAGAAGCAAAAATATGCACTAATATAAATTCATCAAAATCAATAGAAAACTGTTCAGTCAATAAATTAAGTAAACTACTAAACGCAATATTTCTATCCACTATAACAACTTCAGTTAAACCCCCTTCATAAGCTAACCCATTTAGGACGCCTCCAAGCGAGCATAGAAGAGTTATACTACTCATGTTGGTAGGAAAAGAGCTTTCTACTTTCTCCGAAGGAAATGGGAAACAGAAGAGGAAGATAGGAGCCTTCTGCTTCTGAAAGAAATGGGAAGATGGCAGCTCTACTTCTGAAAGAAATGGGAGATGAGGAGGAGGATGAAAAAATTGATAGAAAGATATCAATTTATAAGAGCAAGAGAGAGCCGTTGTAGATATAACCGTTGGAGATATAGCCGTTATCCTAGCCGTTGGGTGAGGAAAAAAAACAAAAAAAAACAATGATGTAGCCGTTATCCTATAGCCGTTGGGTGAGCGGGAAAAAAAAACACGAAAGCCGTTATCCTATCGCCGTTGGTTATCCTAGCCGCTGCGTCTGCCGCCACGTGTAATGGGCGCTGAATTTCCGACAGATAGTCTGGCGGAAATTGGGCGCGCCCAATTTCCGCCAGACCCTCTGTCGGAATGGTTTCATATTAAATTTTTTTCAAAATATGTTATCCCCTACGCAAATTCGCCAAAGTACGTTATCCTACAGTAAATTTTCTGTTTTTTAAATTGGTCAAGACTTACATTCTAGTTTCATGCCTATTTAATTAAGAAAAAGTAAGCTAGCACTCCTATGTTCCTATTTTTCTCATGTGACATTTTCTTTACGACTTTCTCTAGGGATAATCGCAGGCAATATTACTTTCTTGTGATCATGCAAAAACTTTTAGCGACATTTCAACAACACTGACGGTACTGATGTCATCATTAATTGAAAATTTATACTGATCATCTTTCGCGTTTACATTACATACACTAGAAGTCGCCGACGTGTCTTGTTTGTACATGTATTTTATCTATTTTCTTTTATTTTTTAAATATATACTTTCATTACAAACCTATTTGATATAGTATAAAATAATTTGAAATAAATTTATTTTTGAGATGATGAACAACTACTGTAATTATAAGTGCAATTACTAGTGGTTAGTAATTATGTTGGTGATGTGTAATTTACATATTTTATTCCAAGTTCATTTAAGGGATTTTTTGACTTTCATCCCACTTATTAATATGCATTTGTACTTACATCCCACTTTTTAATTTTTTTAGACTTTCATCCCACTTTTTGTCACTAAAAGTATTTATTTTGTCACGAAAAGTATTCGTTTTGTCACAAAAAATATTTTTAGTGACAAAAGTGGGATGTAAGTCAAATAAAATTAAAAAGTGGGATGTAAGTACAAATTCATATTAATAAATGGGATGAAAGTCAAAAAATCCCATTTAATTTAAACATTATATATATATATATATATATATATATATATATATATATATATAATATATATATATAAAAGCAATGGGTATATATAATGTAAGCAATGGGTAAGTGGTCGGGAGTTCGAGCCCCAGTGGAGGCGAGTTCGTCACAAGTACCCATTGCTTAATATATATATATATTAAACAATGGGTACTTGTGGCAAACTCGCCTCCACCGAGACTCGAACTCTGACCACTTGGGCCGCATGCATCTCTCTTAACCACTAGGCCAGAGGTCATTTGCATAGGTCTTGGGTTCGAAGCACAAGTCTTGGGTTCGAATTTTTCCTCGAACGACTGGTTGACTTATATAGCCACGATCCGGCTTGAAAAAATGACACATATATATATATATATATATATATATATATATAATATATATATATATATATATATAAAGTTGAAGAATTACACTTTTGGAATATGAGAGTTTCACGAAGCCTACTACAAGTTTTTCTTTTATTTTCTAAGATCCTGAGTCTGCTCATTGAAACCAAGTAAATACCAATTATCTATATACTCAAGTAAAGACAGACATAGCAAAGACGATCGCTCACATTCTCTTTATTTTTCCTGTGATCTATGTCCCTCGTCCCACCGTATAAAAGAGAAGAAAAAGAAAACAAAAATAGGAAGCTTCTAAACATTAGTGTTGGGTCCGGGTCGAACTAAGATCCGGACCGAATACGTTATTTGGCGAGACGGGACGGATCCAAAAAATATTAGAACCGGACCGGGTTCGACCCGTTCGAACGGGTCCAAACCGGACCGACCCGCAGGTCCAAACGGGTCCAAAATAAGTTTAAAAATTTTCTAGAATAGTAAATATTTACATATGTTCTATTGTCTATAAGAATAAAACAAGTCTAATGTATTCTCAAATTTCTAAAAATTGCTTAGTAAACGATAACATGTTCTATTATCTATAGACTATAATAACAAAAAATTCTAAAAATTGATAAATAAAAAAATACATACCCCTAGGTCGGGCCGGGGATCCATTTATTTAATAATTGGACCTGTTCGATTCGTTAATGTGATACGACTCATTAATGTGACACGACCTGTTCCACTCGTCCCGTTTAAATTATAAATTTTAGAAACCGGCTGATTTGGACATTCTACGGTTCGGACCGGGTCGAAACCGCAGGTCCTGGAATCGTATGTCCACCCCTAAAATAAACTCAAAAAATTAGAAAATACCTCAGAAAAAATTTACAACCGTAAAGACAAAATCTACATTATTCGATTAAGATGTCTACTTCTGTGAACGATGGTGATTCAATTTTGTTGCAAAACACATTCATAAGTTTTGTACCTGGAGAATGCAAAAAGCAAGACAGATACCAGATCACTAAGCCATAGTAGTAAACCCACTTTTCAAGATCAGGCATTCCCTCAAACTTTAGTTGCGACATTTCTACATCCCACAATCAAATCTCAACCCAAATCCCTCTCAAAGTCAGAAATATAACAATAACGACATTAATAGCATGTCGAAGCTAAACGTGAACACAACAAGAAACAACACCATGTAAATCGTTTGAACAACAAACAAACAAACATATCAGAGTTACATTTTGCTACTGAAGTGATTCTAACTTCTAAATTTACATGGCATCCGCTAAATATTTGTGGAGAATCACGAGTTTTTATTATCAGTTACTGTATAAATGACAGTAGAATCTTACAGTAAATTTGACTCTCCTGCACTGCCTTTTTTGGCGGCAAAAAACAAAAATTAAAATGATATCCCTCGTTAAAATAAAATAAAAATCGAAACTGAATCAAATTTTCATGAAAAAGATTCTGAAATAGGATTTTGTAATAAGCCTATTGATGTACCAAAGCAATGAAGCATTTCAATGAATACATTTTAACAAGTTCCTATATTATTATTATTATAGGATTTCTGGTAGAATCCGAAAAAAATAATTGGTGGGAGTGGAAGTGCAAGACAACTAGCCGGACACGTGTATGTTTGGATACCAAGAATTCATAATCCCAATTGTAGCTTTCGTAATTGTCAATTTATTTGTTTGATATAACGTGAATATCTTGGTTTATACGAGTAAGTAAAGAACTCTGTATACTTTAACTAAAACAAATTGCATTTTAACACAAATCCGTTGTAGTCTAGTTGGTTAGGATACTCGGCTCTCACCCGAGAGACCCGGGTTCAAGTCCCGGCAACGGAATTTTGATTTTTTTTTTTTTTTTTACTTTCTCAATTTAAAAATTTCCTAAACCGACTTTCCAAAGAATTTCCAAATATAGAGTTGCTTAAGCCCCAAGCAGAGGAAGTGCGCGTATCTATACATAAATAAATACAAGACACTAATAATCAGCCTTCCTATTGAAAAAATAAAAATAAAATCCAACTGTCCCCCTTCCCTCTCTCGTTCCTAACCCTAATCTTTCCTTCTTCTCTTCTTTTCCCCAAATTACTCGAAACCCTAGATTCCTTCTTTTCCCTCTCTAACTAGAGAGAGACAGCCAAGGAATCGATTCGAACCGAATCGGTCGTCGCAGCATCAATCGGTTCGCTCGAAGATCAACCAAGGAAGGATCGTCGGTGCTGGTGGTGATCGGTGATCGGCGCAGAAATCAATCGATCGATCGATACAAAAATACAATGTACTCAATTCTATGATTCTTCTTTCAAAAAAGCCTAGAAGCAATTATAATTTGGGCTTGATTATTATTTGTTAAATCTGTACTGTACTCTCAATTCTCAAGGAACAATTAATTATTCTCTGTGTTGTGTTGTGTTGTGTTGTTGGATGCCTCCCTCTCAATTCTAAATTGATATGAGTTGTTTGTTCTTGTTTGCTGTGATCATCGGTGCATAATTTTAATTCCAGACTCTCACATAAATACATACATCTAAATAAGAGAGAGAGAGAGAGAGAGAGAAATGGCAATATATTTTAGATTTAAATCTCGTAAAGATTTCGAATCTATTGCCGTTCCTGGAAAATACGTCCGCATCGGCGATCTGAAAGATAGGATTCGCAAGGACAGGGGTTTGCTACGTGACTACGATGTACTCCTATACAATCCTCAAACTGGTCAAGGTAGAGTTGGATTAACATATTTTAATTTTAATTGGAATATTATCACTACTACTTTTTGTTGGTTTTAAATTTTGAATGTATGTTGTTTAATTAACAGAGTACGATGAATTCGAAACTATACCAACCTATACATCCGTTGAGCTTCGTAGAATCCCCGGACTTTTCGTACCCCCTTTGACTGATGAACCTCTCGAGCCGCCGCCGCTTTCTACATGTACGCCTCAAGTTGGGGGTTCGTTTACTAGCAACTCATCAACTGTAACAACAGCCGATGTAAGTGTTCCTTTTGCTTTTAGTTGGTTTCGGTTTGGAGAAGAATGATTTCTCTTGACAGCAATTTGGTTGGTGGGCTTACTTTGCAGCCACAAGAATTTGACCCACATGACTTTGGTGAGGATGTGTTTTCTGCTCCAAAGAAAGTTGACACAAAGACCAATGGTTTAGAGAATGGAAGCTGTTGCAGCGATTGCACTAATGGCACCTCTGGAAGAGGCAGCAGCATATGTGGAAGCTTTGGTAAAACTTTTTCTAAGTACTCTTATTCATTTGATTTCATCTTTACTGTCGTACTAAAATCTTGCAAGAGAACCCTTTTAATCGTGGTAGCTTTCATATAATCTGACAAAATAACCATGGAATGAGTAAATTGATGACCAAACTGTCTCAAAATCTCGGTCTGTTGCCACTGTGCTGAAATAACTGATACATCTGTGGATGGCCCTCCATCTTTGGGTATTGGTATGTGGTCGCTTTGCCTAGGCTGTGTCATGGTCTTGGGTGACCGTCTTTTAGAAACTGCACTTCCAGAAGTTTTCACTTTATTCTTAGTTTTTGAAAGTTCTGGTTTTCTTTGTGCCCCCCTTCACCAATTGGGACTTGCGTGCTAGGCTTTGTAAGAGAGTTTTATGGGTAGAGTTTGTCAGCATAGCATTACTCGATATGCTTTCCTCTTTTTCACTTGGCATCACACTCTATACTAGGCCTTATGCCCATGGTTCCTTGTTTGACAAGTTTGAAGTAACCTTTTCGGCTTCGGCCACTAACCCGCTACATATCGTGTAATTTGATAGACAACACCACATGGAACCTTATAGTTAACAAGAAGAGGGAGTATTCACAATAAGGTGGCGTTTGGATGAAAGTCTGGTTTTCTTAGGAATCTACTTCACATTCCTTTCCCATGAGAAGGGAATTCAACATTCTCATACCCATGTTTGGTTTTGGGAATATGCAGGCAAAAAAAGTCAATTTTTCCATCCTCACAGGAATAGGAATCTTACTTTGTTTAATTTTCCATAAATACTCTTTAATTAATTTCATGCTGATATCGTCACTTAAATTCATTCAATTGGTGTCATTGAGGGTATTACTGTCCAAAAAAAAAAAAAAATCCCCCCTCCCAATCCCAGACTTACCAAACATGGGTAAGAAATCAAT
>JANAVB010034274.1:0-226418 GCA_029216955.1 Iris pallida
TGAAGGGAGTCTTGTAGAAGCATGGAAAAGAATAATGAAAGGTCCATGCGGCTCAGAGAGCCCATACGGCTCAGGGGTCCATGCGGCTCAAACGTCTATGCGGCTCGGATAGTTCCATGAGACCCAGAGCCACGTGGCCTTCAACAGCTCTTCCCTTCATCTTTGGCTGCATTTAATGCCCTGACGGCTGACAGCTCTGACAAATGACAGCTCTGACATAAAGGCGCAATAATGACTGACATAAAGGCGTGTTCCTAGGGAAGAAGAGAAAATCTCTTCACAGCTGGCAGAATCAAACGAGTCCCGAGGCATGCGGCTGTTGTATTTATGCGGCTGCCCACTTTATGCGGCCGCCCACTTCATGCGGCCACCCATCTTCTTACGGCTGCATCCTTTATGCGACCGCCCGTCAGCATGCGGCTGTCTATCCTCATGTGGCTGTCCATCTTCATGCGGTTGTCCATCCCCATGCGGCTGCCCATCTTCATGCGGCCATTCATCCACATGCGGCCCATTCATATACGGCTCTGCCAAGATGACCCAGTAGAGACACGTAGCACTTTTCATGACGATTGAGACACATGGCAGTCTTATCTTCCTAGAATTATGGGTGCTAACAAATTCTAACAAAATCAGATTTGTTGCAATCACCACAATTGCCCAGATCAAGTCAAATCGATCAAATTAGACACGTGGCAAGCCATCACAAGTCGCGAATATTCATGGCAATCAATATTTATTGCCCACAGAGATTTAATGCAATCACATTAATTGCTTAAATCTATTGAATTCGAGATGGACGGTCCCAATTAATTAATTCTCAGGCCGCCGACTTTTGAGGATGGGCAATCATTGCAAACCCTAATGATGCCCCCCTCTCTTATAAATAGCACGGTGTCATTCCCTTGCAGAGGATCAAAAAATCCAGAGAGGAGAAGAGAATCCAAAATCCAGAGATCAATCCAGGGAGAAGAAAGGACAGCGAAGCATATATAGAGAGAGCAAGGAGAGCATTTCTTCATTAACGCCAAGCAGATCTTCTCCAGAGCCAAGGTTGCACCCGATCGTCCAAGGAGTAAGGCAGAGCTGCAGTCGCTTTCCCGAACCTCTATCGTCACCCCCCCAGAATCTAAAATAAACAATTGTACTTAGATTGCTATACCTAGGTTTTCGTCCCTAGGCTATTCTTTGTACAAGCGAGTTTGTATTGTGAAGTAAAAGTCCAGTCCTCCGATATAATTGTTCTGTTCTTTTATAATTCATGGCAAACACACGCCTTTGTCGAGCCCGCGCTTCGGAGGTCCACCGGTAAGCCCTCACCCCTCTGATCCCGAATTCTCCTCTCTCATTCCCCTTCCTTTCTTAGCCTCCTCTCTTTTAATTGCTTTTACTTATTTTTCTCTCTCCTAGTTATGAAGAGGGGATTTAATGATTTTGGGAGAAGCCATGTGCTGTGATGACTTTGTGGTTACTAAATTTTGTGGTTGTTTTACCTTATTCTTTTATGATATTATTAGTATATAAATTATTATAAGTTTTGGTAATAAAATTATTATTGTTTGTATTATTATGTTTTTAATAAATAAATAGATAATTAATATTTTCAAAAAAAATATTATTCTGACAACTCAGTAGCCTTACAATAATTCCTAGTTATGTATCTGTTATTATTATCATAGCAATTTTAATTATTTATTATTATCATTGTTAGCATTTATTATTAAATATATTTATTTGAGTGAATATAGTATTATTACTGATTTAAGGAATTAATTACATATATACATTAGTTTCTAAAAATATTTATTTTTATTGGGGGCTTGGCCTACAAGTTCAAAAGTTAGTATTAAACCCTAAATTATATGATTATAGATTTCTAGGATATTTTAGAAAAGTTATTATTTGTATAGTTACCTAATATTTTGACTATTAAAATATATACTTGCCTAAAAATCGTATTTGACAAGCTCATAGTTTTGCTTAATTAAAATAAAAATAATTTTTGAGTCTTAAAAAGTATTTTCTAAAACTTATTTATACTAATAAAAATCTAGTTTCCAAAATTATAGATATTTTCTAAGAAAATATTATACATATTTCTACGAATTCTCATGAATATCACCATTGATCACGACTAATCATCCTTCGCTATTTTCTCGTAAATTTTGGACCCTTGTACATCGACCTTGGCTAATAGACAAAACAGGACTTGTCGGATCATCGCACCACACCAGATGTCCCATCAGGCAAGATAACTTACCATTATTTACTGTTTATAATTAGTCTGCATTTGATTTTAGTTGTTGCATATTCATGTCTTTATCTCCAGTTCCTCTATTGTATCATTGTGATAGTTCATGATTTATTTACTTGCTTTCACAATATACTTCCTGCTTGTCCTTAAAGTGCATGTGGACTTAGAGTTAGGAGACTACCATTTGTTTAGCATATCTACATAAACCTTGACACAGTTGTACCACGAGTATGTGTGAGATGAGTAGCATATAGAGGTCCTTGCATGTTGGCTGATCACCCGTACGCATGCGTTAGGTCTAGCCGCTAAAAAAGGCATGTTAGGAGACTTAGCAGTTAGTAGAGGAATAAGATCGTGGATGCGACTTAAATAAGAGCATTGGGTGGGGAGAACAATACCTGACGTATGGGCTTCTTTGCACTTTCTTAATTACCTGTGCGCTCCTCCGGAGACGCAAGCTCCAGGTGCCCTCTGACGTTTCCCAGAGCGTTATGGACGTACTCCACTGCACATGATGCCCTCTGACGATCTTCGGACGTTACGGACGTAGGCCTCTGGTTTCCCATATGGGTACTATGCCGATCCTATTTACAGCCAGGGCTCATGCGTCGAAAGGATTGTTTCTCAACTGCATGTTCACTTTAGTACGATTAGGTTACCTTATTGATGTCTCGTCACTTACTTTTATTTGTGGCATAGTTTATATTCAGTATTTATATGGCATGTTGTTTATTGTATCTTGTTACGTCCCTCTGAGGACCTGGTGAATTCTCCATGTTTGTGTTTGTGATTTTCGTAGGTGCTCTAGCCAAGGCCATAATCTACTTTTTTCGAGGATGATTACACTTGGATCGTCTTCGCTCCCCTCGACAAAATTTTATTATCATGTATTTCTCTCTTTTTAGTTAGTAGTGGATTTGTCTCCATCCAACGACTTGTGTAAACAACAATTTTATAAGTTATTATAAATTCTTTCTTCTTTATTTGTGGATGAGATTAGTATCATGGTTTACTGTATTTTACAACTTATATATACATACGATGGTTCCATATATTGGAGTATACATCATATATATGTAGCTGGCATGTCGACGTACTTAGTCCTAAGTATTTTGGGACTAGGGCGTTACAAAGTGATTTTAGGATACCACAAGCCTACCATAATCGTTCCTTTAAGATATCTAAAGATGCGCTTAACAGCGGTCATGTGTGATTCTTTAGGATTAGCTTAATATCTAGCACATAAGCAAATGTTAAACATAATATCGGGATGACTAGCAGTTAAATACAATAGACTACCAATCATACCTCTATACTTACATTGATCGACCGGTTTGCCGCTTTCATCAGGTTCCAGCTTTGTTGTAGTAGCCAAAGGAGTGCTGATAGATTTGATGTTGTCAAGCTCGAACTTTTTCAGCATGTCCTCTGTATACTTCGACTGACTGATGAAGACGCCTTACGAGTATTGTTTGATTTGTGGTCCAAGGAAGTAGTTGAGCTCCCCATCATGCTCATCTCAAATTCGTTCTGTATACACTTGGCAAAATCTTTGCATAGACCTTCATTAGTAGACCCAAATATGATATCATCTACATAGATTTGTACTAGTAAAATAGTGTCATCAAGAAATTTTATGAAAAGTGTAGTGTCAATTTTCCCCTTTGAAAAACCTTTATCAAGTAAGAAAGTACTATGGCATTCATACCAAGCTCGAGGAGCTTGTTTGAGGCCATAAAGAGCTTTCTTAAGTTTAAAAACATGATCAGGAAATTTATGATTTTCAAAACCAGGGGGTTGCTTGATAAAAAGCTTTTCTTTAATAAAACCATTTAGAAAAGCACTTTTCACATCCATTTGAAAAAGTTTAAAGTTTTAGAAATTTGCAAAGGCGCAAAGCATCCGAATAGATTCAAGTCATACAACATGAGCATACGTCTCATCGTAGTCGATACCCTCCTCTTGGTTGTATCATTGAGCTACGAACCGAGCCTTGTTGCGAGTGACCGAACCGTCCTCATTAACTTTGTTGCGAAAAACATATTTTGTACCAATAATTGAATGATCAGCAGGTCTAGGAACAAGTTTCCAAACCTGATTTCGTTCAAATTCGTTGAGTTCTTCTTGCATTGCAGATATCCAAAATTTATCGTTAAAAGCTTCTAAAATATTTTTAGGTTCAATTTGAGAAATAAAAGCAGTGCTAGCAATAGAATCTCTTAAAGAAGATCGAGTAGTTACCCTCTCGATACTTCACCTATTACCAAGTTTTTTGGATGTGAATGTTTGAATTGGAACCTCTTTGGTAAGCTCTCCAGAGAACTGGTTTCGGGTGGTGTATCTACAGGAGTGGAAGTTGATGGTTCGTCATCATCGAGAATGTTAGCTGTACTATTGTCCTCGTCAAAAGTTACGTTAGTAGACTCTTCAACAATCATGGAGCGTTTGTTGAACACTCTATATCCCTTACTCTTGGCAGCATAACCAAGAAGAATACCTTCATCAGCTTTGGCATCAAACTTGCCTAAGTTGACTTTGGTATTCTGGATAAAGCAGCGACAGCCAAACACTCGAAAGTAAGAAACATTTAGAGTTCTTCCAAACCAAAGCTCATAGGGTGTTTTCTTCGAAATTGGTCGAATCAAAACCCTATTCAAAACATGGGACGTTGTGCTGACAGCTTTTGCCCAAAAATATTTTGAAAGAAAAAATTGATTCAGCATGACTCTAGCCATATTGCCAAGAGTCCTATTCTTTCGCTCCACAATACCATTTTGTTGAGGAGTTCTAGGACAAGAAAACTCATGATTAAAGCCATTTAAATCACAAAAAATTTCAAAATCAGAATTTTTGAATTCGCCACCATGATCACTTCGGATACGAGTAATCATGTAGCCTTTTTTGTTTTGGACCTTTTTAGCAAAAACTTTAAAAACTGAAATGGTATTATTTTTATTTCCAAGAAAGAAAACCCAAGTGAATCTTGAAAAATCATCAACAATAATGAAAGCATAGAGTTTCCCGCTAAGACTGACTACTCTACTAGGACCAAATAAATCCATATGGAGTAATTGCAAAGGTCGAATAGTACTTACAGTGTTGATGGATTTAAAAGTAAATTTGGTAGCCTTATTCTTTTCATATTCGGCACATACCGTATCCTTTTTTAATGTGATTTCATGCAATCCTCTTGCTAGCTTCTTAGTAGATAGTCTCGATATGGTATCCATGTTAGCATGACCAAGACGCTGATGCCGTAATAGCCTTAAATTTTTGTGGGCGTAAAGGCATCTACCTGCACTGTTAGTATCTCTAGATAGATAGAAAATATTTATGTTATCTTCCCTTATCCCTTCGAAAGTAATGTCTCCAGATCATCTATCATAGATAAAGCATTTAGTTTTACCAAAGTTAATATCATATCCATGATCAGCAAGATGGCTAATGCTGAGCAGGTTATGCTTTAATTTGGTCACTAAACAGACATCCTTAATAACGGAAGAAGGAGGATAACCAATTGTACTGTTACCTATGATATAGCCTTTCAGATTGTTGCCGAAGGATACATATCCTTCTATTTTTATTGATAGTGTTGCGAATAGATTAGCATTTCCGATCATATGTCGCGAGCATCCACTATCGAGAATCCATTTGCTTCTAGTTTGAGAAGGAAGGTCCACATACACCATGAGTAGATGTGACCTTTGGTACCCAGATTCTTGTGGGTCCTAAAAAGTTAGTCTTCGTTATCCATGCATATAGATTAATATCCACTAGTTTTCTAATTCTATAATGTGGTGATATGTGTCCATGTAAACCACAGTAAGTACATGTAGCATGCATATTGGTATTGGGTGTAGGATGATAGTGATGTTTATATGTAGGTGTAGGATGATGATAACTATGTGCAGTAGTAGGATGATGATAATAATTATGTGTAGCAGCAGGATGATTATAACTATGTGTGTGTGTTTTATGTGCTGCATGGGAGTAGGTATACATAAAGGCATATTTTTGTGTGGTATGTAGATGAGTGTTCTTGTAATGACGTGCTCCCTTGTGTTGAGCCATCTAGTATTTAGTGTAAGTGTTGTGATTATGAGACTGAGTTTGAGGTTGAATAACCTGTTTACCTAGTCTAATCTCTAATTTCTTAGAGGCAGCATGCAACTCATCATATTTAGCAGTAAGACCATTTATTCTACCAGTAGCAATCTTGTACTTATTTTTTTCTTCAGCAAGTTCTTTATTTAAAGCAGTGATATCATGTATTTGCTTCTTAATAAGAGATTCAACATTGTGTAAGCTTAACTTAAGCTTAGATACCTCTTCAGTGTTTTCCGTGGGTGTAGTGTTTATAACATTTTCTAATAAGCATGAAAGTCTATGGATCTCAGCTTCATGAGCCGTGATTTTATCCTTAGCATGTTTATATTTGTTAATAACCTTTTTGTGGTCTTCAAGTAGATCACTAATGGCATCACCTAGTTCATCAAAAGAAAAGTCGTCAAAAGAATCATTTACCTTATCAGAAGTTGCCATTAGGTAGACGTTTGTCGTGTCTTGCGGATAGTCCTCTTATTCGTCTGAATCACTGGCTTCGCTTTCGTACCAGATGCTAGTGTTGGAATACTTCATTGAGGTTGGCTTCTTGTACGGCTTTTCGTACTGCTTCTTTTCTTTGCTACAGGATAATCTTTTCTGACGTGTTTCGTCTTCTTGCATCCGAAGCAGGTGGGTTCTTCCTCATCGCCTTTTTGTTCCTTCTTCCTTCGGTTGAAGCGTAGAAACTTCTTAAAATTTTGAACCATGAGTGCTTGATCGTCACCTTCAGAATTGTCGTTATCTGTTTCCTCTGAAATGGTTCTTCGGCGATGAGCTCTTAAGGCAATTTCTTTTTCTTTTGGAGCAGTTTTCAAAATCTTTGAGGTCGAGCTCATGCGTCATTAGCTTGCCCATCAGAGTTTCTAGTGACATAGCTGTAAGATCATTTCCTTCGATAATCGCTGTGACCTTGGGGTTCCAGATCTTCGGCAATCCTCTTAGCACTTTGCGTATCTTTTCATGGTTGGAATATATTTTACCAAGGAAAGATAGAAGGATAATGATGTCGAGGAATCTGGTGAACATCTGAGTAATCGTCTCATTTGGCTTCATTTTGAATGCCTCATATTTTTGTATCAGACGGCTGATCTTTGATTCTTTAACTTGTGTGGTTCCTTTATGTGTCACCTTCAGAAGCCTCCATACTTCTTATGAGATGGAGCATGTAGAGAGCATGTTGAATTCAGTCATGTCTATTGCACAAAATAGAGCATTAATAGCCCTAGCATCTAGACTTGCATGTTTCTTTTCCTGGTCAGAACATTTGTCGTAGGGTTTTTCAACAAGAGTCCCCTCGACAGCTATTCTGGCAGGTTTCTTGTAACCATCCATGACGATGGTCCACAGATCAAGGTCTAGATACTTGAGATAAAAACTCATCCTAGTTTTCTAATAAGTGTAGTTAGTTTGGTCAAATAGGGGTGGCCTATTTCTGGACTGTCCTTCACCATAGTTGGAAAAGGAAGGTTGTTTTGTTACCATGGATCAGCTCTTAGGATGTTAGTCCAATATAAAAGAACAGAGCTCTGATACCAATTGAAGTACGTATAGGCAACTCTAGAGGGGGAGTGAATAGAGTATGTGTCGATAATACCTAATTAAAAATAACTCTATCCAAGTCCACCCAACAGAAATAATAATCAGAGTATAAGTGCGGAATATAAATAGAGATCAGAGAAGCATATACAGACACAGCAGTTTTTAACTTGGTTTCCCTCGTGGAGGACTAGTCAAGGCCTGAGGACTCTAGCTTAGGATTGAAATCCACTATTTGTGAAATAGCGTACAACCACGTGTCTTTACTCAAAAGAGCACGAAAACTTCTTACGGATTCGTGGATGGCGATACTTGGAATTGTCCAAGTAACTTCTTTTGAAACTCTTGCACACAAACTTCTAGTTGACTCGCACTGAGCACCTTGGGGCTTGGGAAGTTTTGTGGCTAGTTAGATGAGAAGAATAAGCTCTTGAATGTATACGCAATAGGAAAATAGAAGATGAGAAGATTGGATGATTAAAAATGAGAGAAATCAAGGCCTATATATTCTAGTCCATATTGGCAGATGTAAACCCCCTAAATTTATACTACGATTTTTTTGGTATCGATTTTATTTTTGTAATTTTACGTCGCGTACGAGTTCGCATTTCGTATTTGTACGTCGTGTGCAAAATTACAAGCTGATATATTTTTACAAATATTTTATTAAAAGATTTTTTTATATAAGTATTAATATTTGAATTATTATGTTGCGTCAAATTTTGGCAAACGTTATGTATTTAATGAAAAAAATGATATTTTACAAATGTAAGTGATAAGTTAGAAAATTATTATTTTATGTAAATATATTTTGTGTGCGAGTGACATGAAATGTCTACTTGATTTTACGAAAACTAATTCTAATTAGTTTAATTATTTATAAAAATATATTTTAAATATTTAAGTAATTATCATGATTTTTGAAATTTAATATTATTATATTTTTAATATTTACGAAAAAGATGTTTAAAATTTAGTTTGATTTAATATTTGATTAAATACGATAATTTAAATTTGAGGAGATTTTATTTCAGATAGACTTTAAATTAAGTGAAGGCTTTATCTAGAATTGATTAAATAATTTTAAAGTTATTTAAATTAAATGATGGAATAATCCATCGGAGTTTTAAACTACTACTGGTCCTCATCCGCTTAGGAGCACCACCTCCTATATAAGGAGAGGCTCCCAGCTCTTCTTCCAAAAATTTCTACAAACCAAATTTTCTTCCACAATCTAGATGTGCATCGTATCTGTGTCGCCATTTCCATCCACTATATACTTTTTACATATACAGTATTTCTCCATCACGTGTCCGACACACCGGACACCATCCCCTTCAATCCTTCGTATCTCGTAGGATACAACGCCGACACGACGACACAACCCTAACCCTACACCTTCCCAACAACAACCGTCGTTTCCGACCAGCATCTAGTCACGCTCTGTCACCACCGAGCATCCCTCTCCTAGAACCACCATCTGCTTTATCGCACCACCAACACCTCCATCAACATAGCCTACCACCACCACCACCACATCCACCGCCGGTGCCGCCTCCCGCCGGTCACCACCACCATCAACCCCCAAAATCATTCTCACCACCAACACTAGGAAACCCAAAAGAAAAGAAAATCAAAACACTAATCCTCACCTGCCCCGTCGAGCAGTGTCGATCTCGGCCGCCCCGGCATCCGTGCTACCACACAGCGGTTGCTGACAAAACCCTCAACGTCCGTACCTTGGTGTGAGCATCAGACAAATAGCATTCCATACCAGCTGAATCCGCGTGCCATCGAGCCCCTTCTTCTTCCTCTGACATCTCCGGGTTCCCAGATCTCCGCCCGCGCATACACGAACCTCCGCCAGACCTGCCGCTCCCCGCCTGCCTTCGAGCGTTCGTCGACCGTCGGTGAAGCCGCACATCCGCCACCACCTAGTGACTCTCCGCCGTGTGGCGGGTCTCCAGCCATCAGCTCCGACGTGCGCCATGGGCCTCGACCGTCGAACGAGCCATCCCGACAGACTACCGGCCGTGCCTTCCCTACTTTCCCATCGCCTCCTTCTCCCAATTCGTGACCACCGCCAAGATCTAGCGGAACCCCCGTTCTCCACCCCGCCTATGCCGAATGGGATGGTGAGCCCCATCCTTCGCGCCGGCGACGGCCGAGGTCGCACAGGCTCTCCAGTGAGGCGTACCTCGCGGCCACGAGCGTGCCGCCAAGCCCGCGAGCTTCCGTCCAACTGTCGACTTACCATACCGTCTGGACAGCCGAGTAAGATGTGTCTTCCGTTCCCGCTCCACGGTGTCACTTCCCCTGCGCTGGCCTCGCCGGGGATCGTCGGGCATGTTCGCCTCCGCGCCAGATCTCCCTGTCACGACCCACACCCACTGTGAGGGTACGAGCATGTAACAACGCCCGGCCTACACCGCAGTATCGGAGCTAGAACGCTGTCCTAGGTTACTATTTAATCAACAACTCACGCAATTATATAATGTACTTGTCATGATCAACTCCGAATGGAGGACAAGTATAGATATAATGAAATCTCAATCACAGTCTAAGTACGATAAGATAACACAGAAGTTTATAACTAAAGACTAAACAACAACATTTATAAACTACTAAATAATAATATCTCAGACAAACTCAAATACAAACTCATATCTCAAGTTATTACAATTTAAGTTTTAAAACGTAAAAACTAAACCAAGTCTACTAGCTAGTCTCCCGATCACTCCGGAGTGTCGGGGCCAAAGGTAGCTAAGCCATCTCCTGCTCTAAGGCAAGTAGTGCAAATGTCCTCAGGGCAATCATCTGTAGTATTTTCAACAGGTCCAGCCAGGACATAAATGAGTACAATTCATCAAGAAATCTCAAGTAAATGACAGAGAACTATAAAGCAGTTATAGACAGTTATATTGATGAATCATGGCAGTTTTATACAGGTAATGATATAGAGAACAGTTAAGGTACAAGGAAGGGAAAGTACTAAACAAGAAGAGAAACATGACAATGAAGACTGAAAAATATAATCTAGCTGAACTAGAGTAGCATGATATAAGTCCTGACAGTATAATAAGAGTCATGTTTGAGTCCAGACAATGTAATCTAATACCAGGTGATTCCAGCACGAGATGAGTCTGGTATAAGGTGAGTCCAGTCAGTGATCAAAGGTTCCAGGGTGAGTCCAGCTTATACTCTAACAGTGTGTTTTAAAATATCGGGATCAACATATGAACTGCTGTAGGTAATACGGCACACCGCATACTCGGCCAAGTGTGGGATGGCTATCGTTCCAGTATAATTCCAAAGGAGTGTTTCCAGTATTTGGGTATGTTCAAATGCCAATTCCAATATTTCCCCACCCAGCAAGTACAAGTGAATCCATATGTAATGCCCCAGTCCCAAAATACGTAGGACTAGGAACATAGACATGTCAGCTGTATTCATACGAAGTATACTCCAATATATGGAAGCCTCGTATAAATATATAAGCTGTAAAATGCAGTAGATCCATAACTAATCTCATCCACGCAATATAAAATGAATAGAAGATATCATATAACCAACTATAAAATTGTCATTTGGTACATGTAGTTGGACGGAGACAAATCCACTACCAACTATGAAAAAATATATGATAAGCAAAAGAATGAATTTGGGGAGCGAAGCGAAGATGATCCAAGCGCAATCATCCTCGAAGAAATGGCGATGAACACGGCTAGAGCTAGAACACCTGCGAAAGACAATAGCACACACCTGGAGAGATAACCAGGTCCTCAGAGAGACGTAACAAGACACATAATATCATGCCATATAAACTGAATAAATATTGCTCAAATAAATAAGTCAATTGAATTTATAACATGGTCCAATACACACCTATTGAACGAGCGTACCATCCCCCCAACCAAATAAGGACAGAAGATGGTAAACTAATTCACGGTGACGTATCTTTCCATGCTGTGAATCCAATATGGTATCCGGACCCCAACAAGGTTCAATACCTTCTCATCGAAGTAGTAAGTCACACCTACTACCAAACAAGGACAAGATGTGACGAACTAATCTGCGATAAGTTATTGTTCCAAGCCACGGTCAGATACAAATACCCAAACCAAAAAGTACTCGTACCTAACGGATAAGGTAGCCTACCGTTCTAAGTGAAATGTAGTTAAGAATAATTCTTCCTACTCATGGGCCCTGGCTGAATAGTATCGGCATAGTCCCCCCTTGGGCACCAGAGGCGCCATCAATAAGAGCGTGACGTTCCGCAGAATCACCAGTGGCCATCAGTAACCATGGGTAATCTGACCCGCGTCTCCGGCGGAGCTTACGGGTTACAAAAGGGAAGTGCATCGAAGCCCATAAGCTAAGGAATTGTCCTCCCCGCCCAATGCCTATTGTGTTGCATCCACAACACAAAACCACTATAACCGCTAAGTTAAACTAGCATACAACCTCTATTAGCGGTTATTCCTATCGCACGGCTTGTACGTACTGGTGGCCAACCAATCATGCACTTCCGTGTTCTACATGCGACATACAACTTCGTGGTACAACGTGTCAAGGCCATGAATGCAACACACAAAGGTGGTCCCTTAAATCTAGGTTTAATGTGTAAGAAAATAATAATACATAGCAGGAAAATGAACAGTAAGTTCTAACAGATTTAAGCTATGTATCACAGTTTATTTCGTATAAAAAAAATAATACTAATGTATGAAATATGAGCTAAAATAAATAAACAGCAAATGGCAAGGTGTCTTGCCTGGTAGAGCGCCTGGTGTGCTGCGATGATCAAGATGGCACAAATTACGACTTTGGTGCAACAACTGTGCAAGGTGACCTCTGATGTCGGCACGGACAGTTCCATTGGGTCCAGAACGGTCAAATTAGTTAGGTTTGACATAAGGTGGGCTCGAAATGGACGAAAGAATAGGAATATTAGGATTGGTTATGGACATGAGAAAAATAAAAGAAATAATGGATAAATATTATATATACGAATTTTAGAAAATATTTGTAATTCCTAAAACTAGTTTTCATAAGTTAAAAATATTTATAGGAAAAATATTTATTAGTCACAATATTAGGGTATAGTGGAAATTGTTTTTGACCAAAATATATATCTAAGTTTTAAAAGTAGGAGTTTAGATAACAAAAATTATATTTTATTATTCACAATATTACAAATAATTATTTAAAAATATAAGAAAACAATTTAGGCTAAAAACTAATTTTTATCAAATATAAATAAAAGCCATAATATAACACTAATTTAGGTAAACACTTAAAATACTTAAAATATTAAAAATTGTTTTAGAGCTAAAAATCCAGTTTAGTCAAAAATAGAATTTTTGGTCATAGACTATATCTTAAACACCATAAAACAATATAGTAATATTTTTACGACTTGAAATCAATTTTGAAATTACGTATATCATCACGCATCAATATAATTTTGTTACCAAATTAATTTAGAAATTATTATATATTTATTTATCTAATGCAACAAAATACTAAACCATGATAATGATAAAACTTTTAACAATGTATAATAATAATAATAATAATATTAATAATAATAATAATAATAATAATAATGATAATAATAATAATAATAATATTATGAAGTAGAAGAAGATGACAGTGTACATACATATAATACAGTGCTTAATAATGTAATATATGATGAGTATCTATAATATACTAATAATACAGTACTTTAATAATACCAATACATTACTATTCTGTCCCCAAAACCAAGAAATTTTATTAGAGAGAGAGAGAGTGACGAAAAGAGAGGGTTCTGTTATGATAAAATCGAGAGTGAGGGCTGAGGAGCGAGAGGCTCGGCGGCGGGAGGCTGGCGTCGGGCGGACGCGCGGTGGTCGCTGAGGAGAGAGGGGGCGAGGAGCGGTCGGGCACGGCCACGACGCGAAGTGTGGGACTGGAGGTAGGGCTGGAGGCGGATGGGGTTCAACGCTAGAGATGCGACACCGGCTGGTCGACGCTGCGGAGGCACGACACAGCCAGGGAGGCAGATTTGGCCCCCACGATGGTCGTCGGCTCAAGTGATTGGTGACGATGGTCGCCATCAGGAGCGCGGGCTCAGCACGGTGGGTGCACCACAGCGGGGGTCGAGGTGGAGGCACTGGCCAGGCATGGTCGGGAACTGCGGTCGCCGACGGGAATAGGTCACGACGGACGATGAAGGTTAGTTTTTTTTTTATTTCTTTTGTTTTGGTGTCTCGGGATTTTGGCGATGAGGATTATGGCGGTTAACTGATGGGGATGGTGGTGTTTTAGGGGTTTGGTCGGTGGTGTTGAGCGGAGGAGGCAAAGTTGGTGTGTTTTTGTCGGTGATGGCACTGGAGTGTGATGGTGGTTGGTGGTGGATGTCATGGGTCGATTGGGAAAGCCGCAGTGGTCGGTGAAGGTGGGCGGTCGGGGTATTGTCGGTGATGGCTGTCGTGGAGTTTGGTGAGGATGATACGGGTGGCTGGACGGGACTACGGCCGGAGGTCAAAGGATCAGGCTTGCGGGGGTGTGATGACAGTGGGGTCGACGGGGGTGGCTGTAGCAGAGACGGGGTTAGGATAGGGGTAGGTTTAGGGATTTGGTGTCGGGGTGTGTCCGATACGGAAAAATTTATGTATATGTAAACATGGAATAAGAATATGGATGGTGGATCACGGACACGGTGCACGCACTTCATGGAGAATTATTTGTGGAGAAATTTTGTATGATAGAAACTTGGAGGAGTACCTGCCTTTTATAGGATGTGGGAAATCCCAATTAGATTAGAATTGGGAGTAGTTTAAACCCAAAATAGATAATTTTCTACTTAATTTAAAATCAAATCCAATCTAAATACAATCCAATTTAAATCAAAATCCAATTCCAAATACAAATCAAATTTGAATCTAATTAAAGTCTTGGTTTAAAATCAATGGGATAAATAAAATTTCAAATGTTTCACTATTTAAATAAATCCATAAATTCAAATCAAGATTTAAATCGCCACAATAATTTCAAAATATATTTTCCAAAAATACAATAATAATAATTTCAAAAATACTATTATTATTTAAATGCACTAATAAATAATTAAAATAATATTTATAAAGAATATTATTTATTATTAGTAACTGCTATAAACGAAAAGGCTTTCATAAATAAAATCGTAAACTTTGGAAATTTTAGTATGATAACTAAAAATAATTATTATATATATTATTTTGAAAATAGAAAAATATTTTTCTAAATTATGTACACTCGTACATAATCGCACTCGTCGAGCAAATTCGAAAAAGAAATAAAAGGTCATGCGCGACGTATAATACGACTATGCGACGTATATTACAAAATTTTAAATCACTACTAAATTTAATAAAAATAAAAAAAATAGTAGAAATTTTAGGGGTTTTACATCCTACACAACTTAAAAGAATTTCGTCCTCGAAATTAAGAATTAGTAGGTGGTGAGAGGACACAAGGGGGTATCAATGGGGATCCAACGATGACAATGTTTTCACAAAATCATGTCGTAAAAAATCGTGTTCTAGATCGTAGAAAAACAATATGGTATGGTCTTGGGTAATGAATGGGGGTCATGATTAAGAGAATAAAATAGATTCACTTAAATTAAGCGATTAGAGGGTCTTGATAGGGCCGAGTAGTTTTAGGATGAAGATATAGCAACATCGAGTGGTAATGGTCATAATTGATAGGACAGCTAGAGGAATTTCAAGTATTACGCCTTCGTCCTTCAAAAAATTGGTGAAGGCAAAAGCAATATAGAGTTCGAAGAAGGTGTTATCGAATACGAATACATGATTCAAGGACGACCGAAAAATTTCAAAAGGAGTTGCCAAGGCAGTCGCGAATGGGACTCTAGAGGACAAGTTTAGCTATGTCCCCATCCACGTAGAACGATAGATAAAAGCGAACCAAAGTGCACTCGGTTGATCAGACCATCATGTACTGGTTCTGATTAGACAATATGTTAGTGAGCGCGCTCAATAGCATAAGTCATGAACAAACTCGATAAATGGATGAGTTTGCAAAACTAGATTATAGTAGCAACATTAGTCAAGGTGGTAAAAATATAGGCACGAGATTAAGATTGAAATAAGGAACAAATATGAATAATCTACGAGTCATAGGAATCTAAGTCTTGTTTATTCCTATACTATCATTCTACGGTTTTATTGACCAAGGCTTGGTTGACTAGATGGGTTAGGGCCCTCTAAACTTTACAAGTACCAAGGGATTGCTAGGTCACAAGGCATTCTACCCAACTTAAAAGAATTAAACTAATGGCGTTTGGGACAGCTAACTAATAGGGTCAATCTCTAACAAGCACGAAGGGAAGATAAGGATAATGTTAGAAGGAATCAAGCAAGATGCAATCGATGAGTCAAACGGTAGATTGAAGAAAGTGGTCAAGTATGTGGAAGAGATCCTAGACTTCTAATCCTATTCGCAGGATTGCTTGGTATGGTAAGTAACCAAACAATTTATCTCGATCTACATGGGCACCACAAAAACATGTAACGCTCCAGTCCCAAAATACGTAGGACTAGGAACATAGACATGCCAGCTGTATTCATACGAAGTAGACTCCAATATATGGAAGCCTCGTATAAATACATAAGCTGTAAAATACAGTAGATCCATAACTAATCTTATCCACGCAATATAAATGAATAGAAGATATCATATAACCAACTATGAAATTGTCATTTGGTACATGTAGTTGGGCGGAGACTAATCCACTACCAACTATGAAAAGAAATACATGATAAGCAAAAGAATGAATTTGGGGAGCGAAGCGAAGACGATCCAAGCGCAATCATCCTCGAAGAAATGGTGATGAACACGGCTAGAGCTAGAACACCTGCGAAAGACAATAGCACACACCTGGAGAGATAACCAGGTCCTAAGAGGGACGTAACAAGACACATAATATCATGCCATATAAACTGAATAAATATTACAAAAATAAATAAGTCAATTGAATTTATAACATGGTCCAATACACACCTATTGAACGAGCGTACCATCTCCCCAACCAAACAAGGACAGGAGATGGTAAACTAATTCACGGTGACGTATCTTTCTATGCTATGAATCCAATATGGTATCCGGACCCCAACAAGGTTCAATACCTTCTCATCGAAGTAGTAAGTCACACCTACAACCAAACAAGGACAAGATGTGACGAACTAATCCGCGACAAGTTATTGTTCCAAGCCACGGTCAGATATAAGTACCCAAACCAATAAGTACTCGTACCTAACGGATAAGGTAGCCTACCGTTCTAAGTGAAATGTAGTTAAGAACAATCCTTCCTACGCATGGGCCCTGGCTGAATAGTATCGGCATAGTCCCCCTTGGGCACCCGAGGCCCCATCAAGAAGAGCGTGACATTCCGCAGAATCGCCAGTGGCCGTCAGTAACCATGGGTAATCTGACCCGCGTCTCCGACGGAGCTTACGGGTTACAAAAGGGAAGTGCATCGAAGCCCATACGCTAAGGAATTGTCCTCCCCGCCCAATGCCTACTGTGATGCATCCACAACACAAAACCACTATAACCGCTAAGTCAAACTAGCATGCAACCTCTATTAGCGGTTATTCCTATCGCACGACTTGTACGTACTGGTGGCCAGCTAATCACGCACTTCCATGTTCTACATGTGACATACAACTTCGTAGTACAACGTGTCAAGGCCATGAATGCAACACACAAAGGTAGTCCCTTAAATCTAGGTTTAATATGTAAGAAAATAATAATACATAGCAGAAAAAATAAACAGTAAGTTCTAACAGATTTAAGCCATGTATCACAGTTTATTTTGCATAAAGAAAATAATACTAATGCATGAAATATGAGCTAAAATAAATAAACAGCAAATGGCAAGGTGTCTTGCCTGGTAGAGCGCCTGGTGTGCTGCGATGATCAAGATGGCACAAATTGCGACTTTGGTACAATAACTGTGCAAGGTGCCCTCTGATGTCGGTACGGACGGTTCCATTGGGTCCAGAACGGTCAAATTAGTTAGGTTTGACATAAGGTGGGCTCGAAATGGACGAAGGAATTGGAATATTAGGATTGGTTACGGACAGGAGAAAAATAAAAGAAATAATAGATAAATATTATATATACGAATTTTAGAAAATATTTGTAATTCCTAAAACTAGTTTTCATAAGTCAAAAATATTTATAGGAAAAATATTTATTAGTTACAATATTAGGGTATAGTAGAAATTGTTTTTGACCAAAATATATATCTAAGTTGTAAAAGTAGGAGTTTAGATAAAAATTTATATTTTGTTATTCACAATATTACAAATAATTATTTAAAAAATATAAGAAAACAATTTAGACTAAAAACTAATTTTTATCAAATATAAATAAAAGCCATAATATAACACTAATTTAGGTAAACACTTAAAATACTTAAAATATTAAAAATTGTTTTAGAGCTAAAAATCCAGTTTAGTCAAAAATATAATTTTTGGTCATAGACTATATTTAAAACACCATAAAACAATATAGTAATGTTTTTACGACTTGAAATCAATTTTGAAATTACGTATATCATCACGCATCAATATAATTTTGTTACTAAATTAATTTAGAAATTATTATATATTTATTTATCTAATGCAACAAAATACTAAACAATGATAATGATAAAACTTTTAACAATGTATTACAATAATAATAATAATAATAATAATGATAACAATGATAATAATAATAATATTATGAAGTAGAAGAAGATGACAGTGTACATACATATAATACAGTGCTTAATAATGTAATATATGATGAGTATCTATACTATACTAATAATACAGTACTTTAATAATACCAATACATTACTATTTTGTCCTCAAAACCAAGAAATTTTATTAGAGAGAGAGAGTGACGAAAAGAGAGGGTTCTGTTCTGATAAAATCAAGAGTGGGGGCTGAGGAGCGAGAGGCTCGGCGGCGGAAGGCTGGGCGTCGGGCGGACGCGCGGTGGTCTCTGAGGAGAGAGGGGGCGAGGAGCGGTCGGGCACGGCCACGATGCGAAGTGTGGGACCGGAGGTCGGGCTGGAAGCGGATGGGGTTCAACGTTAGAGATGCGGCATCGGCTGGTTGACGCTGCGGAGGCACGACACAGCCGGAGAGGCAGATCTGGCCCCCACGATGGTCGTCGGCTCAAGTGATTGGTGACGATGGTCGCCATCAGGAGCACGGGCTCAGCGCGGTGGGCGCACCACAGCGGGGGTCGAGGTGGAGGCACTAGCCAGGCATGGTCGGGAACTGCGGTCGCCGATGGGAACAGGTCACGACGGACGATGAAGGTTAGTTTTTTTTATTTCTTTTGTTTTGGTGTCTTGGGATTTTTGGCGGTGAGGATTATGGCGGTTAACTGATGGGGATGGTGGTGTTTTAGGGGTTTGGTCGGTGGTGTTGAGCGGAGGAGGCAAAGTTGGTGTGTTTTTGCCGGTGGTGGCACTGGGGTGTGATGGTGGTAGGTGGTGGATGTCATGGGTCGATTGGGAAAGCTGCAGTGGTCGGTGAAGGTGGGCGGTCGGGTTATTGCTGGTGGTGCCTATCGTGGAGTTTGGTGAGGATGATACGGGTGGCTGGACGGGACTATGGCCGGAGGTCAGGGGATCGGGCTTGCAAGGGTGTGATGACAGTGGGGTCGACGGGGGTGGCTGTGGCGGAGACGGGGTTAGGATAGGCGTAGGTTTAGCGATTTGGTGTCGGGGTGTGTCCGACACGGAAAAATTTATGTACATGTAAACGTGGAATAAGAATATGGATGGTAGAACACGAACACGGTGCACGCACTTCATGGAGAATTATTTATGGAGAAATTTTGTATGATAGAAACTTAGAGGAGTACCTGCCTTTTATAGGATGTGGGAATTCCCAATTAGATAAGAATTGGGAGCAGTTTAAACCCAAAATAGATAATTTTCTACTTAATTTAAAATCAAATCCAATCTAAATACAATCCAATTTAAATCACAATCCAATTCCAAATACAAATCAAATTTGAATCTAATTAAAGTCTTGGTTTAAAATCAATGGGATAAATGAAATCCATAAATTCATAAATTCACTAATAATAATTTCGAATGATATGTTTCACTATTTAAATAAATCCAATTCCAATGATATGTTTCACTATTTAAATAAATCCATAAATTCAAATCAAGATTTAAATCGCCACAATAATTTCAAAATATATTTTCCAAAAATAAAATAATAATAATTTCGAAAATACTATTATTATTTAAATGCACTAATAAATAATTAAAATAATATTTATAAAGAATATTATTTATTATTAGTAACTGCTATAAACGAAAAGGCTTTCATAAATAAAATCGTAAACTTTGGAAATTTCAGTATGATAACTAAAAATAATTATGATATATATTATTTTGAAAATAGAAAAATATTTTTCTAAATTATGTACACTCGCACATAATCGTACTCGTCGAGCAAATTCGAAAAAGAAATAAAAGGTCATGCGCGACGTGTAATACGACTACGCGACGTATATTACAAAATTTTAAATCACTACTAAATTTAATAAAAATAAAAAAATAGTAGAAATTTTAGGGGTTTTACACCATAACCCGACACAAAAATAGGTATAAGTCCAGCCAGTACACGAATGGTTCCAGTAAATGATTCCAGGGTGATTCTAGTAGGTGGTTCCAGAAATAGAGGCCAGACACGAATAAGTGAGTGTCATATTAAATGGATCCAGTAATATCAAATCGTGTTTGTAATATAGAATCAAATAGAACTAGCTACAACTGAAGTACAGTAAACGACAAGTAAATAGAAGAACTATCAGAGAATGTACTCGCCTGTATCCTGAGTATCTATAGAGTATCTACTGTCCGAGGAGTGGTTTCTGTCTCCTATAGAACAGTACAAGTCACTATAAGTCTAAAATGATAATAAGATGCATTACAATGCATTCTATATGAATCTAGGTCAATCTGGACCAAAGTCAACTCTTGGTCAACTCTAGTCAACCCTAGAAGTCAAACTAGGTCAAACAAGTCTATACTAGTCAAACTAGTCTATTCTAGGTCTAATCAAGGCTATACAAGTCTAACTAGACACTCACTATGCATACAGTCACACCCATAGGCCATGAGCCCTAGGTTATAGGCTATATCATGCCTATATACCAACCACATATCACTTATACACATATCAATATATATATCTAATATAATATAGTACACCCAATATAATATATAGGCTACCAATATGTGCATCTCACATATATACATATATATATATATATATATATATATATATATATATATATATATATATATATATATATATATAAATAAATATATATATATATATATATATATATATATATATATATATGTATATATGTGTGTGTGAAAAAAAAAATATATATATATATATGTGTGTGTGTGTATATATACATATACATGAAGGATATAAAAATGGAAAGGTGATGGTGTACATGTGTGTATGTGTTGAGAGTACAAGAGGGTATCAATGTAAATTAGATACATGTGTGTGTGTGTGTATGTGACATGAGAGTGTGTATGTGTGAGTGTCACATAGAGTTGTATATCAAGTGTCATGAGAGCATGTGTGTGTGAGGGTGAGGCATGACAGTTGTGTAGCAAAGTGAATAGGAATCAATCACTGGTATTCAAGAGGGGAAATCAACTCTCAGTTAGGGGGGGTCCAGTCAATTTAATTGACAGTTAACATATAACAACAGTGAAGTAAACCTGTGAACAATGAGGGAACCTGGGAACTAGTGAGTGTATATGGATATACATTGACAGTTCATCTATGAATCAAAATCAGTTGACAGGAATTTAGTAAATCAAACCATCATTCAATCAACCAAACAACCAATGCAATGTATGGAGAATTAACATTCAATTTCAGTTTTATGAAGAGAACATGACAGTTAAATAGGAAATGAAATCGATTCTCAGATTTTGATGATGAAATGGAAACCAATTCTCAGTCCCTAATCTAATAGTGGACAACACAAACATTTAATGAACATTTAATCTAAACTTCTGTCAGTTTAAAAAGGAATGAATCAATACTCAGATTATTAAGGAAATGAATCATTTAAATTTCATTCGATTTCAGTTTGAAAGGAAGAATAATGTATCAGTCATATATTAAAAGCCCAACTCACTATCAAATATTCCATTTCTCATATCATAAACCTATTCGAATAAGTAAATCGAATTATCAGGTATCAATGCATATGTAGGATCACTTGACAGTTGAAAACATAGTTAAAATCAGATTAAAATAGGAATTGAAGTTTAGGAAAACTGAAATAGAAATGTATCAGTCCATGCAGTCCATTCCACATATATAAAATCCCACTTCATAACAACAACCTATTCTAATATGTAAATCCGAACTAACAAAGATTATTAAACATGTCCAGGACATAAATTAGCAATTTACTCATAATTTAAACAATTAAAATAGAATTTAAACACAGGAAAAATAATCAGACTGAACACAGTGTAAACCAGCCTCGTGCACGTGTTCATTGAGCTCGTACACGTGACACGATATGACACAAACCCTGTGCACGTGTCCCAGTGTCGATTGTGTCTAGGTCTAGGATCCTGACACCCTGATATGGGTCCATGATATGTGTGTCAGTGACACGACACACGTATCAGTGCCAAAAATTCGACTGAACCTACACAGTGCACAGCCAGTGCACTCGCAAATGCATGTTCGACAAGACACGAGGACTCACGAAACTTTAGGAGCCTCATGTCAGTGTCAGCCCCGACCTGTGTGTCGAGTTTTCCGTGTCCATATGGTGTGTCCTGTACGCTGTGGCCCCCGAGTAGCAGGGGACTGCTACGTGCGTGCGTGTGTGCTGAACCCAGTGTGTTCCTATGTCCAATACGACACGACATGACACCACAACCACCTCAGTCCAACAAAAATTGACAAGCAACATCAAACCCTAAATTTCTATTCAAACAAAAATAGCAAATAAGAAAGAAATGCCCACTGTGGCATTTCATCAAACACTTAGTTAGGCATACTGATACGTGTCCGATACGGACACATATTGGACACGAAACCTAGCAATAACTATACCACTAGTTAAGGTAGTCCTTGGGCTTCCTATTCATGCATTGAAATCACTATTTTATGGAGAGGATTAGAAATTACCTAGGTGTGTGAAAAAGCCCGAAAAGCTTCAAAGAGAGTTTTCCTCTTGCTACCCAAACTCCTCCAAATTGCTCCTCCACTGAAATTTCTCACCATAAACATAAAATGCACAGAGATTAGAACCTATTGCAAGAAAATTGAAGGAAAAAAGAGTTGAAATGGAGAAGATAGGGATTGGGGAAGAATGGGGTTTACCTCTATTTTCCAACTTGCTATTTTTCTAAAGGAGGCTAGCCCTAAGTGGAAGAGACATTAAATAGGGAGTGAAATGCTAAGGTGGTCGGCCAAGTAAGTGTAGGTCTAGGGTTAGGGTTTCACTAGTTTGGGTTATGGGCCTCTATGGGCCTTAAGCCATAAGTCATGGTTCATGAAATCACTAGTCATAATCTAACCTGTGAAACCCATAGTTTGTAATTAAGTTATTAAATAATGTTTTGGTATTATTATTACTAGTATTTCAAAATTATTATTATTATTATTAATATTATTAAATATTTTCGAGTGAAAAAGAATTTTGAAAATTATAATAACAAGGCTTTTTGATTTTCTGACCCAGACCCGAGTCCGAGTCCAGACCCAGGCCTGAGCCCAATTCCTTCTTTCTCAATTCTGATTATTTTGGTTTAATCTTTTTAAAAAAATAATAATAACTAGTCTTTGGGCTGGTCCCGAAGGACCAGCATTTGGGTGGAGATTGTTTCTTCTCCATTACTTATTCTTTTCTCCAACTCCTGCTCTACCATACGTTTCCGTACGTTACAACCCATCTCTTCTTTTTATTCTCCCACTTACTCCTTTCTCCCACACTCATTCCCCATCTCCCACGATTGGCAACAGAAGAGAATAACTCTCTTATCTCCCTTTCCTCAAAACAAAACCACTCTCTCTCTCTCTCTCCCTGAGCTCTCCTCTCTGGAGAACTAGCCCTAACCCTACCCCCAAATTCCCCGAGCCCAGATCTGCGACCGAGCTACCCCTCCGGCGCGCGATCTCCCTCCCCGAGCCCGCCAGCTCGGCGCCGCCCCGCCGTCCATCCGAGGCCGCGCCTCCGCGCGCAAGCCAGCCCCGGCCAACCTCCCCTGCGGCCGTCCGCGCCTCCCGCGGCCCGTTCCCGCGCCGCCGTTCTGGCCGAGCAGCACCCCGCGCCCCTTCGCCCTCCTCGCGGGAACACTCTGGCCGCCGACGCCCTCTCCGGCGAGATCCAGCCCGTGCCCCCTTAGCCCCGCCGGCTCCCAGCGGGCCGACCCCGTCGTCGCCCCTCTTCCGCGGGTCCAGCGCTTCGCAGCGGAACCCCGCTATCCAGATCCGCGGAGTTCTCCTCGCTGTCCACAGTGGGACCCCGCTGTCCAGATCCACTTTTCCGTCGTCTCTCCAGCGCTCCTCGTGAGCTTCCCTCTCCGACAGCGTTGCTGTCCGCCGACGTCGCTGCCCTTCGCGGGATTTCTTTTATTTCGGGCCAGCGTGCATATTCTGGAGTTCCGGCGTTTCGTCGTGGACGTCGCTGCTGGATCTTCTCTATTCTTTCTATATCATCTGAGAGCTCTAGCCGAGCACCCGAGGTATAATTCTCTGTCCCGTTGCTTTTCATTGGTAGTCTGTGATGATATCGGTCCCCGGTTTCCCCTTCGGAAATCCGGTTAGCTACGTGGTAGTTTCGGTTAGCTACGTTAGCATTTTCTGTGATATTGTCTGCTGAGATTTGTGTTGTTGGTTGATTTCGGATATCCTGGGTATTTCGGGAAGGTTCTGGTGGTTGGAAAATTATTTTGGTGGTTATATTTTCGGGATTATTATTTGGTTGGAGCAATTGCAGGTTTTGTGGCGCATTTCCCAGTTTTGGGTTGTCCCGAAATAGAGGAAATGCTGCCCAAATTTTTACAAAACTTTATTTATTTTGATTTCAAATTGGTTTTCGGAAAATGAATTTAAAATCGACTTTTCGGGCGACGACCGTACCGGTCTGTGGGCCCTAGCGAAATACAAACGCACTGGTCCGACCAGGCGTTGTGGTATTAGCTAGATTTTGATGATGGACCGAGTCTGAGACTCCTACCTTTAATTTAAATTATTTTATTTAATGTTTAAGTTATTTATTATAGATAATTATTTTTACTGCACATTTTAATTAGGTACTAGATCATTTTCTCTTATTTTATGTAAAAGAATTGTACAGGACATAAGCCCATAACTCTAGGATGTTTAGCTGTGCCCCTGTATTGCATAGTGTAGGTTTTACTTTCTTTTCTGGGTTGATGTTGATTCTTTTGGGTGGTTTGGATTGGATGTATAAACATAGTTAGAACGTAATCATTTCTCGTTTATAATTAACTAAGAATTAATTAAATGGATAAAATATTAGTAAGATAACTAGTTCATGATTTGTCACTATAAGAAACTATATTTTATAGATATATTACAAAAGCACAAAGTTTTCCAAAGATAATTAGTTCTTGTTATTATTTCCCAAATAATCAAATTAACCGGTTTAATCAACGCACGTAGCTTGCGACGTAAACGTTAGCTGTAGCCTAATAACAACTTAAAACCTGACTAGGACTTGTTACTAGAGATTACAACTAGCACACTTAGCTTGGTTATACAGCGGATCTAAGTCGAGTTCTCAACTGTAGGAACTCGAAGACATACCTGACGTTCCTCCTCGGTACCAACTCATCTCTCCAGTCATTTTCCTGAGGCAAGTATAGTTTGTGTTAGTTTTACAGTTATTTCTATAATCGTTTTACTGCATGTTTAAACCACGATGCAAACACGAAACTCTCTCGGAGAGTACTGATTGTGATTACTGTACTGATTGGGACTGGGGGAATAGAGTAATGATTATGACCAAAGCCAACTGTAACTACTGACTGTATTAGCATTCCCTTCTTCACATGGGGACAAGCCATATCGTATCGCTAGGATACTACTGTACATCCCAAGCCGGTCATAATTCATTGCCTGTTCAAATCACACTGTTTTACCGCTGAAAACTATTCTTTCTTCAAACTGTTTAAAACTGCATGATTCTATTATTTATTTTAACTGTTTTAAAATTAGCATGAATTATACTTTGCTCCCTCCTGACTGGAGACCCAACATTTTAGGTATCACTGATGAGGCTTTGTTCCGGGATATTTCCAAGATCCCAACTAGAAGACGAGGAATTCGAGACTGATGAGCTGTTTTCCTAGAGTTTTCTTTTATTCATGTTGTATGTAGAAAATGGTTTAAGTTGTATCTTTCATTTCATTATAAAAGTTTAATAAAGTTTTAAATTTTCGAATGTTGAGTTGTGACAAATATAGTGTTATTGTATGGTTACCTGCTACTGAACAACTTACTGCCGCCGTCTCAACAACGGTGCAGGCTGGGCATGATCCGATTCGACCCAAGAAATTGGGATCGGGTCGTGACATATTTTTAGTGGTGGCCCATGCAGGTCAATCAGAACAACAACTTAAGAAAACATACCTAGAAACAATTAGAACACTAGAACATTGATTTGTCACAACATAGGTCCGATTTATATATAAATAAATATTTTTGCTTGATTATAGACCGGTAGGCTACCTTGCTTATGTGTGTGTCCTAAACCTTCCAGAGAATGATCATTGACAAGACCAATCCTGCTGGCGATGAGGTGTCATCTCCGAATTATATCCCATCTCCTCAACCAAGTCCAGGGTCTTTTCCCTCGCGGCTGACTGACTGTCCCCATAATGCATCCAGTAAAGTTTTCACTACACTGACGATTCCTACCTTTCCTCAAACTGAGTGGCATTTCCTTGGGGAAGTACCCACTTCTGTTGCTCCACCAGTACCAGCAAACACTTCCCAAATGGTTGTCCTATTTCAAGAAATCCTGGAGTTCCAAAAAGCTCAAGATGAAGCCCAGCAGGAACAGAAGACATGAAGAACGTCAATGATGTAGCCTTAGTTATCTCCAATCAAGTTGGAGCAGAACCTTGTCCTAGGAAGGATACCCCTGAATCTAGAAGATATTTGGGCCCTATCAAGTACTCTACTTTCCAGCAGTCTTGTCGTAAAAGGCTATTGGCTTGTGACTACTGCAAGAGGCCTAGTCATCAGGCCGTTAGTTGCCGCAAGAGTTTGGAATAATATTTGGCATATGGATCTGCTAAACATCGGGTAAAGGACTGCCCTTATCTTTCCATCAAACCAGAGCTCATATCCCAGTTACACCTGTTATACCACAACCTAGCATGATGATCTTCCCGGATACCCGAGGTCGAGACATAGAGTTCACCATTGACCTAGTCCCCGGCTCTTTCCCTATTTCTATAGGATGTTACAGAGTCAACCCGAAGGAGGCCAAGAAGATGAAGGATCAGATCAATGAAGGCTCTAGGAATTATTCAAGATGGAACTTCACCTTAGGGAACACCTATCTTGTTTGTGCCCAAGAAGGATGGAACAACGGATGTGCATCGATTACCAGACACTAAAGAACAAGTACCCTCTGCCCGGATCGAGGATCTGTTTGATCTGTTTGTGTGGAGTTAGGGTGTTTTCAAAGTTTGCTTTAAGATCTGACTACCATCAAATCAGAGTCAGGAAGGAGGACAATTCCAAGACGGCGTTCAAACACCAAGTATGGGTAGTTTTCTTTGGTCATGATGTTGGACTCATGACAAATGCTCCTACTGTGTTCATGAATCTCATGAACAGAGTTTTTTATGAGTATTTGAATCAGTTTATCTTCTCCATAGATAACATTCTGATATATTCGAAGACTGAAGAAGAGCATGAAGAACATCTGAGGAAAGTTCTGGAAACTTTGAAGAAAAAGAAGTTTTATGATAAGTTATCTGAACGTAGATTTTCTTTGACAAAGTGGATCCTTGGCCATGTTGTCAAGAGAAGAAATGTCGATGGAAGATAGCTGCTATTGAAGAGTGGTATACCCCAAGTTCAATTCGGAAGTTTCTTGAACTTGGCCGGCTACTATCAGAAGTTCGTGAAGGATTTCGCCAAGATTGCTAAGCCGATGGCGAAGCTCACTTGGAAGAATGAAGAGTTCATCTGAACGAAAGATTACCAGGCGGCATTGAGGAACTGAAGAAGAGGCTTACTACTGCGCCGATACTTGCGCTACCCGCAGGAACCGGTGGGTTCTCAATTTATAGTAATGCCTCTGGAAAAGGACTGGGCTGCATTCTTCATACAACATGGGGAAGTAATTGCTTACACATATAAGCAACTACAGACTCATGAGGAGAATTATCCCACACCTAATTTAAAATTTGCTGCAATTATCTTTACTTTGAAGCTATAGAAGCATAATTTTATGGAAAGGGAGTGAAATATATACGGACTACAAAAGTCTGAAATATGTCTTCACTCAGAAAGGGCTGAATGTTAGACTAAGAAGATGGCTGAAGTAGATGAAGGACTTCGACATCAACCTGCAGTACTATTCAGGTAAGGCTAATATGGTCGCTGATGCACTTGGTCGATACTGATGGCGAAGTTCTTAACCAAGGACTAGCACCTGCTAGAAGATGTCGAAAAGTTTGGACTGGAGATTATACTATCTGGAGATAGAAGGACGGAGCTGGATGCTGATTCAGTATTGATGAAGTTCGAGGCTAATGGACAAAATCAAGAGGACGTAGTTTCAAAACGAGGCACTTTGCAGGCTTGAAGATCAAGTGTTGGCAGGAACACTTAAGGGTTTCCAAATTGATTAGCAGTGGAACTCTGAAGAATGGTACGAGACTTTATGTATCGGCTGACAAACGAAGGAACGAGTTGATGAAAGAAATGCACCAGTCACAGTATTCCATAAATTCAGGAGATAATAAGATGTATCGGAATATGCCTCCATTGATTGGTGTTATAGAATAAAGAAGGACAATTCCAGGTATGTGATTAGATATGAATTTGTCAACATGAGGAATTTAGCAAGAGAACAACAAGTTTGTTGGAGCCGCTGGACAATTCGGAGTGGAAGTAGAAGCATATAAATGAACTTTGAGTAAGGATTGCCTTGTTCCCAAGGAGGGAAGGGCACCAATTGGATTATAGTAAACCAACTGACTAAGTCAGCACACTTTATTTCCCTTCAAAGTTGGTTTATCTACTAAGAAGTGGGCAGCATTGTACGAGAAGCACATCTACCGGATTCATGAAGTACCGCGGGACGAGCAATCAGAGAGGTCAATCCAGACACTTGAAGATGTATTGAGATTTTGCGTCTTGGATTTTGGTAGGTCTTGGGAAGACCAAATTGCATTTGGTGAAGTTTCTCCTACCAGAGGAACAATCAGTTTTGACGGAGCTGGAAATTGAGGCCAGGTACATCAGGCCATTTGAAGTTTAAGACGAGTTGGAAGTAGCGTACCAGTTAGCTCTACCAGCTAATCTTGAGAGTGTGCAACGTCTTCTACGTCACAGCTCAGATGCTACACTTCGGATCTGAGTCATATTTTGGATAATTCAGAGCTCAAGTTTGGACTCAACCTTTCAGTGCCAGAGAAACCAGTTGCAAGTGTAGTCAGAGGTGAGAAGAAGATCAGAATTTGAGCCATCACATAACTCTTATCTTTTCGTTCTAAACTTGACTGATGCTGCTAAATTAGCCTAGTTTTGCAAGCTATTTTTTTTGTCAAGCTTGATCATGACGATATTTTATTGGGTGCACCCACTAATATATTGTCTAATCAGGACCGGTACATGATGGTCTGATCAACCTCGTGTACTTTGGTTCGCTTTTGTATTTTTCTGCGTAGATGATATCATAAGAGAAACTTGTCCCTAAACTGTCTCATCCACGACTGCCTCGGAAATTCTTATTGTTGGACCTGATTTACGGGCGCAGTATCCGTACCTGTTTGCCTTTTCTATCCTACCTTTAAAATTTGAGGACGAAATTTTCTAAGGAGGGAAGATTGTGAAACCCATAGTTTGTAATTAAGTTATTAAATAATGTTTTGGTATTATTATTACTAGTATTTCAAAATTATTATTATTATTATTAATATTATTAAATATTTTCGAGTGAAAAAGAATTTTGAAAATTATAATAACAAGGCTTTTTGATTTTCGGACCCAGACCCAGGCCTGAGCCCAATTCCTTCTTTCTCAATTCTGATTATTTTGGTTTAATCTTTTTTAAAAAAAAATAATAACTAGTCTTTGGGCTGGTCCCGAAGGACCAGCATTTGGGTGGAGATTTTTTCTTCTCCATTACTTATTCTTTTCCCCAACTCCTGCTCTACCATACGTTTCCCTACGTTACAACCCATCTCTCCTTTTTATTCTTCCACTTACTCCTTTCTCCCACACTCATTCCCCATCTCCCACGATTGGCAACAGAAGAGAATAACTCTCTTATCTCCCTTTCCTCAAAACAAAACCACTCACTCTCTCTCCCCGAGCTCTCCTCTCTGGAGAACTAGCCCTAACCCTACCCCCAAATTCCCCGAGCCCAGATCTGCGGCCGAGCTACCCCTCCGGCGCACGATCTCCCTCCCCGAGCCCGCCAGCTCGGCGCCGGCCCGCCGTCCATCCGAGGCCGCGCCTCCGCGCGCAAGCCAGCCCCGGCCAACCTCCCCTGCAGCCGTCCGCGCCTCCCGCGGCCCGTTTCCGCACCGCCGTTCCGGTCGAGCAGCACCCCGCGCCCTTTCGCCCTCCTTGCGGCAACCCTCTGGCCGCCGACGCCCTCTCCGGCGAGATCCAGCCCACGCCACCATAGCCCCGCCGGCTCCCAGTGGGCCGACCCCGTCGTCGCCCCTCTTCCGCGGGTCCAGCGCTTCGCAGCGGAACCCCGCTGTCCAGATCCGCGGAGTTCTCCTCGCTGTCCACAGCGGAACCCCGCTGTCCAGATCCACTTTTCCGTCGTCTCTCCAACGCTCCTCGTGAGCTTCCCTCTCCGACAGCGTTGCTGTCCGCCGACGTCGCTGCCCTTCGCGGGATTTCTTTTATTTCGGGCCAGCGTGCATATCCTGGAGTTTCGGCATTTTGTCGTTGACGTCGCTGCTGGATCTTCTCTATTCTTTCTATATCATCTGAGAGCTCTAGCCGAGCACCCGAGGTATAATTCTCTGTCCCGTTGCTTTTCATTGGTAGTCTGTGATGATATCGGTCCCCGGTTTCCCCTTCGGAAATCCGGTTAGCTACGTGGTAGTTTCGGTTAGCTACGTTAGCATTTTCTGTGATATTGTCTGCTGAGATTTGTGTTGTTGGTTGATTTTGGATATCCCGGGTATTTCGGGAATGTTCTGGTGGTTGGAAAATTATTTCGGTGGTTATATTTTTGGGATTATTATTTGGTTGGAGCAATTGCAGGTTTTGTGGCACATTTCCCAGTTTTGGGTTGTCCCGAAATAGAGGAAATGTTGCCCAAATTTTTACAAAACTTTATTTATTTTGATTTCAAATTGGTTTTCGGAAAATGAATTTAAAACCGACTTTTCGGGCGACGACCGTACCGGTCTGTGGGCCCTAGCGAAATGCAAACGCACTGGTCCGACCGGGCGTTGTGGTATTAGCTAGATTTTGATGATGGACTGAGTCTGAGACTCCAACCTTTAATTTAAATTATTTTATTTAATGTTTAAGTTATTTATTATAGATAATTATTTTTACTGCACATTTTAATTAGGTACTAGATCATTTTCTCTTATTTTATGTAAAATAATTGTACAGGGCATAAGCCCATAACTATAGGATGTTTAGCTGTGCCCCTGTATTGCATAGTGTAGGTTTTACTTTCTTTTCTGGGTTGATGTTGATTCTTTTGGGTGGTTTGGATTGGATGTATAAACATCGTTAGAACGTAATCATTTCTCGTTTATAATTAACTAAGAATTAATTAAATGGATAAAATATTAGTAAGATAACTAGTTCATGATTTGTCACTATAAGAAACTATATTTTATAGATATATTACAAAAGCACAAAGTTTTCCAAAGATAATTAGTTCTTGTTATTATTTCCCAAATAATCAAATTAACCGGTTTAATCAACGCACGTAGCTTGCGACGTAAACGTTAGCTGTAGCCTAATAACAACTTAAAACCTGACTAGGACTTGTTACTAGAGATTGCAACTAGCACACTTAGCTTGGTTATACAGCGGATCTAAGTCGAGTTCTCAACTGTAGGAACTCGAAGACATACCTGACGTTCCTTCTCGGTACCAACTCATCTCTCCAGTCATTTTCATGAGGCAAGTATAGTTTGTGTTAGTTTTACAGTTATTTCTATAATCGTTTTACTGTATGTTTAAACCACGATGTAAACACGAAACTCTCTCGGAGAGTACTGATTGTGATTACTGTACTGATTGGGACTGGGGGAATAGAGTAATGATTATGACCAAAGCCAACTGTAACTACTAACTGTATTAGCTTTCCCCTCTTCATACGGGGACAAGCCATATCGTATCGCTAGGATACTACTATACATCCCAAGCCGATCATAATTCATTGCCTGTTCAAATTACACTGTTTTACCGCTGAAAACTATTCTTTCTTCAAACTGTTTAAAACTACATGATTCTATTATTTACTTTAACTGTTTTAAAATTAGCATGAATTATACTTTGCTCCCTCCTGACTGGAGACCCAACATTTTAGGTATCACTGATGAGGCTTTGTTCCGGGATATTTCCAAGATCCCAACTAGAAGACGAGGAATTCGAGACTGATGAGCTATTTGCCTAGAGTTTTCTTTTATTCATGATGTATGTAGAAAATGGTTTAAGTTGTATCTTTCATTTCATTGTAAAAGTTTAATAAAGTTTTAAATTTCCGAATGTTGAGTTGTGACAAATATAGTATTGTTGTATGGTTACCTGCTACTGAACAGCTTACTGCCGCCTTCTCAACAACGGTGCAGGCTGGGCATGATCCGATTCGACCCAAGAAATTGGGATCGGGTCGTGACATAACCTATTCATTATCCCTATTTTCCCCAAATTAATTCTAATGACTAGAGTATCATTAACTTAGGTTAAACTAGGGTTTCATAATCTAACCAAGTGGTCATGGCTAGGGTTAGCTTCTAGGTCAGTCTTCCAAAGTCACTATGAGTCAAAGTCAAGAATAGCACTAAATTAAAATATACCAAAAATCACTTAAATTCCAATAATTCTACTTAATACAATATAATTCTAAATAATTTCCAAAAATTCAAAAATGACCAAAATACCCTCAAGCTAGAAATGTGGTAGTGACAAATCTACCCCCTTAAAATAATTTCGTCCTCGAAATTAAAATGATCGTACCCTTTCTAGGTCAAACCCAAACAATCAAAGTCGAGAGATAATCATGCAAACATAATCTTACAGGTCATGATTCCACAGTCTCAAACAGGGTAGCTATGCTATCTATCAATCACAAGCAACATCCTGGGGGGTACTAAAGGAAATCACACAGGAAAGTGGGGAGGAAGAATGAGAAGGACAAACCTGCTAACCCATCACCTGCGATATCAGTCTCCTCGACCGCCATCGCAAAAGCTCCACCCCTCTGGTGCTGAGCCACATGTGGCCTAGCTCCGTCATAAGGTGGTGCAGCGGGACAATCTATCATCTTGTGAGCACCAGGCACACAAAATAGACAAACTTTCAGCCTCCTCCTACGAGACTCCCAAACATTCCCTGCATTCTTGCAGTAGGCACAAGTCGACACCCTGCGGTCCTGTCCTCTAGGCTGATGTGGTGCCTGCTGTACTCTCACTGGTGCATGTTCCTGCTGAATCTACACGTGAGGTCTCTTGGCCTGACCTCCCCTGCTACTGGCTCCCTGAAAGTCCCGATCTCTCTTCAGCTTCAACCCTAGGTCGTCCTCCGCTGCCATAGCTCCAGAAAAGATCTTCGCGTAGGTAGCGTTCTGGTCGCTCTTAGTCAGCGACCGAACCTCTCTAATCAAGCCTCGGTGAAACTTTTTTGCCTTCGTCTTCTTAGTCAAGTCATCTATGAACCGGGCCAATCTATAAAACTCCCTAGCATACTCAGCTACCGTCTGGTTCCCCTGAACCAGACCCTCAAACTGTGCCTCGATACCTCCGAAGGCCACATCAGGAAAGAACTGCTCCTTAAATAGCTCTTTGAACTGGGCCCAAGTCTGGCCCTCAACTCCCACCCTGGGATCTGTCTGATACCACGCACGAGCTAAGTCCTGCATCTGACTTCCCGCCGCCTCGATCTGAAGTCGATCTGGTATCTCCGCTAGTCGGAATATCTTCTCGATATGCTCGATCCAATCGTCTGCATAATGGATGCCTTTTGTGCCCAGAAACTCTCTAGGATGCATCTTCTGAAAGTCCTGGATATCCTTCTCCTTCCGGTAAGGCTGCTGCAGCTCCACCTGAGCAGTCACCATCTCTACTGTAGTACGAACCAGCTGGTGGGCCTCGTCAATCCTCTGACAAAAATTGGCAGTCTGCCGCTACTGCTGCTGCTGGTGAGACGCCAAAATCCTCTCCATAAAAAAATAGGTGGGCAGCATCAACCATTCCTGCAGGTGGCTACGAGTGCTACTGTTGCTGCTGCTGCTGCTGAAATGCCTCCGGAATGACTGGGGTCAGCCTCTGGGCAAACGGAGGCATACACCCATAGGCTACAGTCGTTCATGTCTGATCAGGAACAGAAGGTGCTACAGTCTCAACAGGCTGCTGCAATGGACGAGACGTGGCAGACCCCTCTCCAGCGGCTGCTGTACCAGAGCGATGTGATCATGTCTCCACTATCCTGAAGACAGATCATAAAGGAAGTCAATACTGAACAGGAATCGATAAAATCAAAGGAGGACAGTTTATTTCAAAGAAGACAATCAGTAAGACATGTAGATGGCATGAATTGAAGCAGAATTTTTTCCTAACTGTGATTGAGTACCTCTCCGTTAAAGCCTACCTCTCAATCCTATCGCAGGCTCGCAGCAGTACAACTAAGTCGTCGTACTACCGCGATATCGCACTAATGCGACTCTCGACCTACATGGGCTACCACCAAAAATGTGTCACGACGGGCACCCACTGTGAGGGTATGAGCATGTAACAACGCCCAGCCTATGCCGCAGTGTCGACGGTAGAACGCTGTCCTAGGTTACTATCTAATCAACAACTCACGCAATTATATAATGTACTTGTCATGATCAACTCCGAACGGAGGACAAGTATAGATATAATGAAATCTCAATCACAGTCTAAGCACGATAAGATAATACAGAAGTTTATAACTAAAGACTAAACAACAACATTTATAAACTACTAAATAATAATATCTCAGACAAACTCAAATACAAACTCGTATCTCAAGTTATTACAATTCAAGTTTTAAAACATAAAAACTAAACCAAGTCTACTAGCTAGTCTCCCGATTACTCCTGAGTGTCGGGGCCAAAGGTAGCTAAGCCATCTCCTGCTCCAAGGCAAGTAGGGCAAATGTCCTCAGGGCAATCATCTGTAATATTTTCAACAGGTCCAGTCATGACAAGAATGAGTACAATTCATCAAGAAATCCCAAGTAAATGACAGAGAACTACAAAGCAGTTATAGACAGTTATATTGATGAATCATGGCAGTTTTGTACAGGTAATGATATAGAGAACAGTTAAGGTAGAAGGAAGGGAAAGTACTAAACAAGAAGAGAAACATGACAATAAAGACTTGTAACACCCAGTTTTCCAGATGAGGGAAATTTTGTAATTATAATTATTAATTATTGATATTTGATTCACATTATGATTTTTTGTGATTTTTAATAATTTTTAAACTATTTAAAAACTGGTTTAAGTCATGACTTGTGATTTTGATGTGCTGCTAGTGAAACCTGAGAGACTGCATGACCTATAGCCTAATCATGTTATTAGGATGTTTAATTATTATTTTTAGCCTGGGGGTAAATTGGTCATTTTGACTTATTTGAATTATTTGGTGATTTGTTGAATTGGTAAATTCTAGTTTGACTTTGACTTGTTGAGGCCTAGTGGACTAGCCTAGAAGCTAACCCTAGCCATGGTGACCCTAGTCTAACTTGAGTTAACCTATTTAGTCATTAGAGAATAGTTTTAGAATGAAAGGATTTGGTTTAGTGAATTTTAGTCATGGCTTGTGGTTTCATGAAATGACTTATGGCTTAATTATTTAATTGATCATGACTTAAGCCCATGGGCCATTTAGTGAACCCTAACCCTAATTATTGATCCTATGACAGCCACATAGGGATCCCTACCCTATTTAAACACTTGTTCATTAGGGCTTGCCTCTTTTTGTCATTCCAACACTTGGAGAAAAGAAAGGTAAGTTTCCCCCTTCCAAAAATTTCCATTTTATTCATTTGATCTCCTTTTTCATCCTAGTCTTTTGCATTGGGTTCTAATTTAAGTTTATGGACTGTTGGTGGAGAGCTATTTCAGCTTGGGACCAATTTGGAGCATTTGGCCATCAAGAAGAACAACCCCCATTTGGAGATTTTCCATACAATTTGCACCTATAGGTAAAACCCTTTAAATTGATTTAAATTTCGGTTTACTTTGCATATAGGGCTAGATCTAGTAGTCCCCTAGGTGTCCCTAAAATTTGGGTAAATTTTATGTCCGTTTGGTGTCCGTATCGGACACGTGTCGTATTGTATGTTAGGTGTTCGATGAAATGCCTCTAAGGTTTTTATTTTCAATTTTTGCTAAACTAATTACGTGATTTTGAAGCTCTTGATGTGTACATTAATTATGTTGAGGACTGAGTTGGTTTTTGTGCGCATTTTGAGTCCAAAATGGATACGCAAGTCGTGCACGACACTGCGCACAGGCCCGTACGGCTGTCCTGTTGTTCGAGTGCCTTTGCGGACACGACACGACACGTGACACCACGAAAATTTGTGGGGACGTACGGGCACCCACTGACATCACCCACACAAAATTTCACGAGTCCTCGTCGACTGTACGTGAAGATATCGAGGCTGCACTAATTTTTTACTGTCATTGCACACACGAAAATTTTTCTCTGATACGCGACTCAAAATCGGAAACGACACGACCCCGACTCGATACAGGCACCCTAGTCCCTAGCCCTATGTTCCCTCGATATGAGTGTAAGAGCACGTGGTGCCTCGAGCACTGTGTCGAGCCCACGAAGGCTCGACATGGCTGTACGATGATTTTTCTTTCCTGTTTCCTGAGAAATTCGAATTTGGTTTTAGACACTGCTGTGTCCAATTCTTAGACACGATTATCATCCAGGGACACGAGCACACACTGAGCATTGTTTACCAAACAATAGTTTGGGTTACCTAGGAGTTTTTGAGTTGGTTTTTAATTTCATCTTGGGGTTCGGCTAAATAGTTTTTGTATCAGTTATTTGAGAAGTTCTCAGTTTTCAAATAAGTTTAGCAAATTTTAATCATGATAACTGTAGTGTTCATGCCTACATTATGTTTTTTTTCAAATCTTTTATATGTATGTTGATGTTTATTCATGTTTGGGTTATGGGAGAAAGGTTGTGTTGATTTGGGATTTCGAATTCAAGGAGCAAGGCTGTGAACTGATGAATTCACTGATATATCCCTTGACTGATTTTTATTGCTGATTTATTTGCTATATATGATGCCCCACATGTGCATTAGGTTACTTAATGTTGATTTGTGATAGGTGTTAGGAGTTTGGAAATTTCAATTTAGGTCTGGACTGAGTAATATGTGTTAATTGTTATGGAATGTATGAACTGTCATTTAAATTCCTGAGCACACACATACATAACTTGTTTCCTATCACTTGTACACTCCTTGACACCCTAGCCATTGACACCACTATCTAAAACTGAGAACAGCCCTTCTATACACACACCTTCACATCATACACATTATTGATTTTATCACACTACACTCATTTACCTAACTGTCCTGCATGCCTTAGTTCCCCTGCATTTCCTATAGTTCAGTCCATATATGGACTAGGGATTTGATAAGTTATTCACTGCATTTCTTTCATGTTCAGATATAAACATGATGCATCTGCCCTTCACATTAGATGCCCTGTATTCTTGCATATCTGTCCAACTCGGTTTGGATATTAACCTTTGAAAACTGAAATGAATGATTGTGTAAATGTATATTCACACACACACACACAACATCGCCTTCACATTTGGTTCACTGTCAGCCCATAGACTCACACACACAAAACTGATTTTGAGCAAACACACACATTCCTGAAATACATATCTCTGTCATACACACACACACACAAACTTGTTTTCATGCCACCTATACACTCTCACACACTTGCACATGGTTACACTCTTCACCCCACATGGACACCCCCACACACAACTAAGAAAAGCCCCATATCCCACACTCCCATTGACACCTATACTTAGCTAACACTCTAATGTTTCTACACTACACACACCATGCTCACATGCCACTTTTCTGTTAAACTGTACACACAATATCACACACACACTCAATGTTCCATTCACACACACATGTTATAGCATGTGTTAACTGTCACTTGAATTCCTATTCCCATTTGATACCACATTGTTTACCTATTACACTAGCCTAACACACACATCCCATATCCCACTCTCTTGTATTCTCCCACACTCTCACTCATGACACACACACACACTTGGACACATATATGTGTTTTCGTATTCTCTATACATAGGTATATATATATATATATATATATATATATATATATATATATATATATATATATGTATTGATATGTATAGATATCTATATGCTTGATAATAATGTGGTGAATATGTGTGATATTATATTAATGTAATGTATATACAATATGTGTGTTTAGCTTATAGCCTATAACCTATGGCTCATAGCCTGTGTGTGTAGAAGCATGGAAAAGAATAAAGAAGGATCCATGCGGCCAAAGAGCCCCCTGCGGCTCAGACAGTTCATGCGGCTCAAGTATCTATGCGGCTCAAGAATCTATGCGGCTCAAACAAGTCTCATGCGGTTCAAAGAGGAGCCACGTGGTCTATAAATAGCTCTCTCATTTTGCATTTAATGCCTTGACGGCTGACAGCTTTGACGAAGTGACAGTTCTGACACAAAGATATCATTATGACTCCCTCATAATGACGGACTCCTCGGAAAGCGAAGAAAATCTCTGACATGATCCTTCGAGAATCAGAAACTGTCATGCGGCCTTGACACGTGGACAGCCCCATGCGGCTCACGAAGACTAGCTTCATGCGGCTCATGAAGGCCAGCCCCATGCGGCTCATAAAGACCAGCCCCATGCGGCTCACGAAGACCAGCTCCATGCGGCTCACAAAGACCATCCCCATGTTGCTCACAAAGGCCATCTCCATGCGGTTCACTCATCCTCATGCGGCTCAAATCGTTACCATACGGTCCAAATGTTCAAGGGGGCCACTCTTAGGTAGCCTTAACACGTGGCCAGCCTTATGCGGCCCAACTTTCCTGCTGCTCAGATTTCTGCTATTATGACACGTGGCATAATAGCAGGGCACGTGGCATCAAATTGATCGAAATCTCTCAGCAAATCCCAATAAAATATTGGGATCAAATCAGATCATTTGCAAATAAGCCAATTAAAGACACGTGTCGAGGAATCCGAGGTTGGCATGACAAATCAGGAGGATTTATGTCAATCAGCATTAATTATCTACAAAAGATTTGATGCAACCACATTTATTGCTCAAATCTCGATGAACGACCCAGATTTAATGATCCTTAGCCGCCGACTTTCAAGAATGGGCAATCATTGTAAACCCTAATGAGGCCCCCCACTCTTATAAATAGCAGAGTGTTATTCTCTTACAGATATACGGAGAGACACATATACACAGAGACATATAGAGAGAGATACAGAGACATATGCGCATAGAGAGCCAGAGAGCCTGAATAGAGAGAGCATTTCTTCCTCAACGCCCGTCAGTTCTTCTACAGAGTCCAAAAGCTGCACCCGATCGTCCAAGGAGTAAGGCAGAGCGGCCGTCGCTTTCTCGAGCCTCTATCGTCACTCCCCAGAATCTAAAACAAACATTTGTACTTTGACTGATGTACCTAGGTTTTCGTCCATATGCTTTCTTTGTACAAGCGAGTATGTATTGTGAAGTAAAAGTCCAGTCCTCCGATAATTGTTCTGTCTTTTTATATTTCATGGCAAACACGATAGCGACTCTGCTGGGGACAAACTTCTCCACGGCTGTGGAGTTGGTGACGCAATCGAATGCAGCCAAACTTGTCTCTACGCAACAGAAGATGGTCGTTCGCTTCGACCAATAGGCGTTTGAAGAAATACTCTCTGAAGGAAGTGCTGGCCCGGTCCAGAAGCGAACCCGTACAAAGAAAGCTCGCTGCGAGTGGAGGCCAAAATCATTTTCTCCTCCACAAGCTATGGACGGGGTACTCTTTGCTACCCAAGACGGCGAAGGCAACTCTAATACGGCTCCACTTTGAGCCGTAGAGCACTCTGCTGTCCCCAAGTCCGGCAGAGGAAAGCACTACGATACTGGACTTACAGGGGCAAAGAGCGACTTTATGCGCCCCAAGAAGAAGCCGAACACTCCTATGGCCAAATCTGCCAACCACATGCAGGAGGCTTACGCGGGTGAATCTGCCAGCCGCATGAAGAAAGTCTATGCGGCCAGATCATCAAGCCGTATGAAGAAAACTCATGCGACTGAGACTCCCAGCCGCATGAAGAACGCCTATGCGGCTACGTCTACCAGCCGCATGAAGATTGTTGATGATAGTCGCATAACGCCTACCCCGTGTAGCTCCCCTTCCCGAAATTGTAAAATATTTTTTTATTATTAATTCATTTTATTTAAATGGTAATTTTAGACTATACATAATAGGTATATACATCATTATAGATTTATGGCACTACCCAGGACTGAGTGGACACCAAGTCAGGTTCATCGATTTGGTTGGGTTAGGTTTTACTATTGAGTGGTGACAGGGTTGGATTCACTTTGTCAGGTTCAGTTGTTTAAGTCTGAATATCTAAGTACCATCTTGTCATGGTCGACCAAATAATCTTGAAGAGGATGGGCTTGGACCAAAGTCATTTTATGAATCGGTATTGAACTCCATTTAAAGAGGCTTGATTAGAATTTTCGAACATAATTCATTATAAATGAGCAAGGTTTGGGGCATGGTTAATTTTAACCTTTTAGGCAGGTTGGATTTGAGCCACATTTATTGAATCTAGCATTAAACTAAAGAAACGCATAAAAAGTTTCTTTTTGTTTTGGAAATATAACGTTTTATTTATTATCTAATAGGATTTATTATGATTTTTACTAAATTGTTGACCTGACACTGGTAACTGTCACGACCCGCACCCACTATGAGGGTACGAGAACGTAACAACGCCCAGCCTACGCCGCAGTGTCGGCGGTAGAATGCTATCCTAGGTCAATCATCTAACAATATAAAGGTACCTGTACAGTATATACACTCTGAATGGAGGTGACATAACAGAACAGTCTCAATCACCTCTAAGGCAGATACAGAATAGTAAAGGTAGATAGAGATATCAAAAGCACAATGTAATACAAATAAGAGGGAGAAAATCTAAGTGACTAAGATAACAACTCAAGAACATCCAGCTCAATACAAGTCTCTAAATATAACAACATCTCAGAAGAACAACTAAAAATTAAATAACAAAGCTGAAGAAAAACTAAAGCCTAGCTATCTAGCCTAGACTCTGGGAGTAGCATCCTGTACTGCAGCTGGATCCTCCAGAGGAACCAGGTCGCAGGTGTCGTCTAAGCCTGCTCCGTAATAGGTGGTGCATAGGGCCTCCTCCTCATCCTCTATAATATTTTCAACAGGTCCAGTCAGGACAGGAGCGAGTACAGTACATCTCAACAGATCATAGCAGGTTAGAAAATATAATCATGCAGTAAAGTAAGATACATGAACTGAAGAAAAACAGTATGTAAACAGAGACAGAACTGTAATAGAAATATCTACTATACATAGAGAGCTATAGTGACTAGTGAGTCAGAGTAAAATATAAACATGTGAATGGCATAGGAGATTCATGACTACAGCTAAGAGAGTGATTCATGACTACAGCTACTGGGATAATATTCACATGTCTATTTCTACTCCTCCATCTCCAATCGATACACAAAGATCTGTTCAAGTTATGTTAAGATTCATGAAACTTCACATGGCTCATAAATGAGTGATACGTGAAGGTGATTCATGATGGCTCTGTGAACATGAGAGTACACGTGTCACAAGCGATTCGTGAATCAGAGGAAGCATAGAGATACGTGATGATTCGTGAAACGCATAAAACATGCAGTATCCGATGCTCCCGAGGGGGATAACATCTCATGAAAAGATCCATATAGTACCAATCCGTGTGACCAACGTGGCAGTATCAAGTAAAGTAATTTAAAGCAGGAAAATAATTCTAAGCAGGATATGAAATGATCAAAGAATGTACTCGCCTGGTATCCTGAATGTCCGAAGAGAATATACTGTCCGAGGAGTGGTGTCTGTCTCCTATAGAACAGTACAAGTCACAACAAGTCTAAAATAAAGAAATAGACTGCTACAATGCATCTACATGAAGTTTGGGGTCAATTTAGGCTAAAGTCAACCTTTGGTCAACTCTAGTCAACCCTAACAGTCAAACTAGGTCAATTCTAGTCTAATTAAGTCAAACTAGGTCAAACGAGGTTAAACTAGCCAAACTAGGTCTAAACAAGTTAATCTAGGCTCATCAAGTCTAAACTAGTCTATCTAGTCCAATCTAGACTCAACCAAGTCTAGCCTATAACAAGCCTATGCCAAACCATATATCAATATCAATATCAATATCATATATCAATATCATATATCATATATCAATATCAATATCAATATATCAATATCAATATCAATATATCAATATCATATATCAATATCAATATATCATTATCATATATCAATATCAATATATTAATATCATATATCAATATCAATATCAATATCAAATATCAATATCAATATCAATATCAATATATATACATATTTACATACATTCATATAGCATACATATATATATATATATATTTACATGTATTTATACATAGAGAAATAGAGAGGGGGGTTAAGGGGTAACATATGAGGTGGGTGTGTGTGTGTTAAATGTGAGGGAAAAACCTGTGTGTCAAATTCATATGTGTGTGTGAGTGCATAGGATGTGTGGTCATGTATGTGTGGACATGAGTGAGTGTGTGACTAAAATACAAAACAGTGAAGTGAGAGAGAGGAGAGTGTGTGCTCAGATTTCTGAGGAAAACACATCAAAACAGTGACAAATTGCAAACAGTGGCAGAAAACTAAATAGGGCCTGTTTTCACAGCCTATGGGCTGATATGAGACTGCTAAGTGGCTGCCCTTTGTGTACATGTGTGTGTATGAGGCTATGTGTGTGTACATGTGACAATAGATAGGGGGTTGTGTGTTAGAGCATAGCAAAGAGTGTGTGTGATTGGAATTTGTGTGAGGGAAACTGGAAAACCAGTGTGTGTGTAGGAGTGTGTAGATAGGCTTAGCATGTGGGCGTGTGTCAATGAGTGTACAGGGAAGTAATATTGTGTACATCACACAAGAAGATAGTCCAATATGAATTTCTGTACCTTGGTTGATAAAACGTTTGGTTCGATGTAGAAAATAAATAGAAAAAACTACTATCAGCACCAGGCCTAACCCCACAGCCCTGGGCCACCCGAGCTGCATTCCTTAAGCCCCACACCTGATTTTATATACTCATTGTATATATAAACAGACGAGAACAGAGGAATAGAGAGATCGAGAGAGGATCGATCGAAAAATCCCAAAACCCTAACATAACGCCGCCGACGCGGACCTGGGCGCCCCCTCCATGCGCGTGCATGAGGCTGAGCGCCACCACCGCACGCAGCCGCCGGCCGGCCATGGACGCCGCGTATGCGCGTGCGCGAGAAGGAGCAACAGCAGCTGTAACAGGGTTCGAAGGCCGCTTTCGCAGCGCGTGTTCTCGGCGTATGCTCGATCGTTTAGCGATCTTTTACTTCAGGCGTGTACACAACCTATAGGGCTTCTATTCTCTTTAAATAGATTCATTTTTCATGCGCTAGATTCCCCGAAAGATCGACACAAAGTCGATCAAATAACTGTCCAAAACAGGACAGTACTTCGATCCAGACACCCATCTTGGGAGGCCAAAATTGGTCGATCCTGATAGAAAATGCAAAATCTATTTGAACAACTTTTTAGACAATATATACAGGATTACCACGCCTTTTATAGACTCTGAATTCGTAAATTATATAGGAAGTTATTCGATCTCAAAGTTTCCCAAAAATCTGTTTTGAAAATTGTAGAAAATTAGAAAAACTCATCCACACGACGTGCGTCCCGCCATTCCGGGCGACGTGGTCGCGCACCGTAAGTATCGAAAGGTGCGTAACGACCTCGTGGTCGTATGGGCTTTGGCGGAATTAAAATTGGTCGCGTGTGCGCGACGAATTTGATGCGTGTCCGTCAAAATTCACCGTATCGTACATTTTGCAAATTTTCTAATTACTTTGTGCACGCTCGTCAGATCGAGACAAAACTTGCTCCAGCAGGACCGTATCGTTTTTCTGGTCCTGTATGCCAAGTTTGGTCCAATTCTGAGACTGTTGAATCGTACGTCGTTTTACGGCCCCACGGTCCCACTCAACGGGCGATTTTGTGTACGGCCTGCCGGAATCCAATTTTGGACATACGGTTGGGTTCGTATCGGAAAACAGGATCCGTAGACATGTAGTTTGATGACTTTAGAGACCGTTGACTCTGGCACGCTTTTCGATGCAAAGCGGGTCCAACGGCAGACACCGTTTTGGCCCTAAATTACCGTTTTGCCCCTGTGTCCAGATTTGGACTTAAGGACAGGCAGTCCTAGCTAATTTGATTATTCTGAGAACGTTGGTACTGTTTATTTTAGCATCCGGAGACTTCTACATGTGTTGACTGATTGTGGCTCATTGAGTGGTATAGTATTATTGGTTTCACCAGCTAAGGACCTTAGGCAAGTGCACTTTCTGATTGCTTTCCGATTCATAGTTGTCTTTTCATTTCATGTCTATACATATATCTTGCTGCTTGTTGACACGCTCGTCACACGGAGTAGTCGGGTGGGGAAATATCCTAGTAGACATGTGGACTACCCAGAACTATTCCCGTGTCTTTCGTGAATGCTAGCAGCTGCACATGACACGTGCAGTATGCCTTATTTACCCCCTAGCCGTTCACATGTCGAAACAGATATTTCACACCACCTAGATAGATGTCTTTTATTAGTTTTTCCTTTTTTACTTCTCTATCGTGCTATGTCATCAGTTTTCTTACTAGCTTTCATATTCCATATGTTATTTTCATGTCTTGTTAATTCTATTGTGTTTTAAATTGCCGTCGGTTTGTGTACTTGTTCCATTCCTGACTGGAAACCAATATTTTTCAGGTTTAGCCGCGATCACTGTTAGCATTGGGAAGACTTGGGTATGCTGAGGACAACCTAGAATAGAAAGCAATTGTATCAATTTCTTTAATTATAAAACTTTGTTTTTCCTTTAAATATAAATGTTTTAAATGTTGTAATAAATTAGAAATGTGAATGAGCAGCAAATGTTTATTTTTGAGCATTTATTTTCTTGTGGGCTTGATAGCGTTCTACCGCCGACTCTGCGGCGTAGGATGGCTTGGACACGTCTCATATCCGAAAAAAGCGGGTACGGGTCGTGATACCCCGCGTGGCTCTGTCTTCGACCGCCTATCTTATGGTCCTGATCTCCTGTGCTCCCAAGAAGATATGTCTGACTCTCTCCAGCATCACCTAGACTCTTCCTACTATGTGCCATTACGCACTAGAGCGAAGAAGTCTAGGGCAGCGCAAGCCTGGCAAGCTCGGTCCGTTGATTCAGTCTCTGACCATCCGAGCGTCCCGCATACCGTTATGCGGGCCTCAGATGGGAGGTTGTACAGAACCACTCGAGTCCAGCCCCTGGCGGCAAACGGACAGAGAGGTTCGCAAAAGTCTTCCAATATCCAGGGAGCAAACATGGTCGATCCAGACCCATCTGACTTGCGTGCGGCCATCCTCCACAAACGCAAGGAAAGAGAAAATGTATTTGGGTGCAAAAAGTCCTCCCACGGATGTCACTGCACCCAAGTCATCATCAACTGCTGCTGCAATAACGCGACTGTGCGAGAAGACCGGCAGTCCGTCTTTCAAAGACTGCAACAGCCGTCTTCGGAAGACGAGGCACTTCCCGTCGTCTCCTGCAACTCTGCTCAGAAAGTCCCCACCGATGGGAGAGGGAAGAAGACAAATGTTTCCAGCCCGAAAGTTTCAACCACTTTGACCAAAAGACTGTCGACTAAGCGGGTGCCCACCACCGGAGTTTTCCAAGGCACCCATTCTAAGATGAAATCTGCTACAGTGGGAGATTCATCGTCCACAACGCTGGGGGTTGCTGGGACTGGGGGTAGCACTCCTCCGAACCTCCACGACAATCCGATGTTCCAAGAAGACGAGCCTGGGAAGACAACTCTCCCATCAGATGCAGCAAACCCCGACGTTCCCGAGGACGTCCACAACTCCCAAGACGAGGCAAACTCGGAGACTGGGGGTACTGTTCCTTCTTAGTCCGAACCAGAGGAAAACATTTCCACATATCCCGATGACTTCTCGCTACATGGGTATGACTCAGAGGGCGCTTCCTCCACCGCTCCGTTCATCTCTCCTCATGTAAAGACGGTATTCATGACAGATAGCAGCCAAGGTGGTTCCGGTGATCGCCAACGCATCGACACGCTCGAAGCCATATTGCTTGCCTTGGTCAAGTATGTAGACGAGATCAAAGCGGCCCTTCCAACTCTGCAAGGAGGGATGCCTGGCCAAACAAGCGCGGGTCCCACGGTCAATAAGGACTCGAATTCAGCAGCACTGAACCCGGGCAACAATCCTCCTAAAGTAACGGCTCCCACCGCCGTGGATGAGGCCCGCGAAGCGAGAATAGAGGTCCAGGAGCTCCGAGCCATGTTTCACGCTCGAGAAAATTCTCCAGACCTCAGAATACGGCAACCGTACCCTGCTGTATGGAGGGATGTCCCCTTTCTTCCAAGATATAAGTCGTTCAATATCAATCCTTATGATGGGAAGACCTCAGTAAGTCAGTACATCTCTTACTTCGAGGTCACCACCGACCATCTGCCCCATGACGATGCCATTCTCATACGATTATTCATCGGGGCATTGGAAGGGGTCGCCTTCGACTGGTATCGCAACCTACCAGACAACTGCATCCACTCCTTCGCTGGCTTCAAGCGGATGTTCTTGGAGAGATTCTACGAAGTAGGGCAGGACATCACAATGTCCACCCTCATGGACGTCGTCCAAGGGGAAAAAGAACTGACAAGGAACTATATCGAACGGTTTCGCCAAACCGCAATGAAGCTGCCGTCTGGAAATCCGGATTCCTCTTTGATTAAAATTTGCCAAAAGAGATTGCTCCCAACAATCAGTCTCTGGATGGGCGAAATTCAATTCAAGGACTGGAAGACGTTCATCATCAGTGCCATAAGCGCCGAAGAACGATTGAAGAAGGCTCGCCAATTGGGATTGCACATCTCGGACGGAGAGAACAAGGGCAAGCGTCCTAATACCAACAACGACAATGGGGGTAGCCCTCCAACAATCGGGACAGCAGGGGTAAGCAGGCTATGGTGGCCGACACAGCACAGAAACCTGAGCCAAAGCCGACAGACAAACAATGGCCGCAAATCACTTACTCCTTCGAAGACGGTCACGTCGAGCCCATCTTGGACATGCTCATACAAGGAGACAGAATTCAGCTTCCTCTACCAAGACGGGAAATGCGGCAGGTAGACATGGAGAACCCAAAGTACTGCCATTACCACCGCTACGTCCATCATGCCACATACGACTGCTACCAACTAAAACGGTACATCTAAAATCTCACCGATTCAAACGCTCTGTCCATCGATTTCGAAGAGGTAACAATCGCAGCCAATATGCTGTCAGTACAATTCGGCAGCTTCCCTCCGACGGAAACTCAAGACGGCGTAGTCCCCATCCCTATGGCGACAATGGAGATTGCTAATCTTCTACCTCCCCGAGATTAGACTGCAGGTCTAGTGCCCCTCACCATATCACGAGGGAAGGTCATGTGGATCCATCCAGACTTGGTATCGAAAGTGACTCGGCCCACATCATCTTCCATCTGCAAGAAAAAGAGTGGAAAAGTCAGGTCCTGCCGTACAATCTCGACAGATATCGAAGAAGCTATAGCCGTCGTCACGCGGTCTGGGGCACAATCCCAACCTGTGGCTGACAACCCGGCCGAAGATCATCAGCCCACTACAACTGATGCTCCGGGACCGACTCAGCCTCCGACGACCGACAAGCCTAGGCCGAGGGAGACTCGCTTTGACAAATCCCTCCGAAAAGAGGCATCATAAGGGCTGGAGATGCCCTACAACTTCGACATCTTAGCGCAATTGGCCAACACACCGGCCAAGTTGTCATTATACGAGCTTCTGAGACTCTCAAAGGATGTTCGTGCAGCTTTAAGAGATGCACTCCAAAATGCCGACGCATACCTGGCTCAGGTCAACCTCACGGGAGAGAACCCGCCTGCAGATCTCCAAGACAGCGCCTGCACGGGAGCGATGCCCAACATTGTCTTCACTCCGCAAGACATGCTCATTAAAACCAACCTGCACGATCGTCCGTTATACTACACTGGATACATCGGTGACGTAAAGGTGGATCGGATACACATTGATCCTGGCTCTTCCATAAGCATCATCCCGAAGGGTCTATTACATCATCTCCGCATTCCTATGCATCGCCTAATGCCAACAAGCACCGCCATCAGCAGTTTCGATTTCGGCAGGAGATACCCAATTGGGAAGATTCACTTGAAGTGCCAAATTGGCGATCTTTAGTCAGAAGTGACCTGTTACGTCATAGATGCGGATACTTCATACAATATCCTCCTGGGGCGCCCTTGGATACATGATTATATGATCGTGCCTTTCACGTTACACCAGTGCTTCAAGTATGTCGACAAGCACGGCTTTAGGAGGACAGAATTTGCCAACATTGATCCCTTCAAAGGGGTCGAATCCTACTACTCGAATTCCTGCCTATACGAGAAGTCGAAGAGGCACCTGGATGATGATGTACAAGCTCGAACTGAGACGGCCTCGGGATTAGAAGAACCTCTGACGATCCACCTCCAAGCTCGCAAACCTGGCAAGTCTGCACCCCTTACCGCCACTCTGCGTAAGGACGCAATCAGCCTCTCGACGCAAGAAGAGCAAATGATAATTCGGCTGCCAAGGTGTGGCCAAGTGCCAAGGCCCACAACGGAGCCACCGACAATCAAGCTACCGAGAGTCGGCCAGCCGCAAACGGAGAAGCTCAATCCCTCCAACAAGCCAATGACGATATGCCTTCCCAAGAAGAGTCTTCACCCCAATGCAAGGTCTGGAACTTCTAGCGAACCAACCACTCCCCGCTCAGCATCGAGCACCAGACTGTGGGTCGTTAGTCTGCCAACAACTCCACGCTCTGCTCCACCAGCTGAACCTCTAACGATCAAGCTGCCCAGGTCGTCCACTGAGTCTTCGTTTATACAGGGGGTAGCCGAAGAGGAACCAGAGCTAGCCAAGTATGTGGCTGCCCACACTGATGTTCCCTCTGCAGATGATGTAATCCCCCTAGAAAAAATACCTTACTTCATCAATAAAGGGCTATCTTTGAACTACTTCAAGCTCAATAAGCTGTGTACAATGTATGCTATGGAACACGGTATAGGCACTCACCTACACACACAGGTGACAAATGTGTACACTGCAATCCAGATTACTCCAGTGGAAGACGCTTACCGCATAATCGAGGGAGGGGACCATCCATTCATCTTCGACCGGAAGGACGATCCGTATCCCTTCACCATAGAAGAAGTCGACCTTGGATCAGATGCCGGGTGACTCCCTCTGTATCTTTATAGCCCCCAATCCAAATATCTCATTCAGAAATAGGTGTATGACCTGGAGACGATGCCAGGCTTGAACTACGGTACTGGACGACGATTACCTTTGAAGCTACCGGTCCCGGCTGGCAAACCACGGGGCTACTATAGCAAAACTCGGTGTGGATTAGGGTATATTACACCTACGACGACCTCTGAGAGTTCAGATGAAGAATGTGACTGGCATTCACATTCAACCGGGTCACCAACTTCTGATTCGGATGCCAGTATCAGAGACATATTCAGACAAGTCATGTCAGTCAATATGGCATTCGTCGACGCTTACGAAGAAGATGAAAACATTCCTGAAATCCTCGAGTTAGAGCCGTAGGCCTAAAAGCTGGATGCACAATAGGAAAAGCAGTTCGAACAGAGAGAACCTCCTACTGAAGATGAGGTTATACAGGTCGACCTCGGCAGCGAATCTTCTCCAAAACCAATCTTCGTCAGTAAAGGCCTGACAGACGAAGAGTGAGAATCGCTACTAGAACTTTTTAAAGAATATATTGATGTGTTCGCCTGGAGCTATGAAGACATGCCAGGACTAAACCCCGAGGTTGCCCTTCACAAGCTCAACATTTGGCCAGATACAAAGCCGGTCAAACAACAATAGCGACGCTTCCGCCAGGGCATCATGGATGCGATCAAAGCCGAAGTCAACAAATTGATAGCCAGCGGCTTCATTCGTGAGGAACAACATACTGACTGGGTCGTCAATATAGTACCCGTCCTCAAGAAGAATGGGAAGATTCGAATCTGTATCGACTTCCATAATCTGAACGAGGCATGTCCCAAAGACGAATTCCCCCTCCCTATCACGGACATCATGATTGACAACACCTGCGGCTTCGAACGTTTGTCATTCATGGATGGCTTCTCGGGGTACAACTAAATCAAGATGTCTCCTGACAACAAAAAGCATACATTATTTCGAACACCGATTGGCACATACTGTTACACAGTCATGCCTTTCGGTTTGAAGAATGTCGATGCCACATATCAAAGAGCCATGAGCATCATCTTCAGAGACCACTTACGCAAGACGGTAGAGTGCTATGTTGATGACATCGCCGTCAAGAGTCGCTATAAGGGAGACCATCTGCAGGATCTGAGGACGGTATTCGACCTGATGCGAGCGCACAATTTGAAAATGAACCCTACGAAGTCCTTCCTGGGTGTATCCAGCGGGAAGTTCTTGGGGTTTATTATTACTGCCCAGGGAATTCATGTAGATCCAGAGAAGACGAAGACAATTATGGAGATGGGTCCCCCGAGAAATCTCTGCGAACTCAGAGGCCTTCAAGGAAGGCTAGCTTACATCAGGAGGTTCATTTCTAACCTCTCCGGGCGATATCGGCCATTCACCCATCTCATGAAGAAAGGCGTCTCGTTCGTATTGGATGAAGAATGCCAACATGCCTTCGACAACATCAAAGAATATTTATCGAACCCTCCAGTCCTGGTAGCCCCGGTTGTTGGGAAACTATTCTTGCTATATGTACGAGCAATAGAACATTCCCTCGGTGCTCTGCTGGCTCAAAACAACGATGCTGGCCATGAACAATCTATATATTACATCAGCAGAATGATGATTGGGCCAGAGCATCGATACACCACCATGGAGAAGGAATGCCTCGCCCTGGTGTTCGCCATTCAAAGATGCGGCACTATGTCACAGGACAAACCATACATGTGATCTCACGAGTCTACCCTCTCAGGGTCCTCATGAATAAACCAGGGGCACTCAGCTCCCGCCTCGCCACATGGGCAATATTGCTGTCTCCTTATCATATGATCTTCGTCCCGCAAAAGGCTGTTAAAGGTCAAGCCCTGACAGACTTTTCAGCAGCCCACCCAGGCTCGGAGTCGTCCAGAGTATATGAAAGAATCCCATATGAGGTCGCCGACTCATATGCGGCCTCCCATGATGATATATGGCGAATGTTCTTCGACGGTGCTTCGAGAACTGGACCCAAGGGCAACATCGTCGTTGGAGTCGGGGTGGTGCTGATTTCTCCTTCCGGACTAGTGATCAGTCGCGCTTACTCCCTCACGGAACCCTGCTCTAACAATGTGGCCGAGTACAATGCTTTTGTCATTGGCCTCCAACTTGCAAGAGAGCTGGGATTAGAATATCTTGAAGCATACAGCGATTAGCAGTTCATCGTCAATCAGATCCGGGATTCATACGAAGTCCGCCATGAAGACACGATCCCCTATCACCAAATAGCGATTGATATCATCTCGTTGTTTGAGGGGTTCTTCATCGAGCACATTTCTAGACTCTGAAACATCGAAGCCGATGCCTTAGCAGGCCTGGCCGCTTCCCTAGCAGTACCAAATCATACTCATCATTCGGTAGATGTGATAGGCCACGAACTAGTTTACCCCAAAAACAACGTTCAATACGTGGCGAGTTATTCCGCTCAGACGATCGATGATGTCCCAGATTGGAGCCAACCATTCATTGACTTTGTCGTCTACGACATCCTGCCCGAGAACCCAAAGGAAGCCACCTCCATCAAACGACGTTCTCTCAGATTCTTCTACGATACAGAGACGAAAATGCTGTATCGACGATCCTATGATGGATTATTGCTTCAGTGTCTGTCAAACGCAGAAGCCAAAGAAGTTGTACGAGAAGCTCATGACAGTGTCTGCGGGGCCCATCAGCCTGGCCCTAAATTGCAAGACTGTCTTCGCCGAATGGGCTACTACTGGCCCACGATGGTAGCAGATGCGATAGACCATGCAAGAAAATACAAAGCCAGCTAAGTCCACGCAGACTTCATCCACCAACCATCCGAATTTTTACATCCGACGGTGGCGTCCTGGCCATTTGAAGCATGGGGAATGGATATCATCGGTCCGATTACTCCACCTTTCTCCCGAGGACATCGCTTCATACTCACAATCACGGATTACTTCTTCAAATGGGCGAAAGCTGTTCTGCTTACAGAAGTCAAAACTTCAAACGCGATCAGCTTCCTCAAGCACCATGTCATCTATCACTTTAGACTGCCCCGAAGGATCATCCACGATAATGGTCCACAGTTTGCAAGACATGCCTTCTATCGGTTCTGTGACAAACACAGAATTCAGAATGTCGCTTCGACACCATACAATCCAGTAGCTAATGGGTTGGCAGAAGCATTCAACAAAACCATCATTAAGTTGCTCAAAATATTCGTGTCTTCCAACAAATACGACTGGAATGAGAAGCTTGGTGAATGCTTATGGGCGTACCGTACCACGGTTCGAACAGCCACAAGAAATACACCATTCTCCATGGTGTACGGGAGTGAGGCAGTTCTTCCATTAGAGACTCAAATACCCTCACTCCGCATCGCCCTCACTTATCAATTGACGACGGATGATAACTACCGTCGCCGGCTGCAGGAGTTAGAGGCCTTAGATGAAAAATGCCTCCTAGCTCAGCAAAGGATCGAGCTATACCAAGCACGCATCTTTGGAGCCTTCAACAAGAAGGTCAAAATCAGAACATTCCAAGTGGGCGATCTCGTTCTGGCAGTCTGGAGACCGATGGTCATGACTCATAAGACCGCCGGCAAGTTCCAGCCAAAATGGGAAGGCCCATTTATCATCGATACTGTATTCTCCAACGGGGCTTACCGCCTCGCCAAGCAAAACGGAGACTTGCTCATGTTGTCCGTCAACGACAAGTTCCTGAAGAAATATTATGTCTAAACGACATATTCCAGATTACCGAATCATGTACCCGCTGGTGCCGCTGAACTCACATTTCAACATCCCAGATTATCGAGTCATTTACCCGCTGGTGCCTCTGAACTCACATTCTGGTCACTCTCTCGGATAGTAAGTCATGTATAATCATACCCCTGAACTTTCTTCCTGGAAAAGATCCTCCCTCATGATCGACTACCCGTACTTCCAGTACACAAAAAGGGTAACCGATCCACAAATTTCCAAAATGGCCATGTCCTCATTACCTCTGAGTCGTTTCACTTCCGCCAAAAACAAATCACCCCTTGCATAGAACTTTCATGTCCTCATTACCTCTGAGTCATTCTATGTACCCTTCTTCATTGAGCCCACTCCTGTCATGTCCTCATTACCTCTGAATAGGAAGGCTCCGTCGAAGAAACCTTCATACTTTCCATGTCCTCATTACCTCTGAGTAAGTATGATGATTCCCTTTCGACTTATTATCTGTATCCACAACCGGAGTACACCAAGGATAATAGGTCCACAAATATTCTCCACTGAGTCCGCTTCCGCCATGTCCACATTACCTCTGATCAGGAAGACTCTACGGTAAAACCTCCGTACTTACCATGTCCTCATTACCTCTGAGTAAGTATGTTGGTCCTCTCTCGTCTTATTATCCGTACCCTGAACCAGGGTATGCCAAGGGTAATAGGTCCACAAATGTCCTCTATTGACCATAAATATCCTCAGTTGAGTCCACTCCTGCCATGTCCTCATTACCTCTGAGTAGGAAGACTCCACGGTAAAACCCTCATACTTGCCATGTCCTCATTACCTCTGAGTGAGTATGTCGATTCTCCTTCATCCTATTATCCGTATCCTAAATCGGAGTACGCCAAGGATAATAGGCCCATAAATGACCTTTGTTAAGTCTCTTAGTACGGGCCCACCATTCCTCATTATGCCCCAGGAGCCCAGCTGCTCCATAGTATTCTATATCCCGATACCTGGAACGCCTACGACCACCTTGCCGTGAAACTGTTCTAAGTATCCCCGGTCAAACTTGTTACCTGTACCTAAAACCAAGGTATGCCAGGGGTAACAGGTCCACAAATAAGTCCCCCATGCGGGGCAAACATCACCACAATACCACAGGCACAACAAGTAATACAAATGAAGGGTAGAATGGAAAGAACTCTTTATTTGAAAGACAAAAAAAGCGTTATATGTTTTGGGACCACATCCCTCTCAAAAAGAAAAAAGAAACGAAAGAAGAAAAGGCCGATTATAACCCGGTATTATACAACTCCAAGAGGCGGTTTCTCACTAAGGCAGTCCCCCGCTCAAGCCTCTGTTTCGCTCGGCGCTCGGCCTCCTGGGACAACTGTTCTGTATTATTCAAATACATATATGCCTGCCAGTCGTTCTCCATCTTCTTTAGGGCAAGTTCTAGATTGGCAGAAGCACTACTAAATTTGTCAGCCTCCTGAATGGCAATTCCTTTCTCAGCATGAGCAGCTTCGAGCTCAGACTCCAAGAAAGCCAGCTTTCTCTGGAGCTCGAGGATCTGCTCCCGGGTGTCAGCTACCCCGCAGGAGGCCGTCGCCTCCCGAGCTGCACAATCTTCAGTCCGATGGTTCCATTGATCGTACAACTTAGTCTGATCCTGGCAGTCCTTCAATATAGTTGGCTTGATCGATTTTCGAGCCAGCCTCACCTTCTCCACCGCGGTCATAAGGAAATTGCGCTCTTGGTTTATTTCCGCGGGTAAATTAGCTTGTTGCAGCACGCAAAACTGGGCCACAAGACGATCAGCCTCTAACAGCTTAGGCTCCAGAAGCGCAGCCAGTCCAGCTCCACCGGGGAGTGTTCTAAGGATATTAATCTGAACACCGGCGCATTGACGGCCTATAGAAAAGGGAGTCCCCCTCTCCACAGCTGCCTCAATCCCCCTCTTCAGGTGGCGGTGGAAACTGTCGACCACATCCTGGGATACTTCATCCAAAACTTCCGTAAAGGACGGTGTCAAAGGGAGTGTGGCAGGCAGTACCGAAGGAGTAGCCTCAGAATTGGCCGTCATTGTCACCAGGGAAATGAATTATGTACGAAAAGAGGCCTGGATGGCAGCTAACTCCTCATTCGCCGCCCGGAGAGCCTGGATACTTGGGAGAGCGGAAAGGTTAACTCCCGAAACCCTATTCGCAGAGGATGGCGCGGAAAGCGTCGTTCCTTGCTCCAGCTGTGCTATCACCAAGGCTCCCGAACTTGACCCAGCTGGAGGCCCCTCAGTATAGGTTGGAAAAGAAGGAGGCACACGGGCTTCCATCAGATCCCCCCCGGTAGAGTCCGTTCTGTCAATATCCATCACCAGCAATAAAGGGGTGGGACCTGCGCATCCAAAGCAATCATTAATCTACGAAAGACAGGGTGATAGAGCAAATAGGCCTCCTCACAAGTTAAAAAGCTGGTTTATCTTACCAGGGGAAGAGCCTGGAGGCTGCAGCTCGTTCGAAGCTAGCATGATCTCCCCATCCGCAGCTTCCAACTCAAATTCAACTAGTTTCTCTGCCCCAGCCACCCTTGAAGGGGAGTCAGTCGGGTCAGTGTCATCCTGTTGGAATTCAGTTGTCTCAAGGACAGGGGCAATAGAGCCTCTGTCCCCACGGGTTGAGGTCTCAGCAAGACAAGACTCCCCGGCCGCCTCCGGAAGAGCCCCAGCGGAAGTGATGGCAGTGCACATGTCATTGATCAAAGTGGACAAGGCTGGATCAACTTCAGTAGTCGAGTCCCGAGAAGCAGACTCCCCGGACGCCTACAAAGAGCAAAAAAAAACGATTAGGCCATAATTTAGAAAAAGAAGGAAAAGGCGACTGAAATTCCAATCACCTCAAAAATAGCGTCAACATCAATAAACAGCCTGCGACGTCTTACCGCAGCCCCCTTTGTGGAGTAGGTCCTACCATCGTCAGTAGACAGACGCCTGCCTCGTAGGCGCAAAGCACCAGACACAACAGGTGGAGGATCCTCCACCTCTTCGTTCGGCACAGTAGGAGGCTGGTTCCCCACATCCTCGTCCGAAGAATGCGATGAGTCATCGGCGGCCTGCTCGTCATCCTCTTCGTCCGCCGCAGTGGACTCCGAGTCTGGCAAAGGAACCCTATTCGCCCCTCTCTTTCTCTTCCTCGAACCCTCTGTGTTTTCTGCCAAGCCGGTCCCAACAATGAAGCTGGTGTCATGTCAAAGTTTACGGGAGATTTGCTCGTCGCAACGTGATAAAGAGCCACCATAAACAGAATATCCCCTTGCACATTAGCGTCAGGGACTGAGAAGCTAGCCCGGGTATGAACAACATTGTAATAATGCCACGCCCGGATGCCGTCAAGAACACTGCCCTCGAAGCCCAGACAAGTACAAGGGCAGTCAAGGAACAGCGGACAATACCCGAATTGACGAGAGAACCTGCTAGGAAAATAAGGCTCCAAGTACACGTTATTTCGGTAACGATATACTAGGTGCACCGGGCGAATGTTGCGCAGCCATAGAAGCATCTTCTCAGATAAGAGCTAGGGAGGTTCAATGCCATCAACGTGTACCCTCCTCACTTCCCTAGGGGTAAACTGAGGAAGAGACACAAAGAAGTCGGGCACGTCAACTCTTGCCAACGCTCTTCGACAAGCCGGCATGGTGTCATACTCCCAAGATTGATGGCGGTATCGGAAGAGGAAGGCGTCATTGGCGGTGACATCATCCTCTGGCCCGGCCCTTATCAATGACCGATAATGCATCAATAACCACCCCATGAGATAGTGGTATGGTAGCTCTATCCGCTCGAAGTCCAGCGTCGTCTCACGAGCAATGACTTTAGATGTAAAGGCACGGAGGCTGTGGTGTTACTACACACCATAGCCGGAAGAAGGGCCAGTCTTACTTTGAAGACCAGCTTCACAGCCGGATGAATGAAATGGCGGCTGATCCTTTCAGTAGAACCTGCCCCTCCCGAGACTATGCAATTTCGTAGCCATACCATCAAGAACCCGGCCAAGATTGCTTTCTCGGACATTTGCTGGGTACCGTAATGGAAATAACTGAAAGAGTCAGTGCGGCTCCCAAACTTGTCACGGGTGGACCTCGACCTTTTGACCTTCAACATCATGTCCTTCACCTCCTCCGGGGTTTGAGGACCTCGAGACGAAATCCGACCGGAGGGACGTAATTTGAAAAGATATGCAACCCAAGCCGTGGTATGGGGGGCGTTCCCTTCTGAGCTATTTTCTTTCTTGATAGCAGTCTGGTGGCAGATGCTATGGTGGCACAATAGTTCTCGGTACACAGCGACGAAACCAGGAAATCGTCGATCCAGGTCATCGAATTTCTCGTTCGTCGGGGTATATACTTCAAAGGCCTCGCCTCCCCACGGCAGCTTAGAAACAGCATGCATCTCATGGAGAGCAAGTCCCAACTCTCCCCCGGGCACGAAGAAAGTCCCCGTATGCTGGCTATACATCTCCAAAAGGGCCATGAACAGTGGCTTGTTAATGGGCAATCCGTAACAGGTGCCCCGGATGGCGTAGTAAAGGTCAATCTCCCGAAGGAGTTCCTCGTAGTTCCTCAAGATCCATGAGGAAAGATTGGCCCATGTGGGAATGGGGTTTATCCAATTCAGCAGCGATAACCTGCCCACGGGATAGGACCCCTTGCGAGCGAGTTGGTTCAGAAAGGTGTCAGCTCGGGTAAAAGTAAAGTTAGGACCAGACACATGGATAAAAGTACCAGGAATCAGTCCCGTCACAGTCCGGCTGACTAACTTCTTACTTGCACATGCTGACCTAATACTTATATTATAGTGGATGTTGCCCACGAATATCCCCTATTGGGTTGGAGTCAGAGAACCTGCCATTTTTCTACCCAACGGTACCATATTAAACCACGAGAGGGGAAAATATCGCTCCATCTCGGGAACATGGATATCCACCCCGCCCACAGTAAATTCCCAGTTCTCGAAAACATCCAGCATTCGAGAGTTCTTTACGGAGAAAGCATTCCCAAAGAGAAAATCTGGTTTCAGATATTCTCCATCCAGTTTTCCCGAATTCATCATAGTGCAAAGAAAATGGAAAGGCTGGTTGTTGATGGCAGCCACCCTCTCCAAAGGCTCATTAGAGGGAAGTTGATCTGTCATATATCGAATTAGATCGTCAAGCCGCACACCCATGGCAAACTGAGCTGAACCCACTAGAAGTTCTTCGGCCAGGTTGGTTGGTAGGTTCACTGGAAAAGGACAAAAGAAACAGGATTAAAAAAATAGGTTAAAACGAAACCACTTAGAGTTTCTCAAAAAGAAGTTTCTATGAGTCCATGCGGCTCGGATCAACGAAGCCTTATGCGGCCCAGTTCAGCTGAGTTTCATGCGGCACGGCTTCAACAGAGCCTATGTGGCTCAGGTCAGCACAGCTTCATGCGACCCAATTCAGTTAGGAGTTCCATGTGACACTGATTCGACAGCTTATGCGGCTCGGATTAAAACCTATGTGGTTCTATCTCGGAGAGGAGTTTATGCGACGCGACTCAGCAAAATTCTATGCAGGCCAGGTTGTCAGGGACATATGCAGCTCCGGTCAAAGGAGACTTTATGCGGTTCATATCCAGAAGTAATCTTGCAACTCAAAATTCTTCTCATGCAGCTCATACATAGGGAATGTCCTATGCGGCTCAGATGCGAGAGGGTCATGCGGCCCATACAACTCATGCGGCTCCATCATGATCCAGCTTGAGCCGTCCAAACGATGAAGGCTTGTGCACAAATCATGCAACAGAGCCATGGGTTCTTAGGGTTCAAAGTGTTCAAAAGAGATCCTTACCCTTGAAAGCAGGGCGAACATCAGGATGAACTTCGGGCACGACGGCCGACGAGGAAGCCGCCTTCTTGTCTTTTGCGGCAGCGGAGACGACCATGGAAGATTTGGGTGCCATTTTCGACAGTCGGAGAATGGAAATGGGGAAAGAAAGGAAAGGCAGCAACAGTGGGAGACGAAGGAGAAAGTAAAGAAATCCCTCTGACTCAACCCATCCATATTTATAAACAAAACCAATGCGCTTCGACTCTCGTGCAGAACGAAAACCAACTCTTCGGTTATCGAGGCGAGCCGCCTAAAATAAAGGCCAGACTCCTGGGATCTCGCCCCGAAAAGTGACCTCAAAACTGACAACAAATTAACAGCATTTAATGCAAAAGATCTCCATACGTGGCAAGATAACGTGGTGGAAAGTCCATGCGGCCGAGACATCCATGCGGCCGAAATATTCATGCGGCCAAAACATCTACGTGGCCGAGACATCATATGCGGCCAGAAGAATACATGGCCATGCTTCTTATTCAAAGTATTTCAATTTTGCAAATTAAAAACTTTGAAGGGGGTCTTATAGAAGTATGAAAAAGAATAAAAAAGGATTCATGCGACCAGAGAGCCCCCTGCGGCTCAGACAGTTCATGCGGCTCAAGTATCTATGCGGCTCGAACGTCTATACGGCTCAAACAAGTCTCATACGATTCAAAGAGGAGCCACGTGGCCTACAAATAGCTCTTTTATTTTGCATTTAATGCCTTGACGGCTGACAGCTTTGACGAAGTGACAGTTTTGACACAAAGATATCATTATGACTCCCTCATAATAACGAACTCCTCGAGAAGTGAAGAAAATCTCTGACATGATCCTCCGAGAGTCAGAAACTGTCATGCGGCCTTGACACGTGGACAGCCCCATGCGGCTCACGAAGACTAGCTCCATACGGCTCATGAAGGCCAGCCCCATGCGGCTCATGAAGACCAGTCCCATGCGGCTCACGAAGACCAGCTCCATGCGGCTCATAAAGATCATCCCCATGCGGCTCACAAAGGCCATCTCCATGCGGTTCACTCATCCTCAAGCGGCTCAAATCGTTACCATGCGGTCCAAATGTTCAAGGGGGCCACTTTTAGGCAGCCTTGACACGTGGCTAGCCTTATGCGGCCCAACTTTCCTGCGGCTCGAATTTCTGCTGTTATGACATGTGGCATAATAGCAGGGCACGTGGCATCAGATTGATCAAAATTTCTTAGCAAATCCCAATGAAATATTGGGATCAAATCAGATCATTTGCAAATAAGCCAATTAAAGACACGTATCGAGGAATTCGAGGTTGGCATGACAAATCAGGAGGATTTATGTCAATCAGCATTAATTATCTACAAAAGATTTGATGCAACCACATTTATTGCTCAAATCTCGATGAACGGCCCAAATTTAATGATCCTTAGCTACCGACTTTCAAGAATGGGCAATCATTGTAAACCCTAATGAGGCCCTCCACTCTTATAAATAGTAGGGTGCCATTCCTTTGCAGATATACGGAGAGACACATATACACAGAGACAGATACAAAGAGAGATACAGAGACAGACACGCATAGAAAGCCAGAGAGCATGAAGAGAGAGAGCATTTCTTTATCAACTCCCGTCAGTTCTTCTACAGATTCCAAAAGCTGCACCCGATCGTCCAAGGAGTAAGGCAAAGCGGCCGTCGCTTTCCCGAGCCTCTATCGTCACCCTCCAGAATCTAAAATAAATAATTGTACTTAGACTGCTGTACCTAGGTTTTCGTCCCTAGGCTTTCTTTGTACAAGCAAATTTGTATTGTGAAGTAAAAGTCCAGTCCTCCGATAATTGTTCTATCCTTTTATATTTTATGACAAACAGTGTGTATGGCTTGAATGCCAGTGTAGGAGTGTGGTTGGCTTGTATAGCCTAGAAATTAGGTGTGCTTGCTAGAATAGGCTGGTTAGGCCTAGTGGGACTTATTGGGCTTAGGCTTGACCTAGTTGACTTAGTTTGACTAGTGTAGTTGACTTGGTTTGCCTTAGAGTTGACTTTGACCTAGATTGACCCAGAAATTATGTAGATTGTATCATAAACATCATTTATCTTGTTTTTAACACATTACAACCTGTACTATTCTATTTAGGACACTGTGACTCTGGTGCAGACATCTGATATTACACTACTCTTTTTAGAGTATCAAGCGAGTACATTCTCTGATAGTTCTCTCATTTAATTGCCAGTTACTGTATTTCAGTTCTATTTAGTTTTATATGATTCTCTGTTACAACACGTCTGGATATTTCTGGATTTATGTATGCAACACACATACCTTACTTATCAGGCCTCTATTACTGGAATCACTAAAATCATTCCGGAATCTATTACTAGAATCATCATATTTTGGCTGGACTCACCTCGATTCTCGTGTCGGATTCTGGATTCATTTATTTTATGGGGTGGGGAAATATTGAGTAAGACAAGTAGACATACCCTAAATCTGGAATCTCCAACTGGAATCTACTGGAAGCATAGCCATCTCTCGCCTGATCAGTGAGAGATGTGCCTGATTACCTACAGCCGTTTGTATGTCGATCTCAGTATTTTAAAACACACTGTTAGAATAGTTGGACTCACCTGGATTCTTGATCACTACCTAGAATCATCTGGTACTAGATTTATATTATTTTAGATTCATCCCGTACTGGATTTATAGTAGTTTTACACTTGTTTTGCAATTACTTTCTGGACTTATTCTGTTACCTTAGTTCAGCTAGATTTTAGTTTACAGTCTTCATTGCCATCATTCTTCTCTTGTTTTAGTTACTTACTTTCCTTGTATTTTATCTGTTCTCCATACCATCACCTGTATATAAACTGCCATATTCATCAATAAAACTGTCTATAACTGCTTTATAGTTCTCTGTCGTTACTTGGGTTTTCTTGATGAGTTGTACTCGTTCCTGTCCTGACTGGACCTGTTGAAAATTTTACAGATGATTGCCCTGAGGACACTTGCCTACATATTATAGACCCGGAGACAGGATGGCTACCTTTGGCCCCGACACTCAGGAGTGATCGGGATTTAGTTTAGTAGACTAGGATATGTTTTTCTATGTTAAACTTGTTGTAGTGGATTGAGACTTATGTAGTATTTGAGATTGTTGAGAGTTGTTATTTTAGTAGTTGTCTTCTATTCTTAGTTATTTCTTCTGTGTTATCTTATCGTGCTTAGACTGTGATTGAGTTATGATATCTCATACTTGTCCTTCGTTTGGAGTTGATCATGATGAGTACATTATTCATTGCATCAGTTGTTGATTAGATAGTGACCTAGAACAACCTTCTACCGCCGACACTGCGGCGTAGGCTGGGCGTTGTTACGCGCTCGTACCCTTACAGTGGATGCGGGTTATGACACATTTTTAGTGGTGGCCCATGCAGGTCGAGAGTCGCATTAGTGCGATATCGTGGTAGTACGATGACTTAGTTGTACTGCTGCGAGCCTGCGATAGGATTGAGAGATAGGTTTAAATGGAGAGGTACTCAATCACATTAGGAAAAACTCCTTGTCTGATCCCTTTTATCTAAATTTGCTGCTTGTTGTTTTCCCTTGAATATAAACTGTCCTTCTTTGAATTTTTGCTTCATTCTCAGAAATTGCTTCTTGTTTTGATATGTCTTCATGATGGTTATGGAGACACGATCTCATCGCTCCGGTTCGGGGAATACTATCGAGAGGCTGGCCACCTCTCGTCCTGTTCATCAGGGCCTCGAGACCGCAGTTTCTGTTATGTCGACTCCGGTTGGTGTTTCTGCTACATTGGAGGTGCACCTCTGTTTGTAAAGAGACTTTTTCGCCATTTCCGATTTCTTTCAGCAGCAGTAGTTCATGCAGCATCAGCAGCAGACCAAGGAAAACTAGCAGGGTGAGCTATCGTCAAGACAGTCGAGAATGCATAGACCATTGGAGATCTTGCTGCAAGTTTCGTTCTTCTTGATTCTATTTTCCGTAATTGTCTTTTATAACTACCTTGAAACCCGATTCCATCTGTCCCTAACCGATTGATTAATTTTGTCATGTTGTTCTTTTCTTATGTTGTTTTTCTTCAAAATTATATGGACTAGGTCACCTAAATCATGGGATCTAGAATCTTCGATAGTCGTTTTAGTTGGCATAGTGAGGACATGTAGTCAGATTTAGATGTATCTCTCGGGTATGGAAATTGAAGGTTTTCGTCGTCGCGGCAATACAAAAATTTTAAATACCATGAACCTAGAGGTACGTAACTTAGTCAAGGACTCTGTGATTATTGTAGCCTTGCTCACTAGCATGATGAAGACACTGGACAACATAATTTTGGACAGACGCATATGATTAACAGATTGTATCTTGAGAAGGATTTAAACATCATACCCTTTGATTGTTATAAATGACTTAGGAGTAGGGATATTCTAGTTTTGTAGAGCTTATTCATAGGTAGTGCCTTCATAGTATAATAATATGGTGACTTGTAGAGTGTCTGTACCCTAGAGGTGATAGTTAGCATTGGTGCTAGAATAGTAACCCATTGCAGATAATTCTCTTGTACCAACCAGTTTACACATATAGGATGTTAGTATGCCATACAACCTTGATGATTATTTATTGTTTTCCTTATCCTTCCAAGTGAGGCACCCAGTGACCAGAGCCCGTCCTCGAGTATAGTTGTAGTTTCACTTAAGACTAAGAGGTCTATATACATAGATGATATACTTAGGGTATATGTGATGGGTTGTTGTTCTTGAGCATATATATACGTGGTATTTGGGATTGGTGTGCTTAGCTTGCGGGTATTTAGTTATGGGTGACTTGATAGGATTTGGAAGGTTAAGAGTTAGTCTATTATAGAGTTTCTCTTTTGCTAAATTCTAGTTGCCAACACCTAGATAGCTAGCATAGGTAAAATCCTAAGAAGTTGACCAGCTGATGACCAAGTACTAGGGTGTTGAGAAAATTGACTAGTGATTGACCCTTGACTATGCTTGACCTAGAAAGGGGTGCGATCATCTTAATTTCGAGGACAAAATTTTTATAAGGTGGGTAGGATTGTAACACCCAGTTTGCCAGATGAGGGTAATTTTGAAATTTTGTAATTATAATTATTAATTATTGACATTTGATTCATATTATGATTTTTTGTGATTTTTAATAATTTTTAAACTATTTAAAAACTGGTTTAAGTCATGACTTGTGATTTTGATGTGCTGCTAGTGAAACCTGAGAGACTGCATGACCTAGAGCCTAACTATGTCATTAGGATGTTTAATTATCATTTTTAGCCTAGGGGTAAATTGGTCATTTTGACTTATTTAAATTATTTGGTGATTTGTTGAATTGGTAAATTTTAGTTTGACTTTGACTTGTTGAGACCTAGTGGACTAGTCTAGAAGCTAACCCTAGCCATGGTGACCCTAGTCTAACTTGAGTTAACCTATTTTAGTCATTAGAGAATAGTTTTAGAATGAGGGGATTTGGTTTAGTGAATTTTAGTCGTGGCTTGTGGTTTCATAAAATAACTTATGGCTTAATTATTTAATTGATCATGACTTAAGCCCATGGGCCATTTAGTGAACCATAACCCTAATTATTGAACCTATGACAGCCACATAGGGATCCCCACCCTATTTAAACACTTGTTCATTAGGGCTTGCCTCTTTTTATCATTCCAACACTTGAAGAAAAGAAAGGTAAGTCCCCTTCCAAAAATTCCCATTTTATTCATTTAATCTCCTTTTTTATCCTAGTCTTTTGCATTGGGTTCTAATTTAAGTTTATGGACTGTTGGTGGAGAGCTATTTCAGCTTGGGATCAATTTAGAGCATTTGGCCATCAAGAAGAACACCCCCCATTTGGAGCTTTTCCATGCAATTTGCACCTATAGGTAAAACCCTTTAAATTGATTTAAATTTCAGTTTTCTTTGCATGTAGGGCTAGATCTAGGAGTCCCCTAGGTGTCCCTAAAATTTGGATGAATTTCGTATCCGTTTGGTGTCCGTATCGGACACGTGTCGTAGTGTATGTTAGGTGTTCGATGAAATGCCTCTAAGGTTTTTATTTTCGATTTTTGCTAAACTAATTACATGATTTTGAAGCTCTTGATATGTACATTAATTATGTTAAGGATTGAGTTGGTTTTTGTGCACATTTCGTGTCCAAAATGGACACGTAAGTCGTGCACGACATTGCGCACAGGCCCGTACGGCTGTCCTGCTGTTCGAGTGCCTTTGCGGACACGACACAACACATGACATCACGAAAATTTGTGGGGACGTGCGGGCACCCACTGACATCACCCACACAAAATTTACGAGTCCTCGTCGACTGTGCGCGAAGATATCGAGGCTGTACTGATTTTTTACTGTCACTGCACACACGGAAATTTCTCTCTGATATGCGACTCAAAACCGGACACGACACAACCCCGACTCAATACAGGCACCCTAGTCCCTAGCCCTATGTTCCCTCGACACGAGTGCAAGAGCACGTGGTGCCTCGAGCACTGTGTCGAGCCCACGAAGGCTCGACATGGCTGCACGATGATTTTTCTTTCCTGTTTCCTAAGAAATTTGAATTTGGTTTTAGACACTGCTGTGTCCAATTCTTGGACACAATTATCATCTAGGGACACGATCACGCACTGAGCATTGTTTACCAAATAATAGTTTGGGTTACCTAGGAGTTTTCGAGTTGTTTTTTGATTTCATCTTGGGGTTTGGCTAAATGGTTTTTGTATCAGTTATTTGAGAAGTTCTCAGTTTTCAAATAAGTTTAGTAAATTTTAATCATGATAACTGTAGTGTTTATGCCTACATTATGTTTTTTTTCAAATCTTTTATATGTATGTTGATGTTTATTCATGTTTGGGTTATGGGAGAAAGGTTGTGTTGATTTGGGATTTCGAATTCAAGGAGCATGGCTGTGAACTGATGAGTTCACTGATATATCCCTTGACTGATTTTTATTGCTGATTTATTTGCTATATATGATGCCCCATATGTGCATTAGGTTACTTAATGTTGATTTGTGATAGGTGTTAGAAGTTTGGAAATTTCAATTTAGGTCTGGACTGAGTAATATGTGTTAACTGTTATGGAATGTATGAACTGTCATTTAAATTCCTGAGCACACACACACATAACTTGTTCCCTATCACTTGTACACTCCTTGACACCCTAGCCATTGACACCACTGTCTAAAACTGAGAACAGCCCTTCTATACATACACATTCACATCATACACATTATTGATTTTATCACACTACACTCATTTACCTAACTGTCCTGCATGCCTTAGTTCCCCTGCATTTTCTATAGTTCAGTCCATATATGGACTAGGGATTTGATAAGTTATTCACTGCATTGCTTTCATGTTCAGATATGAACATGATGCATCTGCCCTTCACATTAGATGCCCTGTATTCTTGCATATCTGTCCAACTTGGTTTGGATATTAACCTTTGAAAACTGAAATGAAAGATTGTGTAAATGTATATTCACACACACACACACACAACATCCCCTTCACATTTGGTTCACTGTCAGCCCATAGACTCACACACACAAAACTGATTTTGAGCAAACACACACATTCCTGAAATACATATCTCTGTCATACACACACACACAAACTTGTTTTCATGCCACCTATACAATCTCACACACTTGCACATGGTTACACTCTTCACCCCACATGGACACCCCCACACACAACTAAGAAAAGCCCCATATCCCACACTCCCATTGACACCTATACTTAGCTAACACTCTAATGTTTCTACACTACAAACACCATGCTCACATGCCACTTTCCTGTTAAACTGTACACACAATATCACACACACACTCAATGTTCCATTCACACACACACATGTGTTATAGCCATGTGTTAACTGTCACTTGAATTCCTATTCCCATTTGATACCACACTGTTTACCTATTACACTAGCCTAACACACACATCCCATATCCCACTCTCTTGTATTCTCCCACACTCTCACTCATGACACACACACACACTTGGACACATATATGTGTTTTCGTATTCTCTATACATAGGTATATATATATATGTATTGATATGTATATATATCTATATGCTTAATAATAATGTGGTGAATATGTGTGATATTATATTAATGTAATGTATATACAATATGTGTGTTTAGCCAATAACCTATAACCTATGGCTCATAGCCTGTGTGTATGGCTTGAATGCCAGTGTAGGAGTGTGGTTGGCTTGTATAGCCTAGAAATTGGGTGTGCTTGCTAGAATAGGCTGGTTAGGCCTAGTGGGACTTGTTGGGCTTAGGCTTGACCTAGTTGACTTAGTTTGACTAGTGTAGTTGACTTGGTTTGACTTAGAGTTGACTTTGACCTAGATTAACCCAAAAATCATGTAGATTGCATCATAAACATCATTTACCTTGTTTCTAACACATTACAATCTGTACTATTCTATTTAGGACACTGTGACTCCGGTGCAGACATCTGACATTACACTACTCTTTTCAGAGTATCAGGCGAGTACATTCTCTGATAGTTCTCTCATTTAATTGTCAGTTACTGTATTTCAGTTCTATTTAGTTTTATATGATTCTCTGTTACAACACGTATGAATATTTCTGGATTCATGTATGCGACACACATACCTTACTTATCTGGCCTCTATTACTGGAATCATTGGAATCATTCCGGAATCTATTACTGAAATCATCATATTTTGGCTGGACTCACCTCGATTCTCGTATCGAATTCTGGATTCATTTGTTTTGCGGGACGGGGAAATATTGAGTAAGACATGTAGACATACCCCAAATCTGAAATCTCCAACTGGAATCTACTGGAAGCATAGCCATCTCTCGCCTGATCAGTGAGAGATGTGCCTGATTACCTACAGCCGTTTGCATGTCGATCTCAGTATTTTAAAACACACTGTTAGAATAGCTGGACTAACCTGGATTCTTGATCACTACCTAGAATCATCTCGTATTGGATACATATTATTTTAGATTCATCACGTACTGGATTTATAGTAGTTTTATACTCGTTTTGCAATTACTTTCGGGACTTATTCTGTTACCTTAGTTCAGCTAGATTTTAGTTTACAGTCTTCATTGCCATCATTCTTCTCTTGTTTTAGTTACTTACTTTTCTTGTATCTTATCTGTTCTCCATACCATCACCTGTATATAAACTGCCATATTCATCAATAAAACTGTCTATAACTGCTTTATAGTTCTCTGTCATTACTTGGATTTTCTTGATGAGTTGTACTCGTTCCTGTCCTGACTGGACCTGTTGAAAATTTTACAGATGATTGCCCTGAGGACACTTGCCTACATATTATGGACCCGGAGACAGGATGGCTACCTTTGGCTCCGACACTCAGGAGTGATCGGGATTTAGTTTAGTAGACTAGCATGTGTTTTTCTATGTTAAACTTGTTGTAGTGGATTGAGACTTGTGTAGTATTTGAGATTGTTGAGAGTTGTTATTTTAGTAGTTGTCTTCTATTCTTAGTTATTTCTTCTGTGTTATGTTATCGTGGTTAGACTGTGATTGAGTTACGATATCTTATACTTATCCTCCGTTTGGAGTTGATCATGATGAGTACATTATTCATCGTGTGAGTTGTTGATTAGATAGTGACCTAGAACAGCGTTCTACCGTCGACACTGCGGCCTAGGCTGGGCGTTGTTACGCGCTCGTACCCTTACAGTGGGTGCGGGTCGTGACAAGACTGAAAAATATAATCTAGCTGAACTAGAGTAGCATGATATAAGTCCAGACAGTATAATAAGAGTCATGTGTGAGTCCAGACAATGTAATCTAATACCAGGTGATTCCAGCACGAGATGAGTCCGATATAAGGTGAGTCTAGTCAGTGATCAAAGGTTCCAGGGTGAGTCCAGCCTATACTCTAACAGTGTGTTTTAAAATATCGGGATCGACATGTGAACGGCTGTAGGTAATACGGCACACCGCACACTCGGCCAAGTGTGGGATGGCTATCATTCTAGTATAATTCCAAGGGAGTGGTTCCAGTATTTAGGTATGTTCACATGCCTATTCCAATATTTTTCCGTCCAGCAAGTACAAGTGAATCCATAACCCGACACGAAAATAGGTATAAGTCCAGCCAGTACACGAATGGTTCCAGTAAATGATTCCAGGGTGATTCTAGTAGGTGGTTCCAGAAATAGAGGCCAGACACGAATAAGTGAGTGTCGCATGAAATGGATCCAGTAATATCAAATCGTGTTTGTAATATAGAATCAAATAGAACTAGCTACAACTGAAGTACAGTAAACGACAAGTAAATGGAAGAACTATCAGAGAATGTACTTGCCTGTATCCTGAGTATCTATAGAGAATCTACTGTCCGAGAAGTGGTATCTGTCTCTTATAGAACAGTACAAGTCACTATAAGTCTAAAATGATAAGAAGATGTATTACAATGCATTCTATATGAATCTAGGTCAATCTAGACCAAAGTCAACACTTGGTCAACTCTAGGTCAACCCTAGAAGTCAAACTAGGTCAAACAAGTCTATACTAGTCTAACTAGTCTATCCTAGGTCTAATCAAGGCTATACAAGTCTAACTAGACACTCACTATGCATACAGTCACACCCATAGGCCATGAGCCCTAGGCTATAGGCTATATTATGCCTATATTCCAACCATATTTTACTTATAGACATATCAATATATATATCTAATATAATATAGTACACCCAATATAATATATAGGCTACCTATATGTGCATCTAACATATATATATATATATATATATATATATATATATATACATGTGTATATATATATATATATATATATATATATATATATACATGAAGGATAGGAAAATAGAAAGGTGATGGTGTACATGTGTGTGTGTTGAGAGTACAAGAGGGTGTCAATGTAAATTAGTACCTGTGTGTGTATGTGACATGAGAGTGTGTATGTGTGAGTGTCACATAGAGTTGTGTAACAAGTGTCATGGGAGCATGTGTGTGTAAGGGTGAGGCATAACAGTTGTGTAGCAAAGTGAATAGGAATCAATCACAGGTATTCAAGAAGGGAAATCAACTCTCAGTTGGGGGGGGTCCAGTCAATTTAATTAACATTTAACATATAACGACAGTGAAGTAAACCTGTGAACAGTGAGGGAACCTGGAAACTAGTGAGTGTACATGGATATACATTGACAGTTCATCTATGAATCAAAATCAGTTGACATGAATTTAGTAAATCAAACCATATTCAATCAACCAAACAACCAATGCAATGTATGGAGAATTAACATTCAATTTCAGTTTTATGAAGAGAACATGACAGTTAAATAGGAAATGAAATCGATTCTCAGATTTTGATGAGGAAATGGAAACCAATTCTCAGTCCCTAATCTAACAGTGGACAACACAAACATTTAATGAACATTGAGTCTAAACTTCTATCAGTTTAAAAAGGAATGAATCAATACTCAGATTATTAAGGAAATGAATCATTCAAATTTTATTCGATTTCAGTTTGAAAGGAAGAACAATGTATCAGTCATATATTAAAATCCCAACTCACTATCAAATATTCCATTTCTCATATCATAAACCTATTCGAATAAGTAAATCGAATTATCAGGTATCAATGCATACGTAGGATCACTTGACAGCTAAAAACATAGTTAAAATCAGATTAAAATAGGAATTGAAGTTTAGGAAAACTGAAATAGAAATGTATCAGTCCATACAGTCCATTCCACATATCTAAAATCCTACTTCATAACAACAACCTATTCTAATATATAAATCCGAACTAACAGAGATTATTAAACATGTCCAGGACCTAAATTAGAAATTTACTCATAATTTAAACAATTAAAATGGAATTTAAACACAGGAAAAATAATCAGACTGAACACAGTGTAAACCAGTCTCGTGCACGTGTTCATTGAGCTCGTGCACGTGACACGACATGACACAAACCCTGTGCTCGTGTCCTAGTGTCGAGTTTGTCTAGGTCTAGGATCCTGACATCCTGATATGGGTCCACGATACGTATGTCAGTGACAGGACACACGTATCAGTACCAAAAAGTCGACTGAACCCACACAGTACACGGCCAGTGCACTCGCAAATGCGTGTCCGACACGACACGAGGACTCACGAGACTTTGGGAGCCTTGTGTCAGTGTCAACCCTGACCCGTGTGTCGAGTTTCCCGTGTCCACGTGGTGTGTTCATTGTGTTGTGTCCCCCGAGTAGCAGGGGACTGCTACGCGCGTGCGTGTGTGCTGAACCCAGTGTGTTTCCATGTCCAATATGACACGACACCACAACCACCTCAGTCAAACAAAAATCGACAAGTAACATCAAACCATAAATTTCTATTCAAAAAAAATAGCAAACGAGAAAGAAATGCCCACTGTGGATTTTCATCAAACACTTAGTTAGGCACACTGATACGTATCCGATACGGACATGTATTGGACACGAAACCTAGCAATAACTATAACACTAGTTAGGGTAGTCCTAGGGCTTCCTATTCATGCATTGAAATCACTATTTTATGGAGAGGATTAGGAATTACCTAGGTGTGTGAAAAAGCCCAAAAAGCTTCAAACAGGGGTGTTCCTCTTGCTACCCAAACTCCTCCAAATTGCTCCTCCACTGAAATTTCTCACCATAGACATAAAATGCACAGAGATTAGAACCTATTGCAAGAAATTTGAAGGAAAAATGAGTTGAAATGGAGAAGATAGGGATTGGGGAAGAATGGGGTTTACCTCTATTTTCTAACTTGTTATTTTCCTAAAGGAGGCTAGCCCTAAGTGGAAGAGACATTAAATAGGGAGTGAAATGCTAAGGTGGCCGGCCAAGTAAGTGTAGGGCTAGGGTTAGGGTTTCACTAGTTTGGGTTATGGGCCTCTATGGGCCTTAAGCCATAAGTCATGGTTCATGAAATCACTAGTCATAATCTAACCTATTCATTATCCCTATTTTCCCCAAATTAATTCTAATAACTAGAGTATCATTAACTTAGGTTAAACTAGGGTTTCATAATCTAACCAAGTGGTCATGGCTAGGGTTAGCTTCTAGGTCAGTCTTCCAAAGTCACCATGAGTCAAAATCAAGAATAACATTAAATTAAAATATACCAAAAATCACTTAAATTCCAATAATTCTAATTAATACAATATAATTCCAAATAATTCCCAAAAATTCAAAAATAACCAAAATACCCTCAATCTAGAAATATGGTAGTGGCACTCCCCCTTTGGTAATCCTTCACTTCACCCCTCTCGCACTTCTCTTCCGCTTCTTTCTCTCTTTCCCATCTCTTTCTCTCTCTCACTGTGTTGAATTGGGGAAAGAGAACAGTATAGTTTTTAAGAAGTTTATATTATTATTATTATTATTATAAGCCCCGTACATGCGACTTGTGCATAAAATATGCAGCAGAGCCATGGCAACAGTTAGGGTTTTCAGACGACCCTTACCAGCGATAGGCGGGCGAACGTCGGGATGAATAGAACGCACAGCAGCCGGCGGAGGAGTAACCACGTTCGTCGCTGCAGTCGTCGTAGAAGCAACCGCCTTACCCTTCGCGGCCTTCGACGCAGCAGCCTTCTTGGGAGCCATTGTCGATCGTTGAAGGAAGAAGACGAAGAGCAAAGACAGTAACAGAGAATTCGAGCAGAGAGAGAGGGTAAAGAAACCCCCAAGAGACTAAAAGACTCCTATTTATAGGCAAAAGAGACCCATAAAAATAAACAGACATCTCGGATTACGCACCCCCTCAAAAGATAAAAGTAAAACGCTTCGATCAAGGCAAAACCGACCCTTGGGATCCTCCCCCAAAAGATGGCATTAATTCAAAAACGAATCAAGGGCATTTAATGAAGATTTGCACACGTGATCAGGACACGTGGCAAAGAGCCTATGCGGACAGATGAATCTATGCGGCTGGGACACTTATGCGGTATGAACGGGGCCATGCTTCTTATTCAAAGTATTTCAATTTTGCAAATTGAAAACTTTGAAGGGGGTCCTGTAGAAGCATGGAAAATATCAGAATAATGGTCCATGCGGCTCCAGATAAGAAGCCCATGCGGCTCATATGGGAGCTGTCTTACACGGTTCAAAGGAAGACTCTCAGTCTCATGCGGCTCGAGAGTGTATGCGGATCAGCAGGAATATGCGGCTAGATCGATGCCACGTGTCTCCTTGTGATCCTTCCCTACAGCTGGCCCTTTGAATAGTGGCCTCATTTAATGCTCTGACACGATTTGTCGACTGTGGCGGCTCTGGCATAAAGTGTCATAATGGCTCTGCCATAATGACAGACTCTTCGAAAAAAGAAGAAGATCTCTGACCCGATCCGTCAGAAATCCTAGGTTGCCACGTGGCGAAATCTCATGCGGCTTAAATAGAGAACAGCTCCATGCGGCTCACTGAGAAGTTACCCTATATGACTAACAGAAATCAGCCATATACGGCCCACTGAGAGCTCAGCCCCTGCGGCTCAATACAACGCTAGCTCATGCGGCTCACAAAGACTGTGCATATGCGGCTCATTGAGAGTTCGTTCCCTGCGGCTCGATGAAGCATTGTCTTATGCGGCTCACAAAGAGTATCTCTCTGCGGTTCAAGTGTTGCCCATCTTATGCGGCTCTGGCAGGACCCACAATCAAAACACGTGGCATCGGATCAATCAAGGATTTAACCGAATCCCAACAAGTATATTTGACATCATCGTCATAATTACTAAGATTAGGGCATATTATTTATTATCAAGCTAATGGGACACGTTGGTGAGCAATTAGACATTGGCGTAATCAATCATGAAGATTTAAAGCAGTTAGCATTAATTGCTCACAAGATACGGTGCTATCCGCATTAATGGCCTAGATTTATTGTAATCAGGATCAAGGGTTCAGATAGATTGAAGGAGCACCGACATTCCAAAAAAATGATCATTAGCAAACCCTAATGATCACACCCCACTCCTATAAATAGCCAGCATCATTCCCTTACAACAACCACGGGCAACAAAAAGAATAAAAAAAAAAGAGACAGATATACAGAGAGAGTTCCCCTCTTTTCGATAACCACAGAGAGAGAGAAGCCAGGAGAGCAATACGAGGAGAGCAAGAAGAGCATTTCTTCTTCCACGCCAAGCAGATCTTCTACGAGCCAAGGCTGCATAACGATCGTCCAAGGAGTAAGGCAGAGCGGCCGTCGCTTTTCCGAGCCTCTATCGTCACCACCCAGAATCTAAAATAAACAATTGTACTTAGACTGCTGTACCTAGGTTTTCGTCCCTAGGCTTTCTTTGTACAAGCGAGTTTGTATTGTGAGTCTAAGTTCAGTCCTCCTATAAAACTGTTCTGTACTTTTATAATCAATGGCAAACAAACATATTTTTAAAGTAGAAGGAAATTTTTTTAAAATAATATAAATACTCTTCTCCTCAAATTTCCATTATTGTCAACCTTACTTATGACTAAATCATGTTTTTCCTATTTTTCCGCAACCTCGAACTATTACACACCGAACATGGCTATTGGACAACCGAAACTTGCCGAATTATTGCACCACACCAGACGACACATCAGGCAAGACACCTTGCATTTACTGTTTATTTAAATTGCTCTATATCATGCATGCTTTTACTTATCTAGCAAATATAAATTGTTCTTGCAAATTATTATATTTTAGTTATCTTATTTTGCATATTGACCTTGTGTCAGTTGACCATCCTATGAGAGTGGGAATATTTTCATATCCTATATGGCCTGACATATGTGTATCACCTAATAAATGAGTTCATATAGGACACGGACCTGCGTACTCGGCTACCCATTGATACGTTTGGATCGTGCGACGGTTAGGAGGTAACTGTTGTTAGTGAGTCGAGTTAGAAGCCATAGCAAATTGCCAACTGGACAGGTTGTTGATACATCTTAGACATGAGCATTGGTGGGGAGGGGACAGGTATTAGCGTAGGGGCTACATTTACTTTTTACACACTTATGGGTGATAGTGACTCGGATGAGCACTACTTGTTGCCTGGCCGATAGTGTCTCGGACAAGCGCTACTTGATGGCCACTCTTTATTACTTGTGTGAATCCTTACAGCCCCTGCGTAGAACGTTGTCCTCAAAAGTGCATGGTTTCACATAGAATGGTTAGGGACCTTATCTGTTTAGGTTTATGTACTTTTTTTTTGAGCTATTTATATTCGGTTTATGGTATGGTATTATGTGTCTTGTTACGTCCCTCTAAGGACCTGGTGATTTCTCCAAGTGTATTTTGTGACTTCTTGCATGTGCTCTAGCTAAGGTCATGACTTCCTTCATTCCTTCGAGATGTTGCTTTTGGATCGCCATTTCCTTCGCTCGACCAATTCATTTTATTTGTATAATTCTTCCTTATTTAAATTAGTTAGTAGTGGATTTGTCTCCGCCCAACGATTGTATACATGACAAGCTCAAAGTTGCTTTTATATCATTATTTATCTTCGTGGATGAGATTTAGTGTCTTGGCTTTCTACATTTACAGCTTATGTATACATACGAGCCTTTCATTTACTCGTATGTATACAGCTAGCATGATACGTTTCTAGTCCTTCTATTTTAGGACTGGGGCGTTACATGTTTTTGTGGTGGCCCATACAGGCCGAGTTTATTACTTCGGTTACGTGAGTGTACCGATGTGAACCTGCATATATAGGAATAGAATTTAGGATCTCATCCATATGCTTGACCTCCTTTCTTGATTTCAAATTCTGAACTCTCGTTCAACTTCCTTGATTTGCATCTTGCTTGACTCCTTCTACCGTAAATTCTTAGTTTCGTGCTTAGTGACAACTAGGAAGATGACTACACTAGCATATACTCATAGGGCAAACATGTGGCTAGAAGGATTACATTGACAATTAGTATGCATTGAGGTCATATCTTGAGTTATAAAGGCAATTATTACTTTAAGGATTAAAGTACCCTATCTTCCTAAAGGTATGATCTTGTAAAAGGTATTAGTTGATTCTAAGTTGGGTAGTAGTGATTACGGACTATGAAGGATAATTAGAATTTTATTCTGACACTACTAAGTGTTGTACACAAGAGAATAGTTAGCATCTATATACAATTGAAAAAACAAGTTGATTTGATTTTGAGTTGATTTGGAAGGTCTTCGAAAATATTTATGAAATTGGGGTCAGAGCTATACATATTTTGAGGATATGAAATTTATTTAGGAAAAATTCTAAATTTCTTATGGTTGATTTAGGTTATAAGTTTAATGTCTCGATTGTAAAAAAAATTAACTTTTGAAGATTTTTGAGTAAGTATGACTTGCACGAAGTTTAGATATACATTTTGAGGAATATAGAATCAATCCGGGAAGTTATTTTAAATGTTCAATTTTTGAATTATGATTGATAAGATTATTTAAATCTTGAACTTAGGTTTTGGGATTGATTGTAATATGCTGAAAGTTATCTCGAGGGTATTTGAGAAATTTTAAATTTTAAAAAAAAGTTATGATTTGTTGTGGAAGTTTAGTAAAAAAAAAGATTTGACGACTGATAGGATTATTTGAATATTGAGTTTTATTACAACTTTTAGGAAAAGTTATTAATGATATGATGAAAAGTTAATTTTAGACTGATTAAAAGAATTTACATTCTAAGTTATGATTATGTTGGACGACTTAGAATGAATAGAAATTATGGTAGATTGTTTTTTGAAATTTTTTTTGAAAGCTCGAGTTCGAGAAGTTAGGCTTATAATAGTAGACAACCAAGATAGCCCTAATGAGATAGAGTAGTCCATATTAGTGACATATCACCCATGGCCATGATAGTGGTAAATACTCAAGTATAGTTTGTCATCTACTAAACCATGTGATCATATCTCAATCTTGACTTACTCGACTTTCCCTCAAGTCTAGATCTTTTATTGTGACCTTCTAACCGTTTGAAATTTGAAAAATAATTGATCGTTCCTTGGCTATATCAATCTAGAGACTATCTTCTCTCTAGAAACTATGTCTTTAATTTATTTTACCTTGATTTACGAGATTATCTTTATTTCGTGCTTAAGCTTGATCCTTTTATTTTTTTTTGTGCACTAATTAGCGCCTCATAAAAACCCACTTTATATTTTGATCATTTGGTGTCCTCTATCGTGACTTTGATATTTGGAGCACAACACTAGACTTTTCCTTCCAACAAATTTCATATACAAGACCTATACGAGCCCACCTTCACGTAGACATATCATGTCCCACTAAAACATGCTCCCTTGTACTCTATTTTTATGATGCGACTTTCGAGTCAAAAAGTCTAGCTATAAACCCTACCATAATATTATGGTCCTTTCTGACTTCAGTTAGAGATCAAATATTGACTCAAGCCATTCGATCCGATATATGATTGTGACCTACTTAATTCCTTATTATGCATAACTTTGTGTGTTAACTTGATTGCTTAACCTTTGTCATCTTATTTTCATGCCTTATTTTGATTTACTTACGCATAACACCCTTCTACTCTCCATACAATATTAGCAACCTTTACTTTCCTCCTTTCCTATTAAATTGCTTCACTCATATTTTACCTTGATTCTTCCATGGTTTATGCAATCGTGTTCATTTTATGATTTCCTTATTCGATGATGAAATTGATCATGACATTCTTTGGTTAGAAAGAGGTCTGATTCGAAAACACCCTAGAGAAGAGTAGTGGTATAGTTGAATAAAATAATTGAATATGCATAAGTGAAATCCTGCGGTAAACCTTATTAGGCGGAGTATATTCTATGATCAAATAAGAGTAGATTTTTTGATCGACAAATTAGTTCTTCTTGGCAATCTATTGATAAGAAAATTTTATGAGATGATAAATATGGTGTTGAAAGTTACTAGATTTCAAGAAGGGTGTAATTTCTCAAACTTGTAATGATTTAAGAATTTAACTATGTGATGATTGTAAATAGGAAGGTCACATTAAGGTGAGGTTGATTTTACTCTAGACTAAATTGACTGAAGAAATTTTTAAAAAAATTAGGAATTTGGCAAGAGGGAACTAGCTTGAAGGAAATAGGTAGGAAGAAGAGCATAAGAGGTTATTGAATTGGAAGTTTGGGTTTATTCAATATTTTATGATTTGAGATATAAATTCATATCGAAGTAACTATGATTTTATCTAAGACAAAATTGACTGAATATTTATTGAATTTTAACCTTCAAAGAGATTATGAAAGACGGAATTTAGTTTGATTAAAAAAAGTATATAGATATGTTGGAAGAAATTCTTTTTACCGAATCCAAAAGTATTGGACTTATCGAATTTCTATCGCTGCGATATTGGATTAGATATATGAAAATAGTGGAAGTTCAAAACTTTTGTGGATCGATTGTTGGAGGTTAAAAGATTTCAAAAAATTATGGTTATAAACCTTGAGAGGATTAATAAAATAGAAAAAAAGTTGAATATAGAAGGGCGTTGATGATTATGTTAAAACACGAAGTCGGGGGTTTTGACAATATCAAAAACAAGTTAAATTTTGAATGTTGAGATAGTGATCATAATTTTGAGACGAAGGAAGTCCTTGCCTATCGTAAGTTATAAAATTTTCATTGTTGTTGTTGGATGGCAGAGGGGATCGAATTCGATACTGATAGGTTGTCATGATATATTTTTCTAAACTATATCTTTGAATTCATACTTCATAGTTACCCAATTTGCAGTTATTCCGTAATTATTTCCTTTTATTGGAAGCTTTTCTCCTTGTCAAATAAATTGATCGATTTCTTATCGGTAAACTCCTTCTACCTCCTCAACCCTACCTTACCTATTCCTAAATTTCGAGGACGAAATTCTTCTAAGTTGGGTAGGATGTAAACACCCTAAATTTATACTACAATTTTTTTGGTATCGATTTTGTTTTTGTAATTTAACGCGTACGAGCTCGTATTTCGTATTTGTACGTCGCGTAAAAAATTACAAGTTGATATATTTTTACAAATATTTTATTAAAAGATTTTTTATATAAATATTAATATTTGAATTATTGCGTCGCATCGAATTTTGGCAAACGTTATGTATTTAATTGAAAAAAATGATATTTTACAAATGTAAGTGATAAGTTAGAAAATTATTATTTTATGTAAATATATTTTGTGTGCGAGTGACATGAAATGTCCGCTTGGTTTTATGAAAATTAATTATATTTAGTTTAATTATTTATAAAAATATATTTCCAATATTTAAGTAATTATCATGATTTTTGAAATTTAATATTATTATATTTTTAATATTACGAAAAAGATGTTAAAAATTTAGTTTGATTTAATATTTGATTAAATACGATAATTTAAATTTGAGGAGATTTTATTTCAGATGAAGGCTTTATCTAGAATTGATTAAATAATTTTGAAGTTATTTAAATTAAATAATGGAATTATCCATCAGAGTTTTAAACTACTGCTGGTCCTTATCCGCTTCAGAGTACCACCTCCTACATAAGGCGAGGCTCCCAGCTCTTCTTCCAAAAATTTCTACAATCCAACATTTTTTCCACAATCTAGATGTGCATCGTATCTGTGTCGCCATTTCCATCCACTATATACTTTTTACATATACAGTATTTCTCCATCCCGTGTCCGACACACTTGACACCGTCCCCTTCAATCCTTCGTATCTCGCAGGATATAATGCCGACACGATGACACAACCCTAACCCTACACCTTCCCAACAACAGCCGCCGTTCCCGACCAGCATCTAGTCACGCTCTGTCACCACCGAACATCCCTCTCCTAGCAACACCATCAGTTTCATTGCACCACCAACACCTCCATCACCATAGCCTACCGCCACCACCACGTCCACCGTCGGTGTCGCCTAACGCCGGTCACCACCACCATCAACCCCCAAAATCATTCTCACCACCAACACCAGGAAACCCAAAAGAAGAGAAAATCAAAACACTAATCCTCACCTGCCCTGTCGAACAGTGTCGATCTTGGCCGCCTCGGCAGCCATGCCACCACACATCGGTTGCTCACAAGACCCACAACATTCGTACCTCGGTTTGAGCATCGGACTACTGGCATGCCATCCCAGATGTACCCGCGTGCCATCGAGCCCCTTCTTCTTCCTCCGCCATCTCCGGGCTCCTAGATCTCCGCTCGCGCATACACGAACATTCGCCCGACCTGCCGCTCCCCGCCTGCATCTGAGCGCGCATCGACCGTCGGCAAAGCCGCACGACCGCCACCACCTAGTGACTATCCGCCGTGTGGTGGATCTCCAGCCATCAGAGCCGGCGTGCGCCATGGGCCTCGACCGCCGACCGAGCCACTCCAACAGACCACCGGTCGTGCCTTCCCCACTACCCCATCGCCTCCTCCTCCCGATTCGTGACCACCGCCGAGATCTGGCGGAACCCCGTTCTCCACCCCGCCTCTGCCGAACGGGATGGCGAGCCCCATCTTTCGCGCCGGCGACCGCCGAGGTCGCACAGGCTCTCCGGTGAGGGGTACCTCGCGGCCACCGGCGCGCCGCCAAGCCAGCGACCTTCCGCCCAACTGTCGACTTCCCGTGCCGTCGGGACAGCCGAGCAAGATGCGTCTTTCGTTCCCGCTCCACGGTGCCACTTCTCCGGCGTCGACCTCGCCGAGGATCGTCGTGCCTCTGCGCCAGATCTCCCCCTCTGGTAACCCTTCACTTCATCCCTCTCTCACTTCTCTCCCGCTTCTTCCTCTCTTTCCCATCTCTCTCTCTCTCTCACTATGTTGAATTGGGGGAAGAGAACAGTATAGTTTTTAAGAAGTTTATATTATTATTATTATTATTATTATTATTATTATTATTATTATTATTATTATTATTATACTAATTTTAGTTATCATTACAAATCTGAATATCATTATTATTATTTTATTAGTTTACTTATTATTATGATTATTATTAATTTTCTACAAAATATATAAGGTAGATAGTTTCCAAATTATATATGTTTATAAACTTTGGCTTGTCCATAGTTCTTGGTCTAGAAGCCCCAAAATAATTTATAGATTTTTTTGTATTATTCTAAAATAATTTAATTAAATATTTCTTCTATCAAAAATATAAATTTGACAAACTTAGCATATTTTTGCTTAAAGAGATTTTTATATTTTTATAATATTTACCTAAAATTTCTTCTACTAGTAAATATAGTTCAAGTATTTTTCCTACAAATCCTTTTGACTAAGGAAAACATATTTTTAAAGTAGTAGGAATTTTTCTAAAATAATATAAATACTCTTCTCCTCAAATTTCTACTATTGTCAACCTTACTTATGACTAAATCATGTTTTTCCTATTTTTTCCACAACCTCGAACCATTACACACCGAACATGGCTATTGGACAATCGAAACTTGCCAGATTATTGTACCACACCAGGCGACACATCAGGCAAGACACCTTGTCTTTATTGTTTATTTAAATTGCTCTATATCATGCATGCTTTTACTTATTTCTAGCAAATATAAATTGTTCTTGCAAATTATTATATTTTAGTTATCTTATTTTGCATGTCGACCTTGTGTCAGTTGACCATCCTATGAGAGTGTAAATATTTTCATATCCCCTATGGCCTTGACACATGTGTATCATGTGATGAGTGAGTTCATATACGATACGGACCTGCGTACTCGGGTGGCCATCGATAAGTATGGATCGTGCGACAGTTAAGAGGCAACTGCTATTAGTAAGTCGAGTTATAAGCCATAGCAAGTTGCCAACTTCACAGGTTGTGGATACATCTTGGACATGAGCATTGGGGGGGAGCGGACAGCTATTAGCGTAGGGGCTACATTTACTTTTTACACACTTATGGGTGATAGTGACTCAGATGAGCGCTACTTGCTTCCCGCCCGATAGTATCTCGGGCGAGCGCTACTTGACGGCCACTCTTTATTACTTGCGTGAATCCTTACAGCCCCTGCGTAGAATGTTGTCCTCAAAAGTGCATGGTTTCACATAGAATAGTTAGGGACCTTATCTGTTTAGGTTTATGTACTTTTCTATTGAGTTATTTATATTCGGTTTATGGCATGGTATTATGTGTCTTGTTACGTCCCTCTGAGGACCTGGTGATTTCTCCAGGTGTGTTTTGTGACTTCTTGCAGGTGCTCTAGCTAAGGTCATGACTTCCTTCCATCGAGATGTTATTTTTGGATCGTCATTTCCTTCGCTCGACCAATTTATTTTATTTGTATAATTCTTCCTTATTTAAATTAGTTGGTAGTGGATTTGTCTCCGCCCAACGATTGTATACATGACAAACTCAAAGTTGCTTTTATATCATTATTTATCTTCGTGGATAATATTTAGTGTCTTGGCTTTCTATATTTATAGCTTATTTATACATACGAGCCTTTCATTTACTCGTATGTATACAGCTGGCATGATACGTTTCTAATCCTTCTATTTTGGAACTGGGGCGTTACAGTAGAGTTCGGCCAGAACTCTGTCCCAAATATTCAAATTTTTAGCCGTTGGACAACTAGCAACCAGCAAGCCATAAAAATCAGGTCCTAAAATTAAGGGGGCAGAGTTCGGCCCGATCTCTGTATCCTAGAGGATAGAAAGTTCAAGTTGGCTTTTTAGGCTTGGCAGGTTTTGGAGTTTGTTTGGTGGAGCTTGGGTATTAAGTCTAGGGTTGAGATACTCAGTGCGACTCAACTTACAATAGCCTAGACTCAATAAAAAGTAAAAATACAGACTCATATAACAAGTAATAGCAGCACAGTCGAAGCAATCATCGATGATGTCTGTCTTGAACTGATATGTGATAACGTTCTGTTTTGGAGCTTGATGGAGCTTGATGTGTCAAGTTGGATTATAATAGATATCGTCTTGTTAATTATCAAGATTAGGTTGACTGCGATCCAATTTGGGTCAACAGATGAATCCGACCAAGTCCTTCCTAGGCATTTTCAGTGGCAAGTACTTGGGCTTCATCATCACAACAAAGAGGATTCACATCGATCTAGAGAAGACTAAGGCAATTCTGGACATGGCTCCTCCAAGAAATCTCTGAGAGCTTCGAGGATTGCATGGGCGCTTGGCATATATCAGAAGATTCATAGCGAATCTTTTCGGTAAATGTCAACCCTTCACTAAGTTAATAAAGAAAGGGGTCTCCTTTCTATGTACCGAAGAATGCCAACACGCGTTCGACGACATCAAAAAGTACCTCATCAGTCATCTCTTACTAGTAGCACCAGTCGTGGGAAAGCCCTTTCTGCTATATGTCCGAGCTATGGACCATTCTCTTGGTGCCTTACTAGCCTAAAAGAATAGTGAAGGCCACGAGCAGGCGATATACTATCTCAGCCGAACCATAATTGGAGCCGAACATCGGTATAATCCTATTGAGAAAGAGTGTCTCGCCCTTCTCTTTGCTATCCAGAAGATGCGGCACTATGTGACCAGACAGATAATCCATCTCGTGTCCAAGATCAATCCCCTCAGAGTCCTCATGACCAAGCCAAGGGCATTAAACTCACGATTAGCCACGTGGGCAATCCTTCTGACTCCTTACGATATGGTGTTCGTCCCACAGAAGGCAGTCAAAGGCCAAGTACTACCAGATTCTTTGGCAGCACATCATGTGCCAGAGACATCAAGACTCAACAAAGAGATCCCCGACGAAGTTTTGAGTCCAATATAGTCTCAGACAACTCGGTTTGGCACGTTCTTCGACGTAGCCTCGAGAACGGGACCAAAGGGTGATATCATCGCAGGGGTCGGGATCATCCTCATCACTCCCGACGGTCTGGTTATCAATCGCGCATATTCCCTTATAGAGTCATGCACCAACAATAATGCAGAGTATAACGCTCTCATCATTGGGCTCTAACTCATTAAATAGCTGGGGGTTAACTATATCGAGGCCTATGGAGACTCAAAATTAATCATCAGCCAGGTTCGAGGGCAGTACAAGGTTCGACATGAAGACATGATCCCCTACCACTAGGCGACGATCGACATCATCTCCACCATCACAGGGTTCTTTAAAGAACATGTGTCGCGCCTACAAAACTTGGAGGCCGACGTACTAGCTGGTCTTGCTGCTTCGTTGGCTGCCCCCGTTGGGTCCCAATACACTATTATGGTGATGGGACGGGAGCTAGTTTGTCCAAAGAACGCTCTGTGCATATGTAAAATCTATTTGTTATAAGTATATACTGACACTCGAGATTGGCAATTCCCATTCATAGACTACGTAGTCTATGGGTTCCTGCCTGAGGACCCGAAGGAAGTAGCTTCCGTCGGAAGATGCTCACTCTGATTCTTCTATGACACAGCTACCAAAATGTTGTATCGTCATTCATATGACGGACTCCTATGGTGTTTTCCTCAGACAGAGGCGCAAGAGGCACTCCGAGAGGCGCATGATGGGACCTGCAGAGCCCATCAGCCTGGTCCTAAGCTACAAGACTGACTGCACCGCATAGGCTATTTGTCACGACCCGCACCCAGTGTAGGGGCACGAGAAGTGGGTACGTCCAGCCTACGCCACAGTGTCGGCGGTAGAATGCTGTCCTAGGTTACTATCTAATCAACAACTCACGCAATTATATAATGTACTTGTCAAATCTCAACTCCGAACGGAGGACAAGTATAGATATAATAAAATCTCAATCACAGTCTAAGCACGATAAGATAACACAGAAGTTTATAACTAAAGACTAAATAACAACAATTATAAACTACTAAATAATAATATCTCAAAGAAACTCAAATACAAACTCGTATCTCAAGTTATTACAATTCAAGTTCTAAAACATGAAAACTAAACCAAGTCTACTAGCTAGTCTCTCGATCACTCCTAAGTGTCGGGGCCAAAAGTAGCTAAGCCATCTCCCAATCCTTAGTAAGTAGGATAAGTGTCATCGGGGCAAGCATCTGTAATATTTTCAACAAGTCCAGTCAGGACAGGAACGAGTACAATTCATCAAGAAATCCCAAGTAAATGATAGAGAACTATAAAGCAGTTTATGGCAGTTTTATATAGGTAGTGATGTAGAGAAATAGTTAAGGTACTAGGAAAGTAAGGTAACTAAACAAGAGAAGAAACATGGCAAGGAAGATTGTAAAATATAATCTAGCTGAACTAGAGTAACATGATATAAGTCCAGATATTATAATATGAGTCAAGTGTAATCCCAGTGTGAGTCCAGACAATATAAATCTAATACCAGATGATTCCAGTACAAGACGAGTCCAGTATAAGGGGAGTCCATACAATGATCAATAATTCCAAGGTGAGTCCAGACAATACTCTAACAGTATATTTTTAAAATATCTAGATCGACATGTAAATGGCTGTAGGTAATACGGCACACCACACACTGATCAGGTGAGGGATGGCTATCATTCCAGCATAATTCCAAGGAAGGTAATTCCAGTATTTGGGTAATGTTCATATGTCTACTCTAATATTTCCCCGCCCACAAGTACAAGGGAATCCATAACCCGATACGAAATAGTACAAGTCCAGCCAGAATATGAATGATACCAGAAGTGATTCCAGAGTGATTCCAATAGGTGATTCCAGTAGGTAATTCCAGTAGTGATTCTAGAAGGTGATTCCAGTAGTGATTCTAGAAGTAGAGGCCAGACATGAATAAATGAGTGTCGTATAAAATAGATCCAGCAATATCGAATCGTGTTTGTAACAGAGAATCAAATAGAACTAACTAAAACTGAAATACAGTAATTGACAAGTAAATGAAAGAACTATCAGAGAATGTACTCTCCTGATACTCTGAAAAGAGTAGTGTAATATCAGATGTCTGCACCGGAGTCACAATGTCCTAAATAGAGCAGTACAGGTTATAATGTGTTTAAAACAAGGTAAATTAAGGCTATAATGCAAACTACATGATTTCTAGGTCAATCTAGGTCAAAGTCAACCCTAAGTCAAACCTGGTCAACTGTCTAGGTCAAACTAGGTCCAAATCAAACTTGGTCAACTTGATCTCAATTTGGCAAGCATTGGTCATTTTGCCTAATCTAGGGCTTTCCAATTTGACTATGTTTTAGGCTAAAGCTATCAAACAAGTTCAAACCTATACTAATCTCAACCTTATACTACTATAAGTACCATGCTACCCTTACCTCAATATACATGTACTATAACACATGCATCCCATTTGTAGGTCTACAAATTAAATACATGTGTTACATAGATGTATCTATACCAATATACATCTACTTTATAACCCTATAGTATGTATGTTTACTACATCTCACATATCCCTATAGTATATAATATCCATACAACCAATCCTACTAACATTCCCTTACAAACACACATACACTCACATTTATGCATACTTTATATATTACAATAATACACATACATATTTTTATACTACATTACTATTTATCAAGCATATAGAATATATTTATATGTACATATAGTGAGATAGAGAGGGGGTACATGTGAGTGTGTGTATGTAGTGGTACATGTGAGTGTTTACTGTTAACACATGTGTTACAAGTAAAGAATGTGTGTGTTCATATAGAACAGTGAACCTAAATCTCAGAAAAACAATGTGTTAACAGTAAAGGGGAATTAAGTAATATGTGTGGGGGTATTAGGAAATCAGTGTAGGGTAGATTAAGGTGTGTGTGATACATGACCAAGTGTGGGTGAATATTTGGTACATGACAGTAGCTTGTAGGTCCTCGGCTTAGGTCCCAAACCAGTCCATGTGTGTGTGAACATTGATATCAATATCAGAAAACAGGAAAAACAGTACAGCATCCCAGTTTTGTGTGTGTGTGTGTTGACAGAAAAAGTGTGTTCTCAGGAATTTTAGTATTTAGGTGTGTGTTTGTGAGGCAGTGGTGTCAAACACGTATGTGTTCAGAATATGACAGAACAATGTGTGTGTGAGCTCGACTTTAAGTATCAAATGTGGCAAGTAGAGTGTGTGTTCAGACAAATGTGTGTGTATAGTTGTGTGTACTGTCAATAGTGGTGTGCAATTGATCTCAGTTCAGGTTTTGAAGATCCTGAACCCATCTCAGGTTCTCAGGAACCTGAGAACAATTACTAATCATATTTCAGTTAACAAATCAGTCCAAATTCAAAATTCTATTACTTTTGACCACAACCCAATCTAACCTATAAATCCAATCTAGCAGGAACTAATACACATGTATGAATCAAATATGGCAAGTTAACATCAATCAAAATCAGTTTAAAATGGAAAATAAATTAGAAATCTGATAACAGTGCTACACGTATCAGTTGGAATGGGAAATTGGGATTCGAACATCAAAACCATGCTAATATGACCAATTAATGGTTGGTAAGGGTTAGTGCACATCCATACGTGTCCTACAAGTGTTTTCGTGTCCACAAAAGTCGACACGACGTGTCCAGAACGCGAACCATACAGTGTATCAAAATCAGCACAGGCAGCCTCGTGCGTGCGTGTCGAGCCGTCGTGGGCTCGACACAGAGCTCGGGGTGGGTCGAGCTTGTGCCTATGGGTTTGCCCATAGTAGGCTAAGAATCCCACACCCTGACCTGGGTTGAGCTCGTGTCATGTCCAAGTTAAAACCCCGTATCAGTGAACAATTTCCCTGCACTGTGTCTGTGTACAAAATCAGTGCAGGTCGATTTCCTTCGTGCACACATATCGAGAACCCATAAAAATTTATGGGTGTCGTGTCAGTCATTAGGACAACGTGTCTACCATGTTTTGTTACCTGAGTCGCCGTATCGTGTCCGCTAGGACACCCGAGCAGTAGGGCACTCGACCACAGTATCGTGCAGCGTGTTCGTGACCATTTTGGACACGAACACGGCTCTAAAATGTGCTCAGCGTTCAACATAATTAATCTACATATTAAGAGCTTCAAAATCATGTAATTAGTTTTTGAAATTAACAATATTTATTCCATTCAAGCATTTCATCAAACACCCATTTGAATACACCGATACGTGTCCGATACGGACACAAAATGGACACAATTTCCTACCAAACTTGGGCTATACCTAGGGGGACCCTAAATGAATGCATCTATGGTAAGAAATCGGGAATTTAATAGGGTTTGTAGGGTTTTACCTATTGAGTGTTCAAACTCAATGTAAAGAGCCTCGATTCGACATCTTCCTCAATTTTCTTCGGTTCAAACATCCTCCAACCTCGTTAGCAAGCACCCACAAGTATCCTCTACTGTTGGGGATGATGATGCAATTGATTTGACTCAATTTGGGCTCAATTTGGATTAATTGGGAGAAGTTTAGGGAAGAACAAAGTAGGGCTTTTCTAGGGTTTGTAAAAAGAGGCAAAGGCTCTTAAGTGGGATACTTATAGGAGGGAGGGGGCTTGTATGGCTGTTGAAACTATTAGGGTTAGGATTTTAGATGAGTGGTTGAGGTTCCTCCACCCAATTCCAAGCCTTCCTATTGGTCCAAGGCTTCTTTTCACAAATATCCTAAAAAAAATATCCTACCTAGGAATATCTAGATATTACTAACCTTGGCACTTAGTAGGAATGTTCTAACCATAATTCTAACATCAAGACTAATCTAGGTTAGGTTAAACTTCTAGGTTAAGGCTTAACTAAAAGATTAGCACAATATTTAATTAATCAAAATTATAATTCTACCAAATTATCAAAATGGCCAAAATACCCTTAGGCTAAAAATTGATAATTTGAATTCTAACCACATGACTAGGCTTCCATGGTCATGGTTAGTCTCTAGGCTTAGCAAAACTAGGGTTTCACTAGATAATCATCAAAATCACTATTCCATATTTTAAATAGTTTTAAATTGACTAAAAATCACCAAAAATCACAACATGATTTAAATATCATTATTAAATAATTATAATTATAAATTTTCAAAATTACCCTCATCTGGAAAACTAGGTGTTACACTATTATTGTCCCACCATGATGGTAGACGTCGTAGAATATACAAAAAAGTGTCGGACGTGTCAGTTTTACGCTGACTTCATCTACCAACCATCGGAATATCTACACCCCACGGTGGCCTCTTGGCCATTCGAGGCATGGAGAATGGACATCGTTGGACCGATCAACCCGCCATCCTCCAAAGGACACCGGTTCATCCTCGCCATCATGGAATATTTTTCCAAATGGGCAGAAGCAGTACCGTTGATAGAAGTAAAAACCTCCAACATGATCAGCTTTATCAAGCACCACGTCATCTACCACTTCGGAGTTCCTAGGAGGATTGTCCACGACAATGTCCCCCAGTTCGTAAGCCATGTGTTCCATCAATTTTGCGACAAGAACCAGATTCAGAATATGGCATCAACGGATTACAACCCTGCGACTACTGGACTAGACGAGGCATTCAACAAAACCATCGTCAAGCTGCTCAAGAAAGTCGTCTCTTCTAACAAATGCGACTGGAACAAGAAGTTAGGCGAATGTCTATAGGCTTACCGTACGATGTTTGCACACCCATGGACAGTACACCATTCTTCTTTGTTTATGGGAGCGAGACAGTCCTCTCCTGGAGATCCAAATCTCGTCCTTACGGGTAGCCATCACTAACCAGCTGACTAACGAAGATAACCAGTGCCGGCGGCTACAAGAGTTAGAGGCACTAGACAAAAAATGCCTACTAGTGCAGCAAAGAATCGAGCTTTATCAGGCTCGTATTTTTGGTACCTTTAACAAAAAGGTACGGAAAAGAACATTCTATATAGGCGACCTCGTCTTGGCAGTCCGAAGACTGATGGTGATGACTCACAAAACGGCAATGAAGTTCGAGCCCAAGTGGGAGCGACTATTCGTTATAGAGACGGTCTACTCAAATAGTGCCTACCGACTGACGAAACCTAATGGCGACTTGCTAATGATGCCCATCAATGGCAAGTTCCTGAAGAAGTATTACGCCTGAAGATAGAACTGGCATAGGCTCCTATATCCCATAAGGGCGCCTATGGGTTCTGGTAAGGGGATTCCTCTATTCTATATTTCTTTCTCTAGTAGATGAAGCACTTCACGTCCATATTATCTCTGGATTGCTCCTCTACACCCAAAATTGTGACTACCATGTCCATATTACCTCTGAGTGGTCGCCCTCTCCTTGATTGATCCTATGATTATCATGGCTATCTCGAAAACAGTTCAAGTTCATACTACCTCTGAATTGTTGTTCTACATCCTAGCAAAGATTATGCCTTCCATGTTCATATTACCTCTAGTTAGGCATGTCTTCCGTGATGACCCCTTATCATGGTCATTAAGGGCCAGGAAACCTTTCACCTGGTCTCGTTAAATAAAGAGACAGAATAGTCCTTATACAAAAGCATGTGGCTACAAAGACCTATTACATACTCTTCGTAGTTACATACACAGAGGCATTCAATGCTGAAGCTTAAGCACGACGTCAGCCTGGCAATAGAGGTGAGGGACATTTTGCCTACAAATAGACATGTGTTCATGCATTTGTTCAAAGTACCCCTAGCTTGATCCAAGTTCGGAACACTTTGAAGGGGGTCTTGTAGAAGCATAAAAAATCTCAGCTGACAATATTCCTCCACCACAGTGCAAATAATACAAATGTGAAGACAGAATGTTAAAAAGACAAAACAGAAGATATGGAAGAAATTTCTTTTATTATCATGTCTACAAAGGTCTAGTACAGACTCATCAAGGGTACATATAAAGGACCAACCCTATTCTTCTACAAAGCATCGATTACATATTCAGTAATGCCTAGAGGACTCTACAAGGGGTTTAGTCTTCGTCAAAGTGTAGTCCACCTTCTTCTTGGTACACATACTGGAAGATTGATCTCCATTAAAGCGTATTCTGACTTTCTTATGGGCGCAACCCTCCAAAAGTGCATCAACTACTCGACTGAAGCGAGCAACTTCCTGAAGCAGCAATTGGCCCGGGTTTCCAGAAGACGCAGAAGGTCTCAAAAGCCTAGAATGGGCAGGGCAGAGCACAACCTGTGGCTCTCCGGGTTGGCCATCCACCTACAAGCTAGGTCGTTATGACCTCGAAGACCTCCAAGACGTCGCCCAGGTTCGAACTCCTCATGAGAAGCGTTCCATCATGTTCCGAGGCTTATTAACAGTTCTTCTACGAAGGTATAGCCCCTTTGAATGAAGGAATCCTCAACCAAAATTTGACTTAAGCAAGGCCAACTGCCACTCAAAGCTAAGTCTGGATCCAGCATGGTGTTGAAGGACAAGAAGAAGAAGAAGACGTGACTCTTCGGATGAAACTCCCCCTTTATATAAGGCAGGAGTGGTCCAAAACATAGGCCACATGGCCGACGGTCAATGTTCCCACATTAATGGGATGAACCTAGGACTCAGCTCGATGAACCTCATTAAATAAAGTTCATTTGACTAAGTCCTAGACTATCCTAGGACCCCTTGAAATTCCCCAAGTAATGGTGGCAATTAGGAGAAAGTCGTTCATTAAGGAGCGTTCATTCAATGCTCTTTAAAAGAAGACTTCAAAGCTAATGTCTTCAAATCAGAGGCACAGCTACATTCCTGCGCCAACCTCAGGCGCAGACTGGTGATGTTTTTATACTACCTCAACTCTAATGGCGCAGCACTCTACTCTGACCCAGAACCTCAACTACCTTTCGTCGGAGACTTGTGAGATACCATTTGCATCCAATACAAGTCCATCTGCCGCTCCAAAAGTACAGTAACCTAGTCAACCTGAAGCACAAGCCTACTCGTCGCCCTAAAGCACAGTGACTTCGTCGCTCAAAATGCAGCCTTCTCGTCGCTCATACGCACAGAGGCTCCATCGTCTTCGAAGCATAGTTCATTCGTCGCCTGAAAGCACAGAGGCTCCGTTGTCTCCAGAAGAACGGTCTATTCGTCGTCCCAGAAGCGTCGTAGTACTTAGACCTTACCAGAGGCACAGGAAGCATAGTTCCACCCAGTCGGTTTGCTTAAACTAACTCCCACAAAGATAAGATTGGGATTAATCATGACTGATATTTTATCAAATTAATTTAAATCTTAGACGAGGATCAATCAGAATCTAAATTTGAGATAGAATCCCAAGATTTACTTGGCTACATCCAAACAAACAAATTGGCACACGCCACATGTCTCCTCCTTCGGTTATTTTAATAACCACCAAGAGATCTCGATTGAGGAGAATCTCAAATATCTGCCACGTGTCAGTACCGTAGAAGCCCATTCCGTACAATGATGGCAGATTATTTTATATCTCAAAACCCTAATGCACATCGCATATGTACTTTCTTCCCCTATAAATAGAAGGAGTTTTCCTTCAACAGAGGAGAGACCACCGATTATTAAATCTCCAGCTTCAGGCATCCTCTTGATCGGCAACCCTAGAGTTCCTTCAAAGGCATCAGAAAGTCAAAGTAAGTTTAACCCGTCGTCAGATCGTCAACGGAGTAAAGGAGCCGTTGTAGTGCTCGATCTCCACCGTCACACTTTCCCAGAAACTCTTTCCCTTGTACTTAGAATATCCTATTTATGACTTCCTTCTCTGTACACAGGTCTTCCCCTTATACTTAGAATATCCTATTTAGGACTTCCTTCTCTGTACACAGATCTTCCCCTTGTACTTTGAATATCTTGTTTAGGACTTCCTTCTCTGTACATAGGTCTTTTTACATTCAATAAACAAAAAGTTTGTTCAACCTTTTGTGATGTCGAATAAAGGCAATCATAGCATTGCTCAGAACAAGTTGTTTCTTCTCGAATTCATGAGCTAAAGCCTCACACTCTGCATCTACTTGGCTCTGAATGTTACCCCTGATCAAATTTTGATAGGATTTAATGGGTTCTTCGAGTTTGTCTAGAATGTGTTCCAAGAAGTTAACCCTCTCCATGTCACCAATGTTACATATGGCTCTGATCACAAAAGAAGTAATGCTCCTTATTGAATCATAAGATTGACCTTTTTCTATAGCCATCTGCACCAGAATACTCAAGGAAGTGAAGAAAGCCTGTGTGTACGTTTCGACGAGGTCGTTATTCATTGCTGAAAGACAAGGTGTCGCCGCTTCAATAGGAATTCCTCCTCTTGTAGAAGAAGGAGGGATCACAGCTGGTACTCAAGGGGATTTTGGCGTGGATATTCTTGAAGAACTTCTTTCCATATTCCCCATGTCTAGGGAAGCTAATGTTGAACTAAAACTGAAAGCCGCAGAAGTTAAAGGAGCTGCAGTTATAGTCCCTATCAGTCCCTCTGCAATAAAAAACATAATCGTTATATCGTATCAAATAATATCAAAGAAGTAATGATGAATAGAAGTCAGTGAGTTACCTGAGCTCGGTGGCACATATGGGGTCTCACGAGGCAGATCTCGGCCTGTGTGAAGTCTCGTTATGGTATTCTCGGACACGACCGCCTGACTGCTTCCAGCCTCAGAGCCCCCTGATCGAAAATGGCTGCTTTCAGCCCCTAATTTTCCTGACAATTGGGGCTGCCACTTCTGCTCCCTCTATCTCAAAGACATATTCAATCGGGGTTTGAATCCCCTCAGCATCAGTTCTAGGATTCTCATCAATTCCAATGTTTCTAAGGTTTTTAGCCTGATCTTCACCATCTTCTTTGTTATCATCAGGGTCTTCATTATCATTTTCATCACCTGGGCTTTCATCGTCCCTAGTATCAACATTTGGGTTCTCATCGCCTTGCGGGTCAATGATACTCCGATTACCATCTGTTGGGCTTTGATGTCCTTCATCATCAGCAGGGTGTTCTTCACCCTCATGAGTAGTGTGGCCCTCTTTGGCCGATAAGTCTTGATCTTTTAAGACCTCTATGGGATCTTGGTTAACTCCAGCTTTATCGAGATCGAAAGCGGTATCTGTAGGGTCTTCTTCGATCAAATCATCACCAAGATTACAACCATCTAGAGCTTCTATCATTTCTTGACCTTTTTGAGAGAGTGTAGGAGTCTAGACTACAGAAGGACCTGCAACATATGGAATAAAGTCGGTTGAAGGAAATCCCTCCTCTGGAATTATGGTCTCCGGAACGTCGGTAGTTGGGGACGGTAGCATAATTCCTGCTGCAGCTAATACAGTCATGGGAATGGTGATCTCTATAGACGTTGGCTCTGAGGAAGAATCCAAAGGAGTATTCGTTGTGAAGACTGGAACTGGAATATTGATTAACGAAAAACATCAATATTTTTACTAAATCTTGATCACGCTAAAAGAGTACAAATATTACCTTGCAAAGGTAGCAGATCATGTGATGACGGCGATGGATCAGGTTGATTTAAAGGCTCCTCCGGCATTGAAGGAACTGGTGAAGTTACAGTTTCTTGGTTCACCACTTGAGTCACCAATAATTTTCTTCTTATTTTGCGTTGAAGAGGTACCAGAGGTGATTCTTCAGTTTCAACATGATCACCTTGCACGATCGGCCCCCTACTGGACTCTTCATCGACAACTCTACTGTCCTTTAGAATTGAAGAGGGAGTTGCCTCTCCTCCTCCAAGAGAGATTCCCGTATTCATTTGTCTTGTCTGGGACCTTGCAATCCTAGCCGTAGGCTTCTCCACAAGAACTATTGTTGTTTTTTTTCCTCCCTGGAGCCTTAGGAGGGGAAAGGAGTTCATCTGGGTGTGATGGAGTAGGTGATTCTCCAGTCTTCTATCTTTTACTAGCCCCCTTAGCAGGAGACTTCTCCTTCCGCTTCTTAAGTGACACATTCAGTGGGTCGTTTACTTCATCGGGAAGACCAACAAGAGAATCCTCCGGAGGCTCATCAGCAGGGTCATGATCCTCTGCATCTTTAAATTGTCGCATAGTATGGACCCCTGATTGTGTCCGTTTGGCGCTTGCAAAACTATCAGCCAAGTTGAAACCTTCGAAGAAAGTATTGACTAAAGTATAAAAATTTGTATATTTATATAACATACGCGGACCTGCTTCAAGTGTAGCAGAGGGCATTGTAAATACAGCCTTGGTACCTCTTGCACTATAGTACCTCCAGGCTCTGGCCCTATCTATCAAATAACCTTTGGCTTATAAGCAGGTGGTGGCATTGCCCACGTGCATCTGATCATATACCAACTATCGAGCGAATCGGCTTGGTAAATATGGCTCCAGATACCATTCACCCTCGAACCGATGCACAAGGTGGGAGGGCTGGATCATCTTTAGCTACATAAAAGTATGTGGAGTTAGACGGAGAGCCATAGGTTCCAAGTCCATGAGTTGGACTGGAAGATTTTCACATCCCAGAGGAGGAGGGACACATTGGAATATCCATCCGGAACCCATGTTCAAAAACTTTCTACACTCTGAAAGGTTATTTATGTTCCATTGAGTGGTGGCGTAACGCTTAATTAAGTCTTCTCCTATAGTACCCAGAGCCGGATCCATGAGACTGGGATGATGCAACAACAGCCACCCGAACAGATAAGTATAAGGTATCTCAGTACAAGGGAAGGCATCTCGAGTACTGGGATCATTCATCATTTTATCTACAAAAGAACGCAGACCTGCGTTCAGTCGACAAGTCATCACTGAAAGAATGTCCATCTTGTAGCCAAATACTAGACGCACAGCAGTAAATAGTACGCCTCGGTGGAGTCTATCGACGATACTGGCTCCGGGAACCATGAACCGTCATATCCATAAGGAGAGGAAACCTGCTAAGATGGCTTCTCGAGACATGGGTCTTTAACCTTGCCTGAGGTAACTCTCAATGGTAGCACCAGCAGCAAATGGATGCCTATCTTCATCTAGTATATTGTCGAAATGTGTAGATTTTTCTATCAAATTTTTGACAGTGTTGCGGTCAAGCGGTTTGAAGAAACAAGGTTCGCAAGCTTGACTCCCATTGATCTTCTCTTCTTGAATATGGCCCAAAAATAAGTACAGTAGCCATTTAGTCATGTAGCATGTCCCTTTTGCCACACTCTAATAATAGAGGGTACAAATCATGAAGTGGCACAAAAGCTCCTCGAAGATGGCTACCATCTGTGGGTTCTCTTCGGCTAAAGCAGTCAGCTCCTCATTTATCGGTACGTATTCTTCGTACGGGTTTTCACCAATTGGAAAATGAGAAAGAAATTACATTTCATGAAGCGCAAAGCCAATCTCTTCATGAGGAGTCATGAAAGTGTCGGTTCTGTCGTTATACCGTTCTACCAAAGCCTAAAATAAATTGGGATTAGGATGGATGTCGTAAGCAGTAGTCCAGATTGGATCATAGAGTTCCAGTTCAAGAAGCTTGTCTCTAAAGTGATCTAAATCCCAGAATGCAACACTGTTCTAGCATTTCATCTCTGGATTCATCAAGCTTGTCAATTGCATGGCCTGATCTGGATATTTTCCCTCAACCTTAGCGAATATATTCGCAAAAAAAGGTATTCTGACGGGAATCAGTAGGGATGAATCTTCAGGAGGCATATAACTTGGTTTTAAGCCTCTCAGGTGGGAAATATATCTCTCCGAAGTACTGTAGAACATGTCCTTATTTTTGGGACCCAATTTATAGCATATTCTTCCAACCCTGGCCTGTTGGATAGGAGTCAAGTCCCATGCCATCCGTCGAGGATAACTGGAATGGGCATATCAAAATAGAGATAAGTGTCTCGACATCTCTGTAAGATACATCAATTTGTCTCCGCTCCGATAAATCCTCTCGCTTTGATTTGGGCTGAGCTATTTTCTTGATGGCATCTCCAAACAAGAAAGTTGGTTTCTTATGGGGGACTTGGTCTAAACTCACAAGGGCTTCACCATTCATCAAACACAATAAAGTGCTATCCCCTTGAGACGCTAGCATTGTTCTTCTGGAGTCGGGAAGATCATATTGAGGAAAAGAGACGTGGGACAAATTCTCTTGATATTCTGATATTCGAAAGGTCGAATCCAGTATATCAGCATTTGGGTCTTCCCTGAGATCAACTGCAAAAGAAGAAACAAAATTTAATTTCATGAAGAGATTACAAGATCTACATAAAAATCTCTAAGTTGGGCAACCAATGCAAGGTGCGCGAGTTCAAGTTTTGTGTGAAGTTCAAGTTTCGCGCGAGTTCGAATTACACGAGTTCTATATTGCACGATTTCATGTTTTGTGCGACATCTGCTTAGCGCAAGACTTGTTTTTGCACGAGCTTGCTTTTTGCACATAACACAATTTATAAAAACAAAGTGTATGATACGATTTGGCCGACACTCTAAAAAGAGGTAGTATAGATTATGAAATACGCAGTATTAACCAGATCTCTAAAAAGAGATGGTCGACGCTGGCATGTTGTGCTGCCATCAGGTGGCGTCCAAATTTGATCATTCTCCAGCGATCACCTTCGAGTGGTGGGTTTGCCCTCTTGACTCTCGCCGACGGTGGCGCATATTGAAGCACCCTCATCGATGACGCACACGATGTTTCGACGACCGCTTTGCCCTTGTCAGCAGTTGATTTCTTCGGTGCCATTGATGATGATCGGAGAAGCTTTTGAGATTGGGAGGAAGAATACAAAAAGTTTGGAAGAAAATAACTTTTTCAGTAAAAAGTATTTTTTGTTTCTTTTTAACTGCTATTTATAGCCTAAAGCTTCTCACGACGGTTGCGCAACCTACACGCAAAACTCGAAGTCGGTTGCCATGCTGTCACGCGCCACTCATATCGATCACTTCTAATTCAAAGTATTTTAAATTTTAAAATCATTCAACTTTGAAAACTTTGAAGGTGGTCTTGTAGAAGATCAAAAATGATTAGGCGCCATTCATGAAATGGCGCTAGCATCAAAATAGCGCTGGTCATTAAGGTGCACGAGACTCAGGTGGTGCAGATCATTTGGGTGTGCCAGCACCACGTGGCAAGCTTCTTCGAGAAGCTATAAAATCGTCATAATGACTGACGGCTCGTCAGTCGAAGAAAATCCCTTCAAATCTCGAGCAACGCAACGCTCGAGGAGACTGTGCCACTCTCTGTAATTAATGCTGACAGCTAGCTCGCGCTAGCTATCATTTGGCACGAGGTAATTAAATTACCACAGAACTAACAGACTGAGTATGGGGCACCATAAATCATATTGCGTCTGGCGCCACCTATCAAGTTGGTGCCACCTAGTCAATTTTCATTCAGAAGCCAAATGACGTGGCACACATGCCACTAATATCGAAGAACGTATCCATTACACTGCCCACGACCATGCACATCTCTTTTACAAAATGCCACGCGTCTTTAGCAGTTCAAGTAACCGTTCGCGCAAATAAGTGAATGGCGCGCCAAATGCAGCGTGCGCCACTCAGGATAACTGACTGACAATTATTTCAAAACTCTATAAATAGTGTTCCAGATCAGTTCGAAGGCATCACCAATGATCATAATCTCCCGACAAGGTGCTGTTGCATTCTTCAGAGGCTCGTGTCTCCGATATCACATCATCCAAGGGATAAAGTGATCGTCTTCATATCAGATTCCTACAGTTATACTTCCCCATAATCAAATTGTACTCTTGTACTTTTTTTTTAGTTTGTAAACTAGTTTTCTTGTAAAACTTTGTTCTCGCAAACACTCTTGTTTGTCGGGGGCTTCCTTTTATTTTATTTATCTTATCCCTTCAAGGTTTTTTTCTCTCCTTCACTTTGGCGAATGCAATAAATAAAAGTAATAATCATTCAATATGTATACTGCCAAAGTTATATTTTTACAATAAGGACTGTCAAAATTTTGATAATCATATCTACAATAAGGATTGTCAAAATTCTAACAGTCCTATGAATTTGCAGTTCTATTTACAGTGATGATTGCCAAAATGTCTTGGTGCCATCTTCCATTAGGGTTGCAAGAGAAAAAAGTAGTAAGGGGAAGATGAAATAATAGTTTGGATTTGAGCTGTAGTGTTATCCTAATAAATAGTGTGATGCTCCTGACAATTTCACAACTCAAGAATGATATTGCTAACATGTGACAATTCCTAACATAATATAGTTCCCTTAGCATTAGCCATTTATAATATGCTTAATTGCAACTTGATACCCTAAACTATTTAACTTTTTAACTTGATACCTTAGACTTTTTTTGGTACAACTTGATACCTTGAAAAAATGGGACAAAATATCCATGTTAAAAATTTAAAACTACCTCCTCCGTCACCACAACCTCTCCCATCCCCCCTACGCTGCCCTCCGACCACCCCCACTCCAACTACCCTGACGCAACGTGATAGCGGAACGGACTTACCTTCGTGCTTGGCTATGGCCAAGTCGATCGATGATGATGATAATTGGACCATCGTTGCTTGGTGAGAGCGAAGCGGTGCCGCAAAAGCTCCGACGGATGGCCTTGTGAGGGATCCGTACGAAGGTTGCTTGAAAACCTCAAATGAGTGGCTTCCGAATCCACGGAACAGTCGAGTCCACGACCAAAAAAAGGAAAGAACAAATCTCAGAACTTAAAGAAGAATTTTATTGATTAAAAGTTGTCCCTTAATTACATACAGAAGGTGCCTATTTATAGAACTTTTATGACAACTTAAACCTAATCAAATAAAGATAAAACTTATCATCATAAAGAATAAAGTCAAAATAAGAATCCTAACAAAAGTAGGATTATTAAAAAAAGGCAAGAAAAGAAAAAGAAAAAGGAATCCAAGAGGGATCATAAAAAAGAAAAGGAATCTTAGAGGGACTAGGATTTTATGCTACATCACTCCTCTGCTTTAAGAGGACTCATCCCTGAGTTCTTCTCAGAATAAAGCGGTTCACCAGGTGTAAAGTACTTGTAAAGATCGGGGCATTGAAGGTTGGAGAGATCTGTATGTCTTCAGGGAGATCAATCATATCAGCATTACGATTTAGCTTGCTTACCACTTGAAATGGTCTGATCTTCTTCTTTGCCAATTTGTTGTAGGTGCCAGTAGAAAAACGTTCCTTACGCAAGTAAATCATGACCAAGTCTCCTTCATGAAAGGCCTTACGGTGATGCCATGAATCAGCAGTTGCTTTATATTTGGCACAAGATTCTTTAAGCTATTGTTTCACTTTATTATATATTAATTGATGCTGCTCTAACATATGCCCAGCACCAATGTCTCAACCCAGAGTCTTAGGCAGAGAGACAAGGTCCAAACCATGTCGATGATGATGTGAGTAGACAATGTTGGCCCATTTCCTAATGGTCACACCCGATTTTGATAAATCAACAAACGACTTAAGTCAATACACAAAATATAAAAACTGCTGCTAATATTTCAGGTCAAGTGAAATCAATATCAAAGAGCATACTACAACATCCGCAAGCATGTAAATCATTATCCCGAAGATTTTATGCACTAGAAACAGTCTGAGTCATTTTACATTATTTATGTATTTTATCCTTTATTGAGTCTAGAATACAAATTATAAATCGACTGAGTATTACTGGCTTAGGTTATTCAGTTCACAAACAAAAATAAGCCTACCTACTTATCCCAAAAGTCCACAATTCCAAAAAGCCCAAAACCTATGCAAGTTTTGGTACATTTCTTACTGTTCTAACAAGACAGAACTCCGACCGAGTTCGGCCCGAGTTCGGTCTAGGTTATTTAAAATTCAGTTTTCACCAAATCAGCATCCAACGTTCGTATGCAAAATTCCAGCATCTGAATTCTGCCAGAACTCTGCTCGAGTTCAGTTAAAAACAGCTATAAATAGAAGAGAAATTTCCTTTTCAAATAACTCATCAATTCTTCTCTCTATCTATTCTAAAAGTATTTTCTTCAGTGTTCTAAAAATCTTTCATACTCCACCTATACATCTCTTAGCCAAAGCCAGTAATATCGATTCCATTTAGAGCTCTTTGGTTATCATAGTTGTAAAGAGGTCGTTCAAGTTCAGAAATCATTTTTGTTATAGAGCTGGTCGTTCGCTCGTCACCAAGCACGGTGTTGTGAAGTCGGTCGTGCACTTGTCACCAAGCACGGTGTTGCAAAGAGACTGCAAGCTCTCAATTAGCTTATGAATAGTGGATTAACAGCAGGTGAGATTACCTACGACTGGATTAGTTCTCCAAGAGGGAAACTAGTATATATCACGGTGTCCACTGAGTTTGATTCTCTGATCTCTTGCTATATTTATTTATTGTCTCTTTATTCACTGCCATAGTTATCTGCTTTTAATTTTTTAATTGGTGATTATTTTTTGCTGCACTTGCACTCATTCTATTCACCCCCCTCCCTCTAGAGGTACTCAACGGTCCGACAATTGGTATCAGAGCAGGTTATATTCTAATATAACAATCTCAGAGAGTATATATGGCAGCCGTAAAATCAATATTCAATGGTGAAGGACAATCCACAAATAGACCCCCACTATTTAATAGAACAAACTATACTTACTGAAAATACGAATGACATTCTTTTTAAAGTCTTTTGACTTTGATCTTTGGTCTATAGTTATTGACGGTTATAAGAAATCGGCACCTACAGTAGTTGATGGCATACTTACAGACAAGCCTCGTGATAAATATACAGAGGCAGAAAAAGCAAAGGCTAGTCTAGATTCACGTGCCATCAACGTACTATTCTGTATAATTGACAAGACGGAGTTCAATCGAGTTTCAACCTGTAAGATGTTTCATGAGATTTGGAAACTTCTTAAGGTAACTCATGAAGGTACTTCCCAAGTGAAGGAATCCAAAATCAGTAGACTAACACTGGAATATGAATCTTTCAAAATAAAACCCGACGAGTCAATTACACAGATGTTCACTCGTTTCCTTGATATTACTAATGCTTTACAATCTCTTGGTAAGGATTACAGTAATCACGAGAAGATCAGAAAAATGCTACGGGCTCTAACCAAAAATGGAACCCAAAGGTAACTGCAATCATTGAAGGAAACGATCTCACCACAATTACTCTGGAAACACTTATAGGCAAGCTAATGACCCATGAGCTGGACCTACAAGAGTTTGAATAAGCAATTCGAAAAAAAAATCTATTGCCTTCAAAGCTCAAGCCAAAAGATCAACATGCAAAGATTCTGATGAAGAATCGTCCAGTGGTGATGAACAAGCCCAGTTTGTGAAGAACTTCAGAAAATTCTTAAAGTTTGAAAAATCAAACAGAAAGAAGAAAGATGTCCATGAAAGCAATAAAGAAGAAACAATCTTCTTTGGATGCAAGAAGTCAGGGCATATGAAGAAGGACTGCCTAACTCTAAAGAAAAGCAGTCCATATGATAGATCAAGATCAAGCCGAAGAACAACAACCGGTCGAAAGTATGTAAATACAAGTATCTGGCATGAAAGTGATGCTAGTGAATCAGAAGAAGAAGATAGACCCTGCAGTATTGCAAATGTCTGTCTCATGGCTTTTGATAAGGTATCCTCAAATCCTCTATATGATCATTTTACTTTCAATAAGCTAGAAAATGCCTTCAGCGAACTACTTGAAGAACACAGAAATGTGCTTGACAAGTATAAGCAATCTCGAAAAGATGTCAAGGCATGCACAACCGAAGTAGCTAGACTGTTAAATATCATTGAAGATATTAAAGAGATATCTACTACTGGTAATACGGATGAGATAGCCAAGATTAAAGTAGACTATCATGAGTCTATCCTCAAAATTAAAAAGAAAGAAAGAGACAATGTCAAGATACAAGAGTTATATGACATAGAGAAGAAGTACTTAGTCACAGAGCAAAGACTCATTGATATGACCGCTAAATATGAAGACTCTTATGTAGTTTCTAAAAAGTTAGAAATCAAGTTAGGAAAATAGGCTATACCTGTGACATAGCCTAAATTTAGTCCTAATGTTAAGCATACACCTAAGAGGATAAAACACAGAAAGCACGTAAGAAACACGAATATCACCATGCTTTCACATATAGGTTTTCAAAGAAACCACATATGCATGTCAACACAAAATCAACTAACACATTTTTAAAACTTACTTGCACGTATTGTGGTACTCATGGGCGCATATCATAGTATTGTCTAGCAAGAAAGCTTGTTGACAATCACACACTGATTTGGAGACCTAAGACTAATCAATATGGACCCTTCAGTAAATGGGCACCAGAGGATTCATCTACTTGTTTTGTAGGTGGAACCTCAACCCTCTCATGCTAAAAGCAAGTGGATCCTCGATAGCGGATGTTCGTGACATATGACTGGTGATGCATCTTTGTTCGCCATGCTATCGATGAAAAAAGAAGGATACATCTCCTTCGGAAATAACCTGAAAGGTGATATCATTGGAAATGGCATTGTTGGTATATCTCATTATCCTGTAATAAAAGATGTTTGTCTAGTTACAGAATTGAAACATAACCTACTGAGCATAAGTCACTTGGCAGATAATGGTTATGGCATCAATTTTGTAAAAGATAAATGTACAATATATGATATATCATCTGGTAATCCCGTATATGAAGGGATTAGAGAAGACAATATTTATGTTTTCTTTCTAGAGAGTACTAATAATGCAGGAAGATACCTAGTCACAAACTTAGTTGAAAGCTGGTTGTGGCATATGAGGCTAGGACATACTAATATGGACACTATCTCATGGCTAAGCACTAAAAAGTTGGTAAAAGGACTCCCTGAGATATCATTCAAGAGAGAGATGGTATGTGTAGACTGTGAAAAAACAAAGCACATAGGTCTACATTTAAATCCATCAACGTTGTAAGTACTTCTAGACCTTTACAGTTGATACATATGGATTTATTTGGTCCTAGTAGAGTCGCTAGTCTTGGCAGAAAGCTCTACGCCTTTGTTATTATTGATGATTTCTCTCGTTTTACTTAGGTTACCTTTTATCAAACAAAAGTGATACAATTTTTAAATTTTAGTTGTAAAAAGGTACAAAACAAAAAAGGCTTCATGATTACTCATATCCGAAGTAATCATGGTGGCGAATTCGTATATACTAATTTCAAAAAAATTTGTGATGATAGTGGATATTACCACAAGTTTTCCTGTCCTAAAACTCCTCAACAGAATGGTGTTGTAGAGCAGAAGAACCGTACTCTAAGCGAGATGGCTTGACTCATGCTGAATCAGCACAATCTTCTTAAATACTTTTGGGCAGAAGCTGTAACTACAGCATATCATGATTTAAATAGGGTGTTATTTGACCTATTTCGAAGAAAACACCTTATGAACTTTGGTTTGAAAGAATTCTAAACATTTTTTACTTTAAAGTTTTTGGATGTCGTTATTTTATCCTGAACACCAAGGATAACTTGGGAAAGTTCGACTCTAAAGCAGATGAAGGGATATTTCTCGGATATACCGCTAAGAGTAAAGGATATAGAATTTTCAATAAAAGATCTATAATTGTTGAAGAATCCATTAACGTTACTTTTGATGAGCTCAATAGTCACAGATCTAGCGACAGTGATGATGAAAATATACAAGCCAGAACCAATAAAAGTACTATGGAAGATCTGACTCATAGATTTGAATCTTTGAAGTTCTTGCCATATCATCCAGAGACACTCATTATAGGTGATATATCAAAAGGTGTAAGTACACGCTCTTCATATGGAGATACTGAAATAGCAGCTAATGTAGCATTCATTTCACAAGTAGAACCTAAGAATGTAGCAGATGCTTTTAATGATGATTTTTGGATTGATGCCATGCAAGAGGAACTTAATCAGTTTGAGAGAAACCAAGTTTGGGAACTCGTTCCTAAACCTATTGGTCAATCGATAATTGGTACTAAATGGATGTTCTGAAATAAATTTAGTGAAGATGGACAAGTTCTACACAACAAAGCATGTCTAGTGGCACAAGATTATAATCAAGAAGAAGGTATTGATTATGACGAGACATGTGCTCCTGTTGCTAGACTAGAGGCTATCTGCATGTTTTGTGCATATGCAAGTTTTAATAATTTTAAATTATTTCAAATGGACGTGAAAAGTGCATTTTTAAACGAATTTTTGAAAGAAGAAGTTTTTGTGAAACAACCCCCTAGTTTTGAGGATTTTCAAAAACCTGATCACGTCTTCAAACTTAAGAAAGCACTCTATGGACTCAAACAGGCACCTCGTGCTTGGTATGAACGCCTAAGTGCCTTCTTACTTGAAAATGGTTTTTCAAAAGGAAGAGTTGATACTACTTTATTTATCAAGTCTTTAGATGATGATATTCTTCTTGTGAAAATATATGTTGATGACATCCTATTCAGATCTACTAATGAAAAACATTGTCAATATTTTGCTAAGTGTATGCAGAGTAAATTTGAGATGAGTATGATGGGAGAGCTGAACTTCTTCCTAGGACTTTAGATCAAACAAGACTCAAAAGGAACATTCATCAATCATGCTAAATATACAAAGGACATACTAAAAAAGTATGACTTCGACAATGTAAAGACAATCGGAACTCCAATGGCTACATCAACAAAGCTTGACACTGATAAAAGTGGTAAACCTATCGACCAGCGTAAGTATCAAGGTATGATTGTTAGTTTATTATATTTAACTGTTAGTCGTCCTGATATTATGTTTAGTGTCTACATTTGTGCACGTTATCAGGCAAATCCTAAGGAATCACACTTATGTGCCGTTAAGCGTATCTTTTGATACCTTAAGGAAACTTCAACAGTCAGCTTATGGTATCCTAAAACCAAATCTTTTAACCTGATAGATTACTTGGATGCAGATTTTGCAGGATACAAAGTAGACCATAAAAGTACCAGCGGTATGTGTTATTTCCTAGAAAAAGCCTTAGTCTCATGGTTTAAAAAAACAAAATTCTGTAGCACTATCAACTACTGAGGCTGAGTATATCATCGCAGGACGATGTTGTACTCAAATTTTATGGATGAAGCAAACCTTAGAAGACTACAATCTATACTATACTAAGATTCTTATTTATTGTGACAACACTAGCACTATTAACCTGATTAAGAATCCTATATGTTATTCACGCATAAAGCACATAGAGATTCGTCATCACTTTTTACGTGATCACTAACAACACGGGGATATTTGCTTAGAATTTGTTGACACAGATCATCAACTAGCGAATATTTTCACAAAACCACTAGCTGAAGATCGCTTTAACAATCTGCATCGAGAGCTCGGCATACTTGAATTTTCAGATTCATAATGTAGTATGATTAGTAAATCAATTTATAACTCAAAACTTTGACCTCTATTAATAGACGTTATTTTAGGTACAAGCCGAAAGGGTCCTTCTGTCATATAGGCATAAATAGCCTGAAGCGACATAGTGTACTAGTCTTCAAACTACCGCTAGCTGGGATCCGGCCCCTACAGCTAACCCAAAGTAATAGAAATTATTAAATGAAGAAGTGTGAAGGTTATACATTGAATTTTATCAATTATACAGCATTAATGACATTGGAAATACAAGTAGCGGAACTCGGACCGAGTTCGGACCAAATTCGGATGGAACCTGCACAAATTACCTGAACCGAACAGCCGGCCCTAGTCTTTATAAAACCTACTATTCCCTCTTCTATTTTCCATCTTCCCACCAAGAATCCTCCCTAAAAACCTAAGTGAAGGTTCTCCTCCTCTTGTTTTTCAAGTTTTATGGAATTTTGAAGTCATCTTCTTCATCCTCTTCATCTTCTACTTCCTTCCTACAAAGGTAATCATCTATCCTCTCTATTTACTTTCAATGGCACCCAAAGCCCGAAAAAGAAGGAGGATCATCCTCTTCGGACTATGTCCCAACAAATGTTTTTAGTCCAGCTCGTCCTTCTAACAATGACGACTATGACTCCAAACTATTTCCTGACAAGGAATTTTTCGATCTTTGGTTTACTTCCTTATTTGGTCGTAAAATCTATAATGGAGCTTGTGTAAATTTTACAATCTTTTCTGAATATGCTCCTACCTTTAACCAACTTGGAATTCGGGACTTCTTTGAAATTTCTGATAATATCTATGATAATGCCGTTAGAATGTTTTACTGCAACCTGCAAGTAAAAGATAATTGCAATTTCTATTCTTGTGTTGATGGACAAGAACTTGAGTTCAGTGCCACTGATATCAGTGAATATTTTTACGTTCCTGATATTGGTGAAGCTTTGGTGGATATTAACCACGTAGAGTTTCCAGAAGGTGTCATCCTTGACTCCTTCAAAGCTTTAATGTGTCACCCTCGTCCTATCCCACGTAGGGTGTATTCAAAACACTTAAATCAACATTTCTATGAATTGCATCGCTTTATCTTCTCCGCTTTACTTCCAAAAAGAGGATCTTCTAACGAGATCACCTTTATGGAATTATCCGCGATGTATCATATTCACTTTATCATACCTTTCTCCGTCCCCAAGACTGTTATGGCCTGGATACTAAATTGCAGAATTGCCGGGCGTAACCTTCTTTACCCAATGCACCAGGCATCTATCTTTAGGAGATTTGAAATTGATCTTTCAATCTGTACCCTTTCTCTTCTCCTGCGGCTGAGCTTAGTAGAGCTACGTTGTATCCCAACCCTCCTCCTCAACCCGGTGCCGAACCTGCTGCACCAGTTCATGATGATGACCCCCAGGCTCCTGCTCCAGCTGCTCTAACCCCTGCTCCTGGCTTCGACCCGGGCTTTTATCAGCGCTTTAATGACTTTCTTGCCCTCTCAGCTCAACGTCATCAGAGTTATATTGACGCTAAGTTCCGCCACATCACCCAGCCACAGGTGTTGCAAAATAGCATTGCTGATATTCACTGGAGTCTATCTCATGATCCCACTCATCCTGTTCTGATGATCCATCACCCCAGGTTCATTGGTCCGAGGTTCGATGATGAGGCTACCTTTACTCATTTCGATCCTACTACAGCCTACTTTCCACAAGATGCTCCTAGAGGTGATGACACGCCGCTGTGATGTAGGACTTCAGTTGATGGTACTTGGTTGATGATGCTAGATGATAATCGATGTAGTTTTTATTTTATTTTTGTGATGGTGTACTAGTCTAAACTCATGAGTTAGACTTGTTAGATTTTTTGTACTCTGTTTGATAGTCATAAACTGTTGAGTTATGACTTATGCTAGGTATGTTAGTTGCATTTTAGTTTCACTCTGCTATCAGATTTCAGTTATTTCCTTCTAGTTTACTTTTTCATGTGATTTGTTATATATGGATATTCCTCTGTCTTTTTTTTTGTCTTCTGGTAAACATATTGTTGGCTTCACACATTACGGAGGAGCCATAATATTTTGATCATGACAAAGGGGGAGAAAGAGCAATACCAAAATACCAAACCATTCGCAATACTAAACTATTCTCATTTTTTGGATATATTTTCTTAAGTTATTAGATATATTTTGGTATAGACTAAAGTTTGTCAATTATCAAAATGGGAGAGATTGTTGGCCCATTTCCTAATGGTCACACCAAATTTTGATAAATCAACAAATGACTTAAGTCAATACACAAAATATAAAAATTGCTGCTAACATTTCAGGTCAAGTGAAATCAATATCAAAGAGCATACTACAACATCCGCAAGCATGTAAATCATCATCCCGAAGATTTTATGCAATGGAAACAGTCTGAGTCATTTTACATTTTATTATGTATTTTATCCTTTATTGAGTCTATAATACAAATTGTAAAATCGACTGAGTATTATTGGCTTAGGTTATTCAGTTCACAAACAAAAATAAGCCTACCTAGTTATCCCAAAAGTCTACAATTCCAAAAAGCCCAAAACCTATGCAAATTTTGGTGCGTTCCTTACTGTTCTGACTGTTGGCCCGTTCCATGGTCACACCCAATTTTAATAATCGACATAAACTTAAGTCAATACACAAAATATAAGAACTGCTGCTAATTATTTCAAGTCTTGTGAAATTAATATCAAAAAGCGTACTACCACGTTAGCATGCACGTAACTCATCATTCTGAAGCTTATTTTTATTGGAATCTAGTCCGAGTCATTTTACAATTTATTATGTATTTTATCTTTATTGAGTCTAGGATATAAATTTTAAAATCGACTGGATAATACTGGCTTAGGTTAATCATAGTCTTCTTTGCTATACAGCCTAGCCATCCATAGTGCACCTACCAAAAATTTTATTTCCCTTCTGCAACAAAATTTGACAAATGTCTTACATTTTTTACTGAGACAGAACTCAAACTGAGTTCGGCCCGAGTTCGGTCCGAACTCTGATCGAGTTTGGTTAGTTCGATTTTAAATATTTGTTGCATCCAAATCTGCATGCAACGTTCATTTGCGAAATCTTTGCATCAGAACTCTGCCTAAATTCTGCCCGAGTTCGGTCATCGAAAACACCTATAAATAGAAGAGAATTTCTCATTCCAAATCACTCAATCAATTTTATCTTCTCTTCTCTCCTTAGTAAGTGTTTTCATCTGATCAAAAGCTTTCATATCACACCTACACTTCTCTTAGCCAAAAGCCAGTAATATCTATTCGATCTAGAGTCTTTTGGTTCTCAAGAGTTGTAAAAAGGTTATTCAAAGTATAGAAAGTATCTATGTTGTGGAGCCGATCGTGCGCTCGTCACCAAGCACGGTACTGTGAATTCGGTCGTACACTTGTCACCAAGCACGGTATTGTAAGAGACTGCAAGCTCTCAATTAGCTTGTGCCTTAGTGGATTAATATCGAGCAAGAGTACTCGAGACTGGATTAGTCCTCTCAAAGGGATACCAGTGTACATCGCTGTGTCACTGAGTTTGATCGTTCTATCTTTTGCTATATTTATTTTACTTCCTCTTATTCACTGCCATAGTTATCTGTTTATAATTTTAAATTGGTGATTATTTTTTGCTGCACTCGTACTCACTCTATTCACCCCCCCTCTAGAGGTGCTCAACGGTCCGAAAATTGGTATCAGAGCAGGTTATATTCTAATATAACAATCTCAGAGAGTATATATGGCAGCCGTGAAATCAATATTCAACGGTGAAGGACAATCCACAAATAGACCCCCACTATTTAAAAGAACAAACTATACTTACTGGAAAATACGAATGACATTCTTTTTAAAGTCTCTTGACTTTGATCTTTGGTCTATAGTAGTTGACTGTTATAAGAAACTGGCATCTATAGTAGTTGATGGCATACTTACAGACAAGCCTCATGATAAATATACAGAGACAGAAAAAGCAAAGGCTAGTCTAGATTCACATGCCATCAACGGACTATTCTGTACAATTGACAAGACGGAGTTCAATCGAGTTTCAACTTGTAATATGTTTCATGAGATTTGGAAACTTCTTGAGGTAACTCATGAAGGTACTTCCCCAGTGAAGGAATCCAAAATCAGTAGACTAACACAGGAATATGAATCTTTTAAAATAAAATTAGGTAAGTCAATTACACAGATGTTCACTCGTTTTCTTGATATTACTAATCCTTTGCAATCTCTTGGTAAGGATTACAGTAATCACGAGAAGATCAGTAAAGTGCTACAGGCTCTAACCAAGAACTGGAACCCAAAGGCAACAACAATTATTGAAGGAATTGATCTCACCACCATGTCTCTAGAAATACTGATGGGCAAGCTCATGAGCTTGATCTGCAAGAGTTTAAAGAAGCGACCCCAAAAGAAAAATCTATCACCTTTAAAGCTCAGGCCAGAAAATCAACATGCAATGATTCTGAGGAAGAATCATCAAGTGGTGATGAACAAGCCGTACTAGTGAAGAACTTCAAAAAATTCCTAAAGTTTGAGAAATCAAACAGAAGGAAGAGAGATATCCAAGAAAGCAATAAAGATGAAACAATATGCTTTGGATGCAAAAAAATCAGGGCATATAAAGAAGGACTGTCCAACTTCGAAGAAAAGTAGTCCATACGATAGATCAAGATCAAGCAGAAAAGCAACAACTAGTCGAAAGTATGCAAATACCTGTATCTGGCATGAAAGTGATGCCAGTGATACAGAGGAAGAAGACAGACCCTACGGAAATGCCAATGTCTGTCTTATAGCTTTTGATAAGGTATCCGCAAATCCTTTGTATAACGATTTTACTTTCGATGAATTAGAAAATTCCTTCAGCGAACTACTTGAAGAACACAGAAATGTGCTTGACAAGTATAAGTAATCTCGAAAAGAGATTAAGGCATACACAACCGAAATAGCTAGACTGTCTAGTCTTATTGAAGACATTAAAGAGACGTCTACTACCGGTAATACGGAAGAGGTAGCCAAGCTTAAAGTAGACTATCATGAGGCTATCCTCAAAGTTGATAAGAAAGAAAGAGACTATGTCAAAATATAAGAGTTATATGACATAGAGAAGAAAAAGAACTTAGTCACAGAACAAAGACTCATAGACATGACTGCTAAATTTGAAGAGCCTTTTATAGTTTCAAAAAAGTTAGAAATCAAGTTAGGCAAACAGGCAATACTTGTGATACAGCCTAAGTTTAGTCCTAATGCTAAGCATACACCTAAGAGGACTGAACACAGAAAGCACGAAAGAAACACGAATATCACCTTGCTTTTACTTATAGGTTTTCTAAGAAACAACATAGGCATGTCAACACAGATTCTACTAACACTTTTTTAAAACTTACTTGCATATACTGTGGTACTCATGGACACATATCACAGTATTATTTAGCAAAAAAACTTGTTGACAATCGCACATTATTTTGGAGACCTAAGACTAATCAATATGGATCTTTCAGTAAATGGGTACCAAAGGATTCATCTACTTGTTTTGTAGGTGGACTCTCAACCCTCTCATGCTAAAAGCAAATTGATCCTCGATAGCGGATGGTCGCGGCACATGACTGGTGATGCATCTTTGTTTGCCATGCTATCGATGAAGAAAAAAGGATACGTCTTCTTCGAAAATAACCTGAGAGGTGATATTATTGGCAATAACACTGTTGGTATATGTCCTTATCCTGTAATAAAAGACGTTTGTCTAGTTATAGAATTGAAACATAACCTATTAAGCATAAGTCACTTGGCTGATAATGGTTATGGTATCAACTTTGTAAAACACAAATGCACCATATATGATATGTCATCTGGTAATCCCGTATATGAAGGGATTAGAGAAGACAATATTTATGTTTTCTTTCTGGAGATTACTAATAATGCAGAAAGATGCCTTGTAGCTAACCTAGATGAAAGCTGGCTATGGCATGTGAGACTAGGACATGCTAATATGGACACTATCTCACGACTGAGCACTAAAAAGCTGGTAAAAGGACTCTCTGAGATTCCTTTCAAGAAAGATATGGTATGTGTTGACTGTGAAAAAACAAAGCACATAGGTCTACATTTAAATCCATCAACGTTGTAAGTACTTCTAGACCTTTGCAGTTGATACATATTGATTTATTTGGTCCTAGCAGAGTCGCTAGTCTTGGCGGTAAGCTCTACGCATTTGTTATTGTTGATGATTTCTCTCGTTTTACTTGGGTTTACTTTTTATCAAACAAAAGTGATGCTATTTTTGAATTTCAGTTATTTTGTAAAAAGGTACAAAACAAAAAAGGCTTCATAATTACTCGTATCCGAAGTAACCATAGTGACAAATTCGTAAATACTGATTTCAAAAATTTTGTGATGAAAGTGGATACTACCACGAATTTTTCTGTCATAGAACTCCTCAACAGAATGGTGTTGTGGAGCAGAAGAACTGTACTCTAAGCGAGATGGCTAGAGTCATGCTGAATCAGCATAATCTTTCTAAATATTTTTGGGCAGAAGTTGTTAGCACAGCCTGTCATATTTTAAATAGGGTGTTAATTTGACCCATCTCGAAGAAAATACCTTATGAACTTTGGTTCGGAAGGATTCCAAACATTTTTTATTTCAAAGTTTTTGGATGCCGTTGTTTTATCCTGAACACCAAGGACAACTTGGGTAAGTTCGACTCTAAAGCAGATGAAGGAATATTTCTCGGATATGCTGCTAAGAGTAAGGGATATAGAATCTTCAATAAAAGATCTATGATTATTAAAGAATCTATTAAAGTTACTTTTGATGAGCTCAATAGTCACAGTTCTAGCGACAGTGATGATGAAGGTGTACAAGCAAAAACCGATAAGAGTTCTGTGGAAGATCTGACTCATAAATTTGAATCATTGAAGTTCTTACCAGATCATCCAAAGATACTCATTATAGGTGATGTATAGGTGTAAGTACATGCTCCTTTCTAAAATAGCATCAAATGTAGCTTTTATTTCTCAAATAGAACCTAAGAATATAGAAGGTGCCTTTAATGATGATTTTTAGATTAATGCCATGCAAGAGGAACTTAATCAATTTGAGAGAAACCAAGTTTGGGAACTCATTTCTAAACCTATTGGTCAATCAATAATTAGTACCAAATGGGTGTTCCAAAATAAACTAAGGATAGACAAGTTCTATGCAACAAAGCACGTTTAGTGGCACAAGGTTATAATCAAGAAGAAGGAATTGATTATGACGAGATATATGCTCATGTTGCTAGACTAGAAGCTGTAGTGCCCCGCTCCTCGCGGTCTACTATGTAATAACCACGGCTTGCTGAATCAGTCTCGAACTGAGTATTTGGGGAAACCTTTGCCGGTATCGATTGATCACGGATAAAATACAATGAACCTTTCCAATTGATGGATTGGCTTCTATTGAAATGAATCCAAGAGTTTTGTTGGATGTTTTCTTTCGCTGCTTGGTTTTGATGAATGCGTTTTTGAGTTGGTTTTCGATGATTGGTTTTCATTGTTCGCTTTCATCGCATATCGCATTCATTCCGAATCTTGAGAGAAAGAGACCGAAGTATGCTAATCAGATGTTGGTGCCTATGCAGGGGGACGCATAGACATATATAGGACGTGAACGGCGCGTGAAGTCCCTCATTCTCTCAACTAAGAATCATCTTGGTGAGTTACTTCAACCGAACAGACATTGATCTGTACGCCCTAATAAAATGATCTCTAGTCCACTCTTTTGTTGTGTTCCGCTGATCAACGATACCAAACCAATAAAAGATAAGAAACAAAGAATTGAACTTAGATGCTAATTAAAGAATAGTTGCCTTACTCGTGCTTGATATGAATGATTACAAGTTCTTATTCTGCTGCTAGAGATTGTTGTAAATGTTGCTAAAGTCATATGACAGAGATGATACGGCTTGCCGTATAGAGAATAAAGAGTAAGACGGTAATACAGAGAAGTTGCATATGTTGTCATAATAGAGATTTATTTGATAGAGTGCATTCATACATTTGGTCTCGGATAACTTGTGTACACAGGACCAATCCTCAAGACCAGTTTGGGGGCACCTGAGCTGCTCGGTCTAGGGGGGTTAGAGTAACGCCCTGCGGTAAAGAAACTAAGGGGTGTATAGAGTGTCCTTAGCGACGAACTGAACCCAAGAGTCACTGCGGCTAATCACGGGGAATGACCCATGGACCAACATATAGTTAGGTGCATTTATGAAATCAGAGTGCATTGCAACCTAACAAAAGATGTAGAATTCAACAGTATGCCTTTATATCATATGCAAATTGTGGTAACCTGTCATGTGCATGGATGACTGTCGACGATGGTAAGATTTATTATGCAAGTACTTTCTACTGCTATGTTTCTTATGAATTGTAAAAAAGAACCTAGACAAGTAGAAAGATCACTAGTAAAATGTTAGCTCCACATGTTGATTTAGTGCAGAGATTTGCGAGTTCGGCCAAAAGTCGTTCGCCAGTACATGATGTGTGTTGACCCACGTTATAGGCATCCTTTTCAGAAAGCAAAGGAGACAGGGGGATTTCAACTGAGGTACTAAAGCTCGTCTAGCCCAGTAGGGCTGCGGACTGCCATGAAGCTACTTTTCATTTCAGTCAAATTGCAAGTTTCCATTTCCTTTGAAGGTGTCTTTTCAATTCAAGCTTGTAATAAAGGGATATCATGTATGGGCATTGTGACTATTTCCAAATGAGAATTTCAAAGAGATCATGTAGCCAATATAAGGCAAATCTGAGTTGCAAAGCTTTGTACTTGTATTCCTATCAAGTTATCAATAAAAAGAAGTATTTCTATTTCAAATCTCTGCATCCAATATTTTGGTTTTCTGCAATAAAATGGGTACGTACATGTGTTTTGCTTGACTAGTTGTTTTATGCAGGTACATGGCCTTGTGCAAGCGCAACTTAGGCTTGCATGGCATCACGCCTTAGCGAGGACGATCGATCCCACAGGGATCCAGGCAAGACGGGCGATCTAGCGGGATCGGGGCGTGACAGAAGCTATCCGCATGTTTTGTGCATTTGTATGTTTTAATAATTTTAAATTATTTCAAATGGACGTAAAAAGTGCATTTTTGAACGGATTTCTAAAAAAGAAGTTTTTGTGAAATAACCCCATGGCTTTGAAGATTTTCAAAAACCTGATCATGTCTTCAAGCTTAAGAAAGCACTCTATGGACTCAAACAGGTACCTCGTGCTTGGTAGGAATGCCTAAGTGCCTTCTTACTTGATAATGGCTTTTCAAAAGGAAGAATTGATAGAACTTTGTTTATCAAATCTTTAGATGATGACATTCTTCTTGTGCAAATATACGTTGATGACATTATATTTGGTTCTACTAATGAAAAACTTTGTCAAGAGTTTGCTAAGTGTATGTAGAGTGAATTTGAGATGAGTATAATGGGAGAGCTGAACTTCTTCCTAGGACTCCAGATCAATCAACACTCAAAGGGAACATTTATCAATCAAGCCAAATATACGAGGGACATATTGAAAAAGTATGACTTCGAAAATGTAAAGCCTATCGGAACTCCAATGGCTACATCTACAAAGCTTGACACTGATGAAAGTGGCAAACCTGTCGACCAGCATAAGTATCGAGGTATGATTGGTAGCTTATTATATTTAACTGCTAGTCGCCCTGATATTATGTTCAGTATTTGCATTTGTGCAAGATACCAGGCAAATCCTAAGGAATCACACCTAAGTGACGTTAAGCGTATCTTCCGATACCTTAAGGGAACTTCTACAGTCAGCTTGTGGTATCCTAAAACCAAATCCTTTGAACTAATAGGTTACTCGGATATGGATTTTGTAGGATGCAAAGTAGACCGTAAAAGTACCAGCAGTACGTGTCATTTCCTAGGAAAGGCCTTATTCTCATGGTTTAGCAAGAAACAAAATTCTGTAGCATTATCAACTATTGAGGCTGAGTATATCACCGTAGGACATTGTTGTGCTCAAATTGTGTGGATGAAGCAAATCCTAGAAGACTATAATCTGCACTATACTAAGATTCCTATTTACTGTGATAACACTAGCACTATTAACTTGACTAAAAACCCTGTATGTCACTCACGCACAAAATACAATAAAATTCGTCATTATTTTTACGTGATTACCAACAACATGGGGACATCTGCCTAGAGTTTATTGACACATATCATCAACTAGCAGACATTTTCACAAAACCACTGGCTGAAGATCGATTTAACGTTATACGGTGAGAGCTCGGCATACTTGAATTTTCAGATTCATAATGTAGTATGTTTATTAAATTTATTTTTATAACTCAAAACTTTATAATTTATTAACGGAAATTATTTTGGGTACAAGCCAAAAGGGTCCTTCTGTCATACAGGTGTAAATAGCCTGAAGTGACACGGTGCACTAGTCTTCGGACTACCACTAGCTGGGATCCGGCCCCTACAGCTAACCTAAAGTAATAGAAGCTATTAAATGAAGAAGTACAACAGTTATAAATTTGAATTTTTAAACAAATACTGCATTTATGACATTGGGAATACAAGCAGCCGAACTCGGACCGAACTCTGACCGAATTCGGATCGAGTTCGGTCGGCGTTGTACGGTTTTCTAGAACCGAATAGCCGGCCCTAGCTCTATAAATTCTTCTCCTTCCTTTCACTTTTCTTCATCCTTCTACCCAAAAATACCCACAAATACTCCATAGAACTTCTCATCCTCCTTTCTTTCGAGCTTTCTCAAGAGTCTAGTGGGCCATCCTCTCCATCATATCCCTCCTCTTTGAAGGTATTCTATTCTCTTTCCTTCTCATCCATGGCACCTAAACACCAAAAGAGAAAGGTTGATTCCTCTCAAGCAGGATCATCCTCCTCTGACTATGTTCCCACAAATGTCTTCAGTCTAGCCCGTCATACTGGATCGGATGATTATGACTCCGGACACTTTTTCGATAGGGAATTTTTTGACCTTTGTTTTTGACTCTTTTTCTGGTCATAAAATTTGTGCTGGAGTACATGTTAACTTTAACATCTTTTCTGAATATGCTCCAACTTTCAACCGTCTCGGTTTTAGTAATTTTTTCGAAGTTGCTGAGAAAATTTATGATAATGTTGTCCGTATATTTTACTGCAATCTGCAAGTAAAAGATAACGGCAACTTCTATTCATGTGTAGCTGGACAAGAACTAGAGTTGCCACCGACATCAGTGAATATTTTCATGTTCCTGATGTAGGTGAAGCTTTAGTAGACATTCATCATATTCAATTCCCTGAAGGTGTCACCCTTGATTCCTTCAAAAACTTTTGTGTCATTCTAAACCTGTTCCTAGAAGAGTTTACTCCAAGCATCTAAATCAAAACTTCTATGAACTCCATAGGTTTATATTATTTATTCTTCTTCCAAAGAAGGGATCTTCTGATGAGATTACCTTCTTGGAATTGTCAGCCATGTACTACATTCACTTTGGCATTTATTTTTCTGTTCCTAAGACTGTGATGGTATGGATGCTTAACTGCAGAAATGCAGGACGCAATCTGGTCTACCCTATGCATTTGGCTTCTAACTTTAGGAGGTTTGAAATCTATCTTCAAACTTGTCCATACTCCTCCACTGTTATTGAACTCAGTAGGTCTAGGTTATATTATACTCCTCATTTGCCTCCTGGTGCTGAGCCTGTTCACGATGATGATCCTGAGGCTCCTCCTCCTGCTGCTGCTGCTCCAGCCCCTGCTCTGGGTTTTGACCCTGGCTTCTATCAGTGCTTTGATGATTTCGTTGCCCTCTCAGTATAACGACATCAAGGCTATCTTGATTCAGAGTTCCGCCATATCACCCAGGCTCAGGTGTTATGGAACAACATTACTGATCTTCACTGGAGTCTCTCTCATAACCCCTCACATCCAGTTACTATATTCATTACCCCAGCTTTCCTGGACCCAAGTTCGATGATGAGATGACATTTTCTCACTTCGATCCTACTGCTGCATATTTTCCACCGGATGCTCCTAGAGGTGACGACACTCCGATGTGATGAGGACTTGAGCTAGTGGATTTTGGATGGAGTCTGATAGATGATGATCTTATGTAGTTTTTTTTCATGTCTAAAATTTACAGTTAGACATTTTTTAGCAGATTGTGATGGTTGTATCTTTCTTTTAGTATAACATTCCAGTATTCCACTACTAGTTATTCCTTTTATGCACTTGTTATTTGTGGCAATATTGTTATTTGTGATTATCTCTCTAGTATCACTTTGTCTCTTTGATGAATATTGTTGGCTTCACACATTACGGGGGAGCCAAAATCATTTTTTCATTGACAAAGGGGGAGAAAGAGCACAATACCAAAATCAACAATCAACGAAAGCATACCACCACCATCATTTATTCTTTTTCAGGTATTTTTATTTGTTCTATTTAGATATATTTTGGTATGGACTCAAGTTTGTCAATTATCAAAATGGGAGAGATTGTTGGCCCATTCCATGGTCACACCCGATTTTAATAATCGACATAAACTTAAGTCAATGCACAAAATATACGAACTGCTGCTAATCATTTCAGGTCTTGTGAAATCAATATCAAAAAGCGTACTACTACGTCAGCAAGCACGTAACTCATCATTCTGAAGCTTATTTTCATTGGAATCTAGTCTGAGTTATTTTATAATTTATTATGTATTTTATCTTTATTGAGTCTAGGATATAAATTGTAAGATCGACTGGATAATACTGGCTTAGGTTAATCATAGTCTACTTTCCTATACAGCCTATCCATCCATAGTCCACCTACCAAAAATTTCATTTCCCTTCTGCAACAAAATTTGACAAATGTCTTACATTTTTACTGAGACAGAACTCAAACCGAGTTCGCAGCCCGAGTTCGGTTCGAACTCTAACCGAGTTTGGTTAGTTTGATTTTAAATATTTGTTGCCTCCAAATCTGCATTCAACGTTCTTTTGAGAAATCTTTGCATCAGAACTCTGCCCGAGTTCGGTCCTCGAAAACACCTGTAAATAGAAGAGAAATTCTCAATCCAAATTACTCAATCAATTTTATCTTCTCTTCTCTCTTCAATAAGTGTTTTCATCTGATCAAAAGCTTTCATATCACACCTCCACTTTTCTTAGCCAAAAGCCAGTAATATCTATTCGATCTAGAGTCTTTTGGTTCTCAAAAGTTGTAAAGAGGTTGTTCAAAGTACAGAAACAATCTCTGTTGTGGATCCGGTCGTGCACTCGTCGCCAAGCACGGTATTGTAAAGTCGGTCGTGCACTTGTCACCAAGCACTGTATTGTAAGAGACTGCAAGCTCTCAATTAGGTTGTGCCTTAGTAGATTAACATCGAGCAAGAGCACTCGAGACTGGATTAGTCCTCTCAGAGGGATACCAGTATACATCGTTGTGTCACTGAGTTTGATCTCTCTATCTTTTGCTACATCTATTTACTACCTCTTATTCACTGCCATAGTTATCTGTTTATAATTTTAAATTGGTGATTATTTTCTGCTGCACTCGTACTCACTCTATTCACCCCCCCCCCCCTCTAGAGGTGTTCAACGGTCCTACACTGACCAGACAGAACTCTAACCGAGTTCGGTCTGAGTTCGGCCCAATTTTGGTCAAAGTTATTTGAAATTTAGTTCCCACCAAATCTGTATCCAACGTTCGTATACGAAATCCCAGCATCCGAATTCTACCCGAACTGTGTCCGAGTTCGGTTCTCAAAAACACCTACAAATAGAAGAGAAATTTCCTTTTCAAATAACTCATCAATTCTTCTCTCTATCTATTCCAAAAGTGTTTTCTTCAGTATTCTAAAAAGCTTTCATACTCCACCTATACATCTCTTAGCCAAGCCAGAAATATCAATTTGATTTAGAGTTCTTTGGTTCTCAGAGTTGTAAAGAGGTCGTTCAAGTTCAGAAATCATTTCTGTTACTGGAGCTGGTCGTACACTTGTCACCAAGCAGGGTGTTGTAAAAAGACTGCAAGCTCTCAATTAGCTTATGAATAATGGATTAACAACAGGCAAGAGTACCTGCGACTAGATTAGTCCTCCAAAGGAAAACCAGTATATATTGCGGTGTCCACTGAGTTTGATTCTCTGATCTCTTGCTACATTTATTTACTGTCTCTTTATTCACTGCCATAGTTATCTGCTTTTAATTTTTTTTAAATTGGTGATTATTTTTTGCTGCACTCGCACTCACTCTATTCACCCCCCTCTAGAGGTGCTCAACGGTCCGACAGACAATATCGAACAGTACTTTTTCTATTGTCTGTTAGGTATGTAGTTATAAGCAAATTCAGCCTGCGATAAAGCCATATCCTATTGCTTAGGTCATATTCCAACTAAGCTTTGCAACATGTTTCCAAGTATGTGGTTCACGACCTCTGTTTGTTTGTTAGTTTGTGTGTGACTAGTACTCCTATATTATAGTGATGTATCCAATCTTTACCATAATGTTCTCGAAAAATGTGATAGAAACTTAGTATCTCTATCTGAAGTGATAGACTTTGGCACACCATGAAGATGCATGACCTTTTGAAAGAAAAAAGTGCAATATGAGTCACGTCGAATGTCTTGCGACATGGAATGAAGTGTGCCATCTTGGAGAATTTGTCTAACACGACAAAGATAGAATCAACACCGCGCTATGTTCGTGGTAAGCTAAGAATAAAGTCCATGGAAATGTCTTCCCAGGTCCGTCAAGAATTGGAAGAGGCATATAAAGAATATTATTTTGTTCTTGGCCCATGGCCCTTGGCAACTTGGCATATAGCACAACTCCCGAAATGTCCATCGAGGCCTCCACCATAGAGCTATCTGATAATATATTCCCACAAGGAACTATAAGGAATATACATCGAATTTTCTTTGAAGAGATAGCCTTCTTGGATGCATTTGCAGCTCCGTTAGGTTGACAATTTTTCCATGCTTTGTCAAAAATATTTTCAGGTAGAGTTCCTGGAGGTATTCAAACCTAGTGACCTCTTGATGTAAAGTGATGCAGAGGTCGGCTCGACGGCTTAAAGCATCAGCTATTTTGTTCTGAACTTCGACCTTGTGCTTGAGGGTATAGGTGAAACGCTGAAGAAACTCAATCCATCTAGCATGCATTTGATTTGTGTTGTGGGAATTGTCTATGAAAGATAAAGCTTTATTGTATGTTTGCAGGATAAATGGTTGTTGGATGAGATTGTGCTCCTATGCTTTGATGGTTTGTACGATCGAGTAGAACTCATGCTCATAAGTTGACCATTTTTGTTGAGCTTCAGTTAGCTTCTCACTACAAAAAGCATTTGGTCTTCCTTCTTGAGATTGACATAGAGTTTATTAATTCAGTTGAGAACTTCCCTGAGGTGCTTCAGATGATCAGTTTGGCTCTGGCTATAGATCAGGATATCGTCAAAGTAGACGACTATGAACTTTTCTATCAATAGCTTCAAAACTTGATTCATAAGGTGCATGAATGTGCTTGGTGCATTTGAAAGTCCGAAAGGCATAACAAGCCATTCGTAGAGTCCTTCTCGGGTCTTAAAAGCATTTTTTTATTCATCACCAGGTCGAATCCGAATTTAATGGTATCCGCTCTTCAAATCGATCTTTGAGAAAATTATAGACCCTGCAAGCATATCCAACATGTCTTCTAGTCGAGGGATGGGAAAACAATACCTAATGGTGATGCGGTTAATAGCCCAACTATTGATGCACATACGCCATGAACCGTCTTTCTTTAGCACAAGCAAGGCGAGAATGCGAAGGGACTGAGGCTCTCTCTAATCAAGACCTTTTGGACCAATTATTCAACTTGGTCTTAGAGGATTTTGCATTCATTGGGGCTCATTCGATAATGTGGAATATTTGGAAGTCTTTAACCTGGGATGAGATCTATATCATGTTGAATGTTTCTTATTGGTGGCAACTCACTAGGCATATGTTGCAAAACTCATGTAGTAAAGGCTGGACTGCTTCAAAAATATTGGTGTAGGATACTTCTGCTTTACCCGATACAACCAATGCATAGAGTTTTCCTTGTTTCTCAAGACAACTTTCAAGTTCTTGACCATCAACAATCATTAGGATCTTTTGTTGTTGTGGACTAGTCTTAGGAATATCACCTGATGCTAATAGATAGAGAGTGAAGCGTCGTCCATCTTGAAGGAAGGAATATGTGTTGTCTCTTCCCCGGTACATAACATTGTTTTCAAATTGCCTTGGCCGATCGAGGTGATGTGACAAGAGTCCATGTCGACAATATCGAACATGACTTCATCTTTGTAGGTCTTTCCGATGGAGAAGGGTATGCGACAAACTTCAGAGACGACCATGTTGTGTCCCTACTGAATCCAGTCAATCCTATACGGAGCCGGGTGTGCTTCTTTGGTAAGTCTCATCTTCTCTACCATTGCTGTTAAAATAATATTTTTTGTACACCTATTGTCAATGATGATGTCACATAACTTGTCTTTGACCTTGTATCGGGTTCAAAAGATATTGTGGCATTGGGGTGGTTCTTAAATCTTTAGGGCTAGTAGTAGCCGCCTAAAGATACACTTGTTGTTCACCATCATCTTCGTGAAGGACCTCTTCTTCTTCTGGGTGTTCTTTTCCTCCCTCTTCGTCTTCATAGTCAACAAAGGCAACTTGTACTCTTAAGGGACAGCTGTTGGATAGATGTCGGACTTCGTTGCAATGGTAGCACTTGTTTCCTCTTAGTTTGCTATATGGATTGGCAGTTTACTGAGGTTTGGCAACTTGTTGCGGGACTTGTACTTTTGGAGGTGTTGTTAGGGAGAGAGAATTAGGGTTTGTTGGTCCTTTGTCCTTTTTGGAATAGTTGACATCTTGATTTGGCGCCAAATCATCCTTTGTTATTGGCCCACAGTTGTTAGCACTAAAACGGTTCTGTGGACTCTTAAACTTCTCAATCTGTTGTTCTACCTTCTCTACAAAGGTGATTGCTTCACTGAGTACGATATATTATGCAGGTAGAGTTGATCATGGATGTCTTTCCTTAGGCCGCCAAGATAACGAGTCGCCTATTGGGGATATATTTCATGCACGTCGTTACGGGACGAGAGTCTTTAGAATTCTTCAGTGTAGTCGGCTACAGGTCGTACACTTTGTGTACAATTTTGATATCGATTATAGAGAATCTGCTAATAATTTAGATGTAGAAATCTTTGTCGTAGCAGTCATCGTATCTTGGCCGACTCCATACAGGAGCTTTGCCAACTCTCGTATAAATGTGCTCGAGTTTTTCCCACTAAACAGAGGTACCTCCCATGAGTCTATAGGCTACAAGGTAAACCTGCCTTTCTTCGGGGATGTTCATGTACTCAAAGAAGCGTTCTACTTCTGCGTGCCAATCAAGAAAGTCTTTAATGTGTAGTCAACCATTGAAAGAGGAAAGATCCATCTTCATTTTGAAACCTCCTCCTCCTTCATAGTCAACTTGGCCCCGTCGTTGGTATGTATGGCCCCGTCGTTGTTGGTTTGGGGCCCTGCTAATGGGATCCCTACAATTTTGAATCATCGTCATTATTGTCTTCACATGAGGGAACCTACTGTTGTGGCCACGATGTGGACCCTTTTGTGGACGACTAGTAGTAGGACGATCATTTGTGCCTCCCGTCTTCGTAGGCGGTATCCCTATGATATCAACCACTTCATTGGATTTGATTCCAAAAAACTCTAGCACTCCCTCCAGTTTGTCAGACAGGACATCAACTTTTTTTTACAAGACTTCAACATTATTAGACAGGGTATCAAACTCCTCATGCGTGACAGGTTTCATCATTATTGTTTTGCAAAAGAAAGATTTCCAAAGGTTTCCAGACGAATTGGAATCCTCGATTTGTAGGGCTTTGATACCACTTACCGTATCGTGATAGCGGAATGGGCTTATCTTTATGCTTGGGAATGGTCAAGTCGATTGGTGATGATAATAATTGGACCAACGTTGCTTGGTGAGAGCGAAGCGGTGCCGCAAAAGCTCTGATGGATGATCTTGTGAGGGGTTCGCACGATGGTTGCTTAAAAACCTCAAACGAGGGACTTCCGAAACCACTAAACAGTCGAGTCCACGGCCAAGAAAAAAAAGAAAAAATATCAGAACTTAAAGAAGAATTTTATTGATTAAAAAGTTCTCCCTCAATTACATACAGAAGGTGCCTATTTATAAGACTTTTATAACAACATAATCCTAATTAAATAAAGATAAAATCTTTCCTAATAAAAGATAAAAGTCAAAATAAGAATCCTAACATAAATAGGATTATTTTAAAAAAGAAAAGAAAAGAAAAATAAAAAGGAATCCAAGAGGGATCATAAAAAAGAAAAGGAATCCTAGAGGAACTATGATTCTACGTTACATCATGCCCCCACCACACCGCCGCTCCGCCCCCGCGCCCGCACCCCAACTTCGATTGCACCACCATCCCCCTCTCTCTCTCTCTCTCAGAAGTATCATCACCGACTATCTGGGGGTGGAGGAGTGAGGGCGGGGCAGCGGGGTGGGTGGTGGCAGCTGGGGGTGGCCGAAGGATGAGGATAGGGGTAGGGGAGGGTAGGGATAATTTAGAATATTTTTTTGCATGTAGTTAAAAATATTTAATAGTTGATGGTAGAAAGTTGTTGGGTAAAAAGGTTAGGGCATCAAGTTAAAAAATATCAATAGTTGAGGGTATCAAGTTGGAAAATAAGCCTATATATTAAGGCAAATGATAAGGGCACATCATTTCTTACTCAGGGCTAGCCCACGATTGGGGCTAGCCTAGTTTAGAGAACTTTTACTCAGGATAGCCCATTTTTTGTTAGGGGCTGCCCACCCATAATCCCCCAACCCCTCTCAAACCTATTCATTTCTAATTTTCACTCTCTCTCTCTCTCTCTACTCAAATCTAAACTTATTTTTTTCAGCATCTCCTCCATTATCACGACCCGATCCCAAGATTCTGGGTCCAGTCGGATCATGCCCAACCTGCACCATTGTGAGACGGCGGCAGTAAGCTGTATCAATCAATAGTAACTCAAGTAGAATATTCTAAAATGTGGGAATTTAAAACAACTTTTTATTTAAAATATTTAAATTAAAACTAGATGTCTACCTGGAAAATCCACACAAGCAGAGAAAGTATTTGAATTATTACAACTTTAAAACAAAGAAGGAAACTAAACAGCAAGTATGGCTAGAAATCCTGGACTCCCTGATCGGATTCAACTATCTCCTCAGAATTCAGGTCAGGTCCATAGTAGGTGCTAAAGGGCACCTCTTCGTCTTCATAGTCACCTAAAAATGTTAGTCTCCTATCAAGAGAGGAGCAAGAACATATATCCATATCCAGTATTCTAATAAATAATAAATAATGCAAGGAATAGTTTTAAAGAATTATTATATTTTCTAAATAATAATAAAGAATCAATGAAGCAATAAAATCTCAAGAGCACAATGATACAATCTATAATGGTTCAATAGTGATTTAAGCATGTAGCAATCTGTGACCGGCTAGTAGAGTCAAAATATATACTAGCATTAGGCCTAATGGTAGCATACGGTATGGCTCAACCCCCTATGCAATAGGGTTTAGCGCGAGAGAGTCAATATTAGTAACATGACTTTGGTCACAACGCTACACTACTCCCCAATCCCCGAGTCAATAAGTCAGTCAAGCAATCAATTTGGGTCAGAGAGGGAACCCGTGAGTCAAGTGTCGAACAGTATATAGTCCTAATGATGCAATGCATTTAATTATCATTAAAACATGAATACGAATAATATGAAACTTGCCTTTGTTTTCTGGTGCTGTAGGTGACAACAGGAAAATACTCAAGCTAAAGTCCGGAACTGAAACCTACATTAGTGAAACATGTCTCAGTTGCCAATCTAAGGTTTGCTACAATTCTAATTAATTAACTTATTAATAATAAAATAATCATTTAGACTCTAAATTCACTAATAATTATAAGTAGGCAATTGTTTAAATATATTTTAGAAAACTCTAAGTAAGAAATATAAGAAAAAAGTTTTTAATAATAAAATAATAAAACTTATTATTTTCTTAGATGGAATTATCATTAATTTAATTAATAATAAGATCGTGACAAATTAATATTTATTTGTGACTTATGAAAATAATTTATCTAAAATACTCTTTTAATACTTTTAACGTGATACTCGTAATTAGCAACTAGTGAATAAAATGATCTTTTAAATAAAATATTTATTATAATAACATGAGAATTAACTATATTTTATCTAAAACAAATATAAACAGATTTTTACTTTAATAAATAAAACTAATATTTTATTTATATTTACTTATATTCAAAATACCCTTTTATTTTAATAATAGTAAGCAAACCATAAAATTATCATTAGGGCTATGACCTACTTGTTGGAGTTAATAAAACTAATATTTTATTACAATAGTAAAAGACTAAGGTCTCCCTATATAATAATAGCAATCCACCATGCTAGCATGCTAATTCCTAAGATGTCATGAAGCAATTAGTTTTCTGATTCCCAATTTCTTAAAATACAGCAGCATAGTTATTATACTAAAATTTGGTTTTGGTTTCTAAACTAGCTATCCCAATCTGATAGATGTTTATTCTGTCATTTTGGTCGGACATTCATAAGGTTTCTCAATTGAAAAAGATACACAGCAAGTTTTAGGGAACTTACCGGGAATTTGATACAGGAGAACCGAAGGGTGGCTTCAGCCTCAGAGTCACACAAGGCGATGGAACGACGGGGATCACGTACACAAGGGCATGTGAGCGCGTTGGCGCGAGCGCACGGGCGCATGCGGGCGGGATCGGCGCCTACGCGCGGGAGCACATAGACGGGCTGGCCGCGCTAGCGCGAGGGGGTACGTGGCGGCTGGTCGCACTGGCACGCGGGAGACGGCGGGCTAGCCATACTGGCTTGCTGGGGATACGACGGCTAGCCACGCTGGCACGCGAGAGGCAGCGAGCTGGCCGTGCTAGAGTGCGGGATGCAGCGGCTGGATGCGGGAAAGGGCTGACGGTCGCAGGAGAAGGGCCGGCGGTCGTGGGGGACGCTGCGCGCGGTCGGTCGAGGCGTCGAAAATGCCTCAAGAGACGTATCGAATCGAGCAAGGTGTTACAGAGAGCACTGTTGTGTGGTCGGATTTGGGAGAGGAGGAGTGTAGGTAGAGATGGAAGAGGTTTATAAAAGAATTGGGAGAGAGTTTTGTGAAAAGGTTCTGGGGAGTTTCTCTATGTTTGTACGGGAAAGAGATGTTGGTAGATCCGGGAGTGGGGGTGAGGAGTCGGGATAGTCGGGTTATTAGGGGGAGTGGTGTTTAAACTAGTAGATGGGTTTAGGTTAAAAGGTTTTGGGTTAATGGGTTCGGGTCAAGGGTTTGAGTTAATAGGCTAGAAGCTATGGGCTCAACTTAAGTTAGCTATTTCAATCAATAATCTAATAATTATAACCAATACTTAATTAATCTTATAAAAACTAAAAAAAATCCATGTTTCCCGACATAATAATAATAATAATTATTTTTATTTTATTATTATTATTATTATTATTATTATTATTATTATTATTATTGTTGTTATTATTATTATTATTGTATCAATTCTAAATTACTGGCAGACAACTTAAATATCATAAAACCCATTTATTATTAAATTCTAATTTATAGGTTTTACAACATTTCCTCCTTAGAAAATTTTGTCCTCAAAATTTCTACAAGTATAGAAAAGAGAGGTTTAGAACATACCTAGAACAGATGAGGGTACTTCTCCCTCATATCAGCCTCTCGCTCCCAGGTTGACTTGCTTGGCAAGTTGTGATGCTACTCCACTCTAACTAGTGGAATCATAGTATTTTGTAGCTTCTTCGCTCTACGATCCAAGATACTTACAGGCTGCTCCGGTACTGTGAGACTTAGCCTAATTTCCAGCTCTTAGTGATCCAAAATATGGCTCGGGTCTGGTACATAGCGCCTCAGCTGCGATACGTGGAAGACGTTGTGCACGCCCTCAAGATTAGGTGGAAGAGCCACTCTGTATGTTACTTCTCTAATCCTGCTTAGCACTTCAAAAGGACCAATATACCTGGAACTAAGCTTCCCAGCTCTCCCGAATCTGATAGTACCCTTGGTAAGGAAAATCCTAACGAAGACCTTGTCCCCTGCCTCGAACTACAGTGTTCGACGTTTATTGTCTGTCCAATGCTTTTGGCGATCCTGTGCAATCCTCAACGTGTCTCTGATCATCTTCACTTTCTCTGCAGCATTCGTAATTATCTCCGGTGCCAGCATAACTCGATCTCCTACGTCGTCCCACGCTAGTGGAGTGCGACAACGACATTCATATATTGCCTCAAATGGTGTCATACGGATGCTGGCCTGGTAGCTATTGTTATAAGAGAACTAGACCAAGTGTAAGTAACCTTCCCAAGATCCTCTAAACTGCAAGATGCATAATCTCAGCATGTCCTCTAGCGTCTGAATAGTCCTTTCTGACTACCCGTCAATCCGTGGATGATATATGATGCTGAACTTTAACTAAGTATCTAATCTTTCCTACAAACTCTTCCAGTAGTGGGAGGTAAACCAGCTATCTCTGTCTGATACGATGCTAACTGGAATTCCATGAATCCTATAGATATGCCACATATAAAGAGCTGCTAACTTCTCGGTGGATAAACCAACCTTGAAGGAAATAAAGTGGGCAGACTTGGTCAGTCTATCTACAATTACCCAGATTGTATTCTTCCCTCCTTAGGATCTAGGCAATCCCATTACAAAGTCCATGGTGATATGCTCCCATTTCCACTTCGGAATGGGAAGCGGTTGTAGCAATCCTGCTGGCCTCTAATGGTCTGCCTTCACCTGTTGGCAGATCAAGCACTTGGAGACAAATTCGATCACGTCTATTTTCATTCCAAGCCACCATATATGTACTCTCATGTCCTTATACATTTTGTTTGCTTCTGGATGGATGGAATGATGCGATTGATGTGTCTTATGCATCAGTTTGTTCCTTAATTCACCAGTCGGCACGCAGAGCCTCGTACCATGTCTTAATGCTCCATCTCCAGCTATTGAGAAACCCTCAAGTGTTTCGGCTAACACTCGGTCTCTCAGCTTGCACAGTGTATCATCCTGGAATTGAGTCTCCTTGACTTTGTTGAATAGATTGGAGTGCACTTGTAATTGCATCATAGATGAGAACTCCTGGTACTGTAGCTTCTTTTCCAAGCTTCATCATCACTTCTTCTGGTAACATAATCTCTGGCCCAAGCTTTTCCACATCTTCTAGCAAATGTCGATCCTTTGTTAGAAATATAGCCATCGGGTACCGACTAAGCGCGTCAGCAACTACGTTAGCCTTACCCGAATTATACTACAAATTGACATCAAAATCCTTCATGAGCTCCAGCCATCGCCTCTAGCGCATGTTGAGCTCCTTCTGTGTAAAGACATACTTGAGACTTTTGTGGTCCGTGTATATCTCTATCCTTTTACCGTATAGGTAGTGCTTCCAGAGTTTCAGGGCGAAGATGACCGCTGCTAGCTCCAGGTCATGCGTCGGGTAGTTCTTCTCATGGTTTCATAACTGCTGGGAAGCATAAGCAATTACTTTTCCATGCTGCTGTAGTACATATCCCAATCCCTTGCCGAATGCATCGCTATAGATGGAGAATCCATCTGATCCTGAAGGTAGCAAAAAGATTGGTGCTAAGGTCAACCTTCTCTTCAATTCTTCAAATGATGCCTGGCACGCGTTGGTCCAGATGAATTCTTCATTATTTCTGGTTAGCTTGGTCATGGGCTCGACAATCCTTGCGAAGTCCTTCACGAACTTCATGTAATACCCAGCTAAGCCCAAGAAGCTTCTGATCTCTGCAACAGAACTGGCTGTCGTCCATGTCTCTACGACAGCTATCTTCTTGGGATCTACTGATATGCCTTCTCATGTGACAACGTGGAAGAGAAAGTCCACCTTGTCTAATAAGAACTCGTACTTGGACATCTTACCATACAGCTTCTCCTTCCTTAATTGTAACCCCTATTTTCAAAAAATTTAATAAATGAAAAATAATTCCAGATTTGCCCCAAATTGATTCCATTAGGTCCTAAATATTTTTCTATTAATCTTAGAATTTTTCTGTGATTTGTTTGGAGTCGTTTGGACGTCATTTGAATTTTTTGTAACTAAATAACTGCTACCGTAAAAGCTGTATTTCTCCCCGTTTTAGCAAAACGGTAAAAATCTAACCCAAGGGTTAAGTTAGTAATTAACCATGGTTAGTTTGCCCTAATTTTATTTTTTCTATAAATAGGCACTCATCCCAATGTAAAAATCTCAAATTCAAAATCAATTTTTAATTAATTCCTCAAATTAATTTCTTTTTAATTTCTTGAAACTGTTGCTGTGCAGTGAACAGTAACCTGAGTTACTGTTCACCGCCGATGAGCTCGCCGCTGTCCACCCAACTCCGGCGACCCTGGTCTCCCCAACCCAGCAACGTCGACCACCGCCGAGGACACCAACGTGTCGAGAACAGCGAGGCCGACCTGAAGAACACACCCGCCGCCATCGCCGACCATCGCAGTGCCACCGTTGAGCCCGCCCGACCGGCCGAGTAAGTTAACTCCTCTATTTTTCTTCCATCCTTCGATTTGTTTTCCCTATTGTGTTCGTCTTGACACGACGAGTCCATCGCCCCTATTTTCGACCCACCCCGACACACAGACACAAAGAAAACCCAAGCCCTAGTTTCGGACACGTGGATACGGCACGAACACGTGTTGTGATGACACAAATTTATTACCATCATGTCGAGAACGACACGGCGAACACAACCATGTCCTTAGACACGAAAATTCGTGTCCGGAAGGACCACGACACGAACCCAACACATTTTCGAGTGTCCAAATGCACAGGACACGATAGTGATGACCTTAGCGGGTCGGATCTCCGACCCGCTGTTAACCAAACCCATTATTGGGTTTTATTTTAACATACATAGAACCCCTATTCTATCACTCGGGCCGAGTTGGCCCACTGTCTAGCGCAGCGTGCGTGAGTCCCCCCTTGCTGTGGGCAGAGTTCGAACCCCCTTGGTGTTGGGTTTATTTCTTTTAGTCTTGTTTTAGAGTTATATATATATTCGTGTATGTATATAATGTATATAATATTATATATTATGTAAATACATATACACATACTATATAAATACTATGAAATATATATATTTCTGTCTAAACCTATTTTCTACATATTTAAATTAATTAATATTATTTTTGTATATATATATATATATTTTTTTTTTGTATATATATATATATATATATATATATATATATATATTTATATTTAATACATACGTATATGTATAAATTCTCTTTAAATAAATTATGATAAAATGATATTAATATAATATTGGTTTTATTTGTGTTTTTGATAAACACCTCATATATTAAATTTATATATATATTTTATGTCATTTAATTTATGCCATTTAAATTCATGTCAATATAAATATAGTGCCTATACTGTAATATGTATTTTAAATTCTATCATTTAATTTATGTTATTTAAATGTCAATATAAATACAGTGCCTATACTATAATATGTATTTTAAATTATGTCAATTAATTATGTCATTTAAATTATGTCATTATAAATACAGTGCCTATACTGTAATATGTAAATAAATACAGTGCCTATACTGTAATACGTATTTATAAATACAGTGCCTATACTGTAATATGTACGCTTTCAATTTTTGTAATTTAAATTCCTTTAAATTATATGTATTTAAATTACGCATTTATTTACGAATTTACGTACTTTGTGCAAACGACCACACTAAGTCCAAGCCTAGCATGGGTTGATCGAACTTAGGTGAGCCTACACATATTCGAGGTCTAGTCGAGTCATGTTGGCCTTGATTCGCGGCTCCGGGTCCCGTATCTGGACTCGGTTCAATTTCAAATACACGGACAAATATATTAAATAATTATTTATTTAATTCAGAATCTGTGATTTATGAACTTTGAATTTTCAGACAACTTTTTAATGCTGAATAAATTCTAGAAAAATTACTTTAAAATACTATGTTAATTAATCTAATTTAATATATTTTTTCCATGATTTAATCTACTGTTGTGACACTGTCTAAAAATAGTAAACCAGAACTCATTTTCAATGTACACTTGTATTCTAATTTTTAATAAATACTTACACTGGATTATAAATTCCAAAATATTTATATTAAATTAATATAATTAACAAGGATCAATTTGGTATATTATTTCATATAAAATAGGACGGTATAACTATCTTAATAATTATTGGAACATAATGTACAGTCTGAATAATTAATTAATTAATATTGACTTATGTGTTTTAGTGGATTTTTGGGGTATTCTAGTATCGGACCTTACCCTACCTTAGTGTAGAGACACTATGTGTTGGTCTAGATGATTGTAACACCCACATTGGACTGCTAGAGCATCACCTAGCTAGTGTCCTATTAGGAGCCGTGTCACAACACTAGTGTAATCTTAATCATAACTTAGAGGCTGAGTTATATATCATTTTGACAGGACACCGGACATCTATACCTTCATATTCTTATTCTTGCTTTGCTCGAGGCAAGTACCCCTACTAACTTATTTACTGCATATGATAATGAACTGTGAATAAACCATGTTAAAATACTGCTTTATGAAAACTGCAAAGTCATATCATTACATGCTTTATACTGATTCTCAGTATCTTCACATTCTTAGAAGAGCTTTTACATATCTCACATGATGGTTACTGGGATATGGGGAAACTGATAGTTGAGTACGTGATCATGTCCCCTTCTCCCGTACGTATGTACCGAGCAAGGTTGACATTTTATATGTATACCTTGTCGTAGGCGTACCAGCAGTATCTGTACGTATGTACATCTATCGCTTGCTTACTTGTATGAAAGTACATTTTATATACTTGTGCCACAGTACATTTTGTACCTATTGACGATCACGTACCTGCTCCAGTTTTAAATTATATATATGCATGTGTCGCCATGACAAATGCATCATTGCCATGATAGTTATGATTTTACATGATAGATTGTGCCATGTCAGGATTACAGTAATTTTATCTCTTACCATATCATGATCAGTATTATATGTTTGTAGTACAAGTACTTGCTCCCGTCCTGACAGGATAACATTGTAAGTGTACTTTCCGAGGAGGAAATGCTATGTGACACCTACTATGGTGCAGCTTTTGAGGACCTGGCCTTAGCTCCAGAAGAGGCCCCAGCGGAGAACCTTGCTTAGATATCTTTTATGTATTTTGAGACTTAGATTTTGGTTTGAACTTATATTTGGATACTGGACTTTGTCTCCAGTCTCATACATTTGAAGTGTAATAACTTTTAACACTTGTTACTTTCGTTAATAGAAGCTGTGTTGTGATAAAATCTTATTTGGCTTAATGTTAGCACACTTAGTATCTTTCCTGTATAAACTCTTAGAATATCTTACTACGCTTTTACCAAGCATAGGCTGGACATGGCTCGGCCCGGCCCAACAATTTGGGTAACGGGTCGTGACATATTTTTAGTGGTGGCCCATGCAGGTCGAGACTAAAGTTGTTTGGTTACGTTATTGTACCAACCAAGCCTACAGTTAGGATCTTAGGACAACTTGATAACACTAGGGATAACATTTAGAACACCTAGAAGATTACTAGGATTGCAACATAGGGAAAACTCATCACAGCATAGCATCGTTAAATATAATTAGTCTCTTATTCGTAATTAAGTGGGTCAATTTAGACCAAGATAGTACCCTTGGGATGACCCTGAGGATCTCACTCTAAATATTACATCGAGATCTATTTCCAACTTGTTTCCATTTACTTTTTCATGATTTGTTGATTGAATTTGATTTCTGCTGTTCGTTGTTGATTTTGTCTAGATAAATTTTATGGTTTAAATTAAGTATATTCTAATAACATATTTGATGAGAACATCGAGAAAGGAAAATGCATGCTTTAGTTATGGAGTTTAGAATTTATTGCAGCCATATTAGCTAGTATGACAAAAACATAGAGCCTAATTTGGGATATACTTGTCTTAATTATGGATCCGAGGGTTTCTCGCAGCCATACCGGTTGGCGTGGCGAGAATTCTAGAAACATGATTATAGGGTATTACCTTGGTTATGGACTCTATCGTTTATTGCAGCTATGCTTACTGGTGCGGCAAAAATTCTGGCAATATAAGTTTAGAAAGACATGTATGGTTATCAAATCATATCTTAAATTGGTTCACTTCTTTACGACCAAATGAGCAAGATTAATTTTTTTTTATGTATTATCATTATTCCTTCATCTTACCATTATTTCATCGTCTTACCATTATTTCATCGTCTCAGTTAACTCTGTCCTGATTACATTGATCAACTACCTCGTATCTACTTCTGTCAACTACACTTTGAAATATTTCTAAATTCTCTTATCTCTTTACTTTGGTAAGGTTGAAGAAGTATCTTAGTCATCTAGCTTAATAGAGAACAAAATTTGCTATCATGTAATAATCTTGATGGAAATATAAAATATTGGATATTGATACAGAATATTGGGATAAAAATATGAATGAGTTTGGGAATGAGATCATAATGCCGATATTATCAATTTAAAAATAATTACACCAAGATAAGTATTTTGAGTATGAGTTATTTTCAGAGGAACGTAGGAAGATTTCAAGCAAGAAGGACAGTAGGACGAATATAAATGGTTAGAATGATGATAATTCGTAAATGCATTTTTGAAATGATAAGGATATTTGAGGTCGACTTGGTTTTTTAGAATCAAAATATTTGAGGTTATTAATTCTTGAGATATTCCAAATTTGAATTAAGGATAAGATACCAAATTTAAGAATTTAATTAATGGATAAGTAATTTTTAACCGCATGCAGTAATGATACGAAATCGAACAAAGATTGGTATGGAAATGACTATGAACAGTTAGAACATAATGTTTTGACTTAAAGAAAACTCTTAGAGATTTTGTGAGGATTATAGGTGTGATGAGGAAATGTTTAAAGGTGTAATGTTGAAAGAATTGTGAAGGCTGGTTTTTATAATGAAGAATAAATTTTATTTGGTAGTAGTGACATTAGACTTGAGTAATGCAAGAGTACCCATTTGGAACAATGATTAAGGATTTGTAATCCTTGATTCAGGAATTTCGAATCTAGATTAAAGACAAGACGAAGGAATTTGAGCTTCAGAATGACTAAGTGGTTGATGAACTATAAAATTAAGGAGGGTGGAAATTTTGAGGAGATCTAACAAGTATATACTCCACGGGTTAGTAGCCTTGGAATAAAGGCTAAACCTAAAAGTGTTATAGTAGGATTCAACCTTCATAACTGAAAATTATGATTTTGATAGTAGTCATATAAGGATTTGATTCTCATGATTGAAGATTATGTTTTGACTTGTACGATAAAGATAAAACTGGCAATTTTGACCAGATAATCTAGCTGTTGTCAAAGTGAAGTGAGATGACTTAACTTCTTCTACAATCTTATCTTGATTTTTTTTTCTATTCTGGTAGAAGGGATTGATTTCTCTAATCCTTAAACCATTCCTTAGATTTAATATCACTAGAATTTTGATCCTCCTGGTCGTGACCAACCCGATTTTGGCCAACTTCCTAATCATGCCAAGTTCTTGATTACCGACAATACTCAAGTGACCTTAAAGCATATCGAGATCTCGATTTCAATCTTTTACTGCTCATACCTAGACTTTGATTATATTTTCCTTTTTGTATCAAAGTATTGTTTGGATCGAGGTTAGACTAAACATCCTTGATCGCGACCAAATTTCCATTTTGATTATGTCGGAATAAACTTCTATCGTGTCCAAGTTTTGATTCACTAGTCACCATGCTCCGACTTCATTCCTGATCGTGATTAGGTTTAAAATTTTCGTTGCTCTGTTCTAAATCGTGCTTGCATGACTTAAGTCTGATTTTTTATCAAGCCTAACCTCTACTGACTGCCCGATACTTGAATCTTGAATTCTCTCTCCGTTCCTACTAGCCATGACTAGGATAGTGCCTAAACTGATTTAAATCTGTTTCTAAAAATCACGCCTAAAATAATATTTGGTCATATTACGATTTTATCATATCAGAATCAGTGCCTAAGTTAATTTGAAATTTATTATCTTTATTATGCCAAGTCATCATCCTTTGATCATGCCTATGGCACTTGCTAAAACCGTCTATCCTGTTTCGATCCCTCCGTCAATTTTAATTTTAAGGACAAAATTTCTTTAAGGATGGTAGATTTGTAACCCCTATTTTCAAAAAATTTTATAAATGAAAAACAATTCCAAATTTGCCCCAAATTGATTCCATTCGGTCATAAATATTTTTTATTAATTTTCGAATTTTTTTTTGCGATTTGTTTGGAGTCGCTTGGACGTCATTTGAATTTTTTTAATTAAATAACTGCTACCGTAAAAGCTGCATTTCTCCCCGTTTTGGCAAAATGGTAAAAATCTGACCCTAGGGTTAAGTTAGTAATTAACCATGGTTAGTTTGCCCTAATTTTATTTTTTCTATAAATAGGCACTCATCCCACTGTAAAAATCCCAAATTCAAAATCAATTTTTAATTAATTCCTCAAATTAATTCCTTTTAAATTTCCTGAAACTGTTGCTGCGCAGTGAACAGTAACCCAAGTTACTGTTCACCGCTGACGAGCTCGCCGCCGACCACCCAACTTCGGCGATCCCGTTCTCCCCAACCCAGCAACGTCGACAACCGCCGAGGACACCAACGTGTCGAGAACGGCGAGGCCGACCCGAAGAACACACCCGCCGCCGTCGTCGACCATCGCAGCACCGTCGTGGAGCCCACCCGACCGGCCGAGTAAGCCAACTCCTCTATTTTTCTTCCATCCTTCGATTTATTTTCCCTATTGTGTTCGTCTTGACACGACGAGTCCATCGCCCTTATTTTCGACCCACCCCAACACACGGACACAAAGAAAACCCAAGCCCTAATTTTGGACACGTGGATACGACACGAACACGTGTTGTGATGACACGAATTTATCACCATCGTGTCAAGAATGACACGACGAACACAACCATGTCCTTAGACACAAAAATTCGTGTTTGGAAGGACCACGACATGAACCTGACACATTTTCGAGTATCCAAATACACAGGACACTGTAGGAGCGTAAAAAGTGCTTTGTGGACTAAGTCAAAGGAATTGAGGACTTTACGCAAGCAACTCTCAATGTGAGCTATTTTTACGCCAGGGCTATTTGTATTTGACATTACGCGAGCTACTTTACGCCAAGGCAATTCATTGAATTTTACGCCTGGACAAACTGTCAGGCCGTATTTAATGCAGAAGATTTGATTTGACAGAATGATTTTGCTGACAACATGCAAACACAAAAATCGAGAAGATCGGATTTTCACCAAACCCAATACTTGTCGTGTGGTGTGCAGAGAAGGCTATTTTACGCTCAATAAAGTTACTTCTTTTTACGCACTATAGTTATTCAAGCTTTTACGCTCAAAGCTATTGTGAGCGTAAAGTCTATTTGGGCTAAGTTTTACGCTCAAGGCTATTTTAGCCACTTTACGCTGGAAAGTTTATTTTGAGTTATTTTTATGCCAATTTGCCACTTTATGCTCAAAGCATATTTTGGGTTATTTTTACGCCCGATCCTTCCTGACTACTTTAAAATGTGGTTTGTCTACGTGGCTATCATGCCACACTTATTGAAGAATGTGTGTACGTGCTCCCTATTTTTTTGATGAAATAATGGGACACGTGTCAACATGCACAGAGGGTGACTTCCATCGTGGGTGACGGTTGCTAGCGTAAAGACTGGATTATGTTGCTTTTTATGCACAAATGTAAAAGTCTATAAATAGACTTATTTTTCACAAAGACAGCATCAAGAGAGTATACATAATCAGAGCCCAGAGACTTTAATTTTTCCAGAGCATTCTTCTTCAACTTTTCTTCCAGAACAGAGTGAAGTAAAGCAGGAAAGCATTCGACCTCGCCATCAGTGCCCAAGTGCGTCGATACCTTTCTGGTGACTTAGATCTTTCGGCTGTTCATTTTCTAGCAGTATTCTTCATCATCATCGTATGGTCCAAGGAACAAAGTGATCGCCTTCAGATCAGACTTCCATAGCAATACTTTCCAGAACAATTTGTACTTCTTGTACTTTTTCTCGTTTTATTTTCATAAGCCAATTTTTAGGCATTTTGTTAAGTGAAACAAAATGGCGACTCTGCTGGGGACGACCTTCTCATCTGACGAGAAGGCAATTGCTCAATATGATGATGCGTTGGTCGGATCGACCAAGAAGACTCTGGTTATGCACTTCGACCAGACTGCCTACGAAGAAATGCTCAGGACTGGGGGTAGTGCTCACTGCTCCAATGTTCAGAAATCGCGGAAGGCGCGAAAAGTTTGGATTCCTAATTCAAAACCATCCTCGGATCTTCCTGTTGTCTCTGAAGGCAAAGGCATCCTTCCTACTCCTGTTGTGGAGACTCCCATCAGTGATGAGGCAGTCTCTACTTCAGCGATGCACCGCGGGCGAAAAAACCAGGCTCCCGTTTGTAACGAGACAGCCTCAGTATTGTGCCTTGAGCGTAAAAACCAATCTCTCGTCGGTGACGAAGAAGATTTCCAAGTTTTACGCCCAGTACATAAAAATGAGGTATTACGCCCAGTACGTAAAAACCAAAAGTTATGCTCTGTGCATAAGAACAAGTTTTTCGTTTGTGACGTGGTAGACCCTAATACTTTACGTTTCGAGAGTAAAAATAAGTTTTTCGTCTGTGACGCGGTAGACACAAAAAATTTACGCTCCACGCGTAAAGGAAAATCTCCCGTTTATGACGTGGCAGATACTCATATTTTGTACTCTACGCGTAAAGGTAAATCTCCTGTCTGTGACAGTGTAGATAAAATTCATAATGATATCTTTACATCTAAAGTGAATGTACCTGCATGCAACCAGCATAAAAATATTATTAGTAAAACTTCGGTTTTTCACCAACAGCCTTCTTACACTGCTTTACGCAAGGTACCAAACCTATAAATTACGCGTAATGCCGATGGAGTTCTTTGTGCTAAAAAATCTCAGGATTTACGCACGCAACTCCAAGCGCGTAAAAATGTACAGCTTGGTTCTGCTAATGCAGCAAGTAATCTTCTTTATACACAAGGGAATAAACGTCTTTCTGTAAACATAATAAAGAAGACTGCTTCCTCTACTCCTTCTGATTTACACGAATTGCTTGTACAAAAGCGTAAAGACAGAAAATCTCCTGTGACACTCCCAAAAGAAGAGCACCATTGTGAGTGTCACCAGATTGTAATCAAGTATTGTTGTTCAACGTCTAAACGGTCAGTTTTTGATCGATTAGGCTACAATGATCAGCAATCAGTTGAAAATCAAAAACAGGAGTTGTTATATGCCTCAGTTAATATGGCATCTCATACTAACAGAGGACGACCTCCAAGATGCAACTCTTCACAGACTCCTGGTCAACAATAGCTTAACAGACTTCTTAATTCCTTTGAAGGAGTATATCAGAATACTCGATCAAGAAGACAAAGACAGTTGTAGACTTCTGATTCAGAAGCTGGGGGTACCCAATCTTTTGAGTCTGAAACTGATAGTGTCGATTCATACCTCTATACCAATCCTTTTGTATCTTCAAGAGATGTTGAATCTTATGATATTGGAGATGAACCGGAGACGTCATCTGCTAATACAGAACAATATCTCACTGCCGTTGAGCAATCACTAAAGGATATGCTGACCATGATGCAAAGCATGCACCAGATAATAATGACTCAGCAGACCCTTCAGCCGGCAGTAGTAACACCGGTACAAGTAGCAGCACAAACTCAAGATAGTCAAGGGGTTGACATACCTTTGAATAATCAAGAGCCCGCTGTTAATCAAAATTCTGCATCTCCAGATCCCATCATTCCAAAAGATGTACCACCTCCAGTGGGGGTCACGGTACATCCAACAACTATACAATCTAATATGCTTCCTCAAACCAGTAAAGCTATTCAAGCAGTGCGCGAACTAAAAGCCAGTTTGAAGTTTTGAAGCACAAAGATCAACTCCAGAGGTTAGGGATTAAGCAACCTTATCCTCCTCATTGGAACGATGTACCCTTTCCTCCGAAATTCAAGCCACAATCAATGGTATTGTTTGATGGAAAGGCTTCTCCTAGTCAGTATATCAATTACTTTGATATTATGACTGTGCATCTGCAGAAAAATGATGCTCATCTGACTTGAGTGTTCATCGGATGCTTGAGAGGTTCAGCTTACGATTGGTATCGGAGTTTACCTGACAATTGTATTTCGTCTTTTGACGAATTTAAAGCAATATTTCTCTCCCGCTTCTATGAAGGAGGCACGGACATGAACATGTCTTACTTAATAGAAATCAAACAAAAGGAGAAGAAAGATACTCGGACGTTCATTGAACGTTTCCGACAGGCAACTCTGAAGATGCCTCCAGGCATGCCAGATTCAGCACTGATTGTGTCACGACCCGCACCCACCGTGAAGGTACGAGTACGTAACAACGCCCAGCCTACGCCGCAGTATCGGCGGTAGAACGCTGTTCTAGGTCATAAACTATAACTAGCATAATATGAATACTCTCCATAAGGAGGCCAACACAGAGGTACAACTCAATCACAATCTAAGGTAGAATGATAAAGATAGATAAACATGAAATCCAAAAAAGATACAGGAGATAGAAGTCTAAGTGTCTAAGATACATAATCCCAGAAATATATCTCAAAACTCAAATACAGTAATCCACATGTAAATACAACTCCAGACAAAATGAAATAACTATCTAACAACCTCTACTGTGACTCCTCTAGGCTAGCAGGCAATCCCAGGCTATCTGTAAAATTTATCAACAGGTCCAGTCAGGACAGGAGCGAGCACATTACATCTCAACAGTTCATAGCAGGTTAGAAAATATAATCATACAGTAAAGTAAGATACAAGATCTGAAGAAATAACATGATAAAAAGGGAGACTATAAATAAATAGATACAACATATAGAGAACTAATAGTGGGGCATTACAACTAGTGATTCAGAGCACAAGATGGTTATGTAAACGGCACGATGTTGTACACGAGTAATCTACAGAGGTTGTACACGAGTAATCTACTGGATTGATTACATAACCACTTCTACTCCCCCACCCCAATCAATACACAAGGATCTAGTTAAGTTATGTTATTGCACACGAAGTATAGTCGCACACGAGATCATGCGAATACATGAGTATACACGATTTCACACGATTTGTACACGAATATCACGAATACAAGGAGTACACGATGTTCACGATAAAGTACACGAACACGAATACCCGATGTATCCGCTAAGGGGATAACATCGCACAACAAGATCCATATAGTACTAATCCGTGTTTCCAACGTGTCAGCATCATGTAAAGTAATCTAAAGTAGGAAATATAATCCTAAACAAGATATAAAATGATCAGAGAATGTACTCGCCTGATATCTGAATGTCCAAGGTAAAGATACTGTCCGAGGAGAGGTGTCTGGCTCCTAATTAGAACAGCATAAGTCACAACATGTCCAGAAGGGTAATATAAAGCACTACAATGCATTCTACATGAATCTAGGTCAAACTAGGCCAAAGTCAACCCTTGGTCAACTCTGGTCAACTGCACTAGTCAAACTAGGTCAAACTAGGTCATGTCCCAACCCAGCAAGTCTTACTAGGCCTAACCAAGACTATCCTAGCAAGCACACATCAATACAAGGCTATACAAGCCAACATAAACCCAACTCTATATAGCATGCAATTATTCAATACTCAAATAGGCAAGAATTCACATTGGATATACACTAGGTAATCTATTACTTTAAACTATATATGTCTACACATATATACACATGCATATATTGGTATTCAACATTAGGTCTATAATCATGGCATTTCAAATGGTTATATAAACTTATATATTACAACACAATATGCTAACATATATATAATATACATACATAGCTAAGTTAACTGTATTCATAAATACTTATTTAAGAGGCTATGTGTGTGTATGTGAACATGGCAAAGGGGCAAGTGAGGGTTAAATGGGCATACATAGTGTATACATATCAATGAGTGTCAAAGTGTAAGTGAACAAAGTGTCAAGTGTGATAGTGTCTACATAGTATAAGGGGTACATGAGGTTATATAGGATTTGTGTTAACATAGAACATTACATCTCATTAACTTGTATATTGCATGCATTACATCTATTATTACATTACATTCATGCTTGCATTCCTTCATCATTCATTTATTCTCTTGCACTACTATATGCACCATACATTACATACTATGGAACCTACATATTCATTACAAGCCATACTTATACATGCTTACATTAGATAGGATACTTACACCTCATACATCATTTATTTAAACATTTACTCATGCTTGCATTCTCTATTTAATTACATAATGTATATACATTAACATGGGTTAAAATCAAATAGAACATTATATTACACACAAGGGTGCACAAAATGCATATGCCGAATAGTAACTCCTACTAATAATCAATACTGTACCATCTTAGCATGAATTAAAATCTAGGATTAAATTATGTTATAGATCTATGTGTTAGCTTTCCGAAACTTTAAACGGATCGCGTTTTCGTTTCCAGAAACTCCCGGAATCACGAAAACACCGAGAACGCGTTTGTCTTTCGTACAGCTGACACTCAAATAATTCTCCAGAAAGTTACAGAAAGAATTAGGCCTACTAATATATGTTTTTGGAAAGCTAACTTCAATACGCTTCTTTTAAAAAAAGCGGGAGATTAAACCGAGTTTTGAGCTAGAAGTTATGACATTTCTAAGTTAGGGCTGAAATTAAAAACGTGGATAAAAATCATGACGGATTTGGGTAGTTTGTGACAAAAGAACACAAGTATATAACATAATATATCAAGAACTCACTCTCTACACTAATATATATATATATGAGACACTATAGAACACATCTCCAATACAAAAATATGAGATTAAACATGTAATAATTTATTCATACATAACAACAACACATAGTGTGTCCAAATTTGGGGTTTTCCCACATGGACACAACCACAACACAAAGGACACTCCTATGACCTCCAAATGGACACGAAATGGACACAAATAGAGATACAACCATGGGGGTCATTCCTATGGGTTCAAAATAGACCTATATGCATGAGGAAATAAAAAGGAGAAGGGATTTATACCTCCCGGTAGATGGAATCGAAGAAAAGCCTTCCCGGAGCGACACCGACACGTAGAGATTCCAAAAGGACACGAACGAGCTCCGAATCCTCCCAAACTTGGGTAGCTTCCTCCTTGGCTAGAATGGAGAAGGAAAAAAGAAGATTTGGTGGCAAAATGGAAGGATTTGGTGGAGAAATTGCTAGGGATTGCTCTCTAGGAATTTGGGGAAGAACAAGAGAGAGAATGTGGATGAGAATAATGAAATGAACTTGAGCCTATCCTCTCCCAAAGTGGCTGGCCATATTGGGCTATTTGTCCTATTATGGTAAGGTCCAAAATGCCCCCACTAACCTATTCTATGAGTATTAGGAATGGGCTAATTGGTTGGGGCTAAATTAGTCATTCTAAAGTCTCTAATCACACTAACCTTATCCATAATAATTAGTCTAACCTCTAACTAAAATATTTCTATCATGTGGACTAAAATTAATATCATGTGGGCCATGCCTAACTAGTGTGTGGGTCCCACTAGAGTTAAACTACCCCCGGGTCCCCGTTTCAAGTCGGATTGAGTTGAAATTCGAACCCGACTCAAATAACCCCAAAAAAATATCATAAATAATAAAATAAATTTCAACCCCAAAATAATATCATAAATAATAAAATAAATTTTAAAAATATTCAAAAATGTAAAATAACAAAAATATCCCTATTTCTGAAAACTGAGGATGACAAATCTATCCACCTTAAAAAAAAATTCGTCCTCGAAATTAAAACAAAGAAATCACAGGAAACACATGCAGAAAACAATCTCATTCAAATACTTTTCAAAAAAAAATTAGCAATAAAAAAAATCTCTTTGAGGCACATCAAACATTTGTAAATAAAAACTGATACGTGTCCGATACGGACACAAAACCATCACAAAATCACACCTATCAAAGGTCAAAATCAACAATCACCAACGCAATAAATATCAAAATAATTCAAAGAGGTCAAATGCAAAATATCCTTAGGCCAGAAATGATATTAAAATATCCTAATCACATGGTTAGGCTCTAGGTCAAACAGTTTCTAGGGTTTTACTAGCAAAATATCAAAATCACAAGTCATAATTTTAAATAGTTTTAAAATAATTTAAAAATTACCAAAAATTATATCATAATTTAAATGTTAAATCAATAAATGATTAAAATTACAAAATTTCAAAATTACCCTCATTTTAGAGAACTGGGTGTTACAAGTCTACCCACCTTAGAAAAATTTCATCCTCAAAATTAAAATGTTCATACTCCTTCTAGGTCAACCCCCCCCCCCCAATCAAAGTCTCAGAACTTAAACAATCATACGATTTAAAAGGATGACATACAGGATCATGGCATACGGTGGTAGTGAAAGTCTTATCTAGGTACACTAGTCATGCTAAACCAAAACGGTCATATGGTATCAAAACACACATGCAATCTAGGGTGCTAAACTAGAAAAGATACAGAAATAACAATCATCAAGACTGTAAGGCAGTCTACCATTCTATATGAAAATTGGTACTTATCAAAATAAAATAAAGTTAACTACCATTTATCTAATAAGGGGTACTATTCAAGAAAATCAAAATCAAAAGTTAAAGAATGAAAGCCAATTGCATGGAAATCCAATCACAATATATTTATATATATAGCGTTAGAGAGGGAAAAGCTAGCATTATGTACAAGTTATGTAGTTCGTGTGTGTATGGGTGTATGTTGACATGTTCATATGGTTAGATAATAGGCGTGTATGTATGTGAAATATACATGAAAGTGCATAGGAGGATTTGGAATTTCAAACAATAACTATCAAGTTACACTAATCGTGGCATATTGGTTAAACAATCTACAATACACAACTCATTTGCTCATAACATGCATGGCTAACCATGTATATATGTATATATAAAGAGGTAGAGATTTAGTTATGTATGTATATACATTATAACATGTATGCCTAAGCTCTATATATATCTATATAGATATATAATCATGACATAGAGTGGAAGAGTTAGGTTACATGACAGGGTATACTAAGTTAGGGTGTGTGTGTGTCCTTGTACAGGGTTATAGCTTAGTATTGAAAGGTTAAACCCAGTTTTAGTTCAGCATTTACATACAAAATCTGAAAATAAGCTAACATTTAAACCAGTGCAATATTAACATAGTGCAATTTCAAATTTTAGGAGTTTGAAACATCACAACTAATCTCAATGCTCCCAATACATCCTAACATGATAGAAATGAAACCCTAATATACTATCAATATATTTATCTACGCATACAGTTCAATATTACATGTTAAATCTGAAATTGAACTAAACATGGAAATCAATGTAAAAATGTTAACATGTATTCAGTTTTCAGGATTTTGGAGAATTTGCACATCAAAACCAACTCAATGTTTATCACAACCTAACATGTAAGAATATGGAACCTAAATTTATATCCCTACAACAACAATGTACACAGCTCTAAATATTACATTTAAAACAATCAATTTGAACTAACATTTAAAATCCCGTATTAAGGGTTAATATGCACACAGTCTCAGATTTGACAAATTTAAACACAAAACTCAACCAAAAAAAAAAATTTGAATTGAAACCCTACGTATAACATACATGTGCAGTGATATAAACAAAACTATTATCATGAAATTTTATATTTAAATTACGAGTTAAGCTAGGAAAAGCAGAGAATCGAAAATATTGGGGTTTTGAAAATTTAAACATTAACGACATATTAATATGTATTCAGATAGGTGGAAATCAAGTGTAGCATGCATAAGTGTCAGGAAAGTGTCCACTATATATATTCATATATATTCTCATGTCCCAATATAAAATTTTAATTATACGTTAAGACCAACAATTAGATTCCTACCAAGGTTGCAAGCAGGTGATTGACGTAATCAAGACAGTATTATTATTATTTAATACAAGAATAATAGCAAGAAAGAAATAACGATAAAATCTGTTTTTGCTTATCTGTTTAAAAGAAAAACCCATTTTGAAACCCAGAGCTAAATTTTCAAATCCAAGATAAAGTCTAGCAAAATCATCGATTCATTGTATTAAGAAGAATTTCATAGTAAGAAGTTACCCAAAGTTTATAAAAACAGCTAAAGCTACTCCTAAGTTAAATAAATGAGAAACAAAACAAAACAAACAAATAACAATTCTCTCTTTCTTTCTTTTTTTCTTTTTTTTTGAAGGACTGAAACAAAAGTAGAGAAAACATGTTCAAAAATATTTAAGGTACAATCTGATAATCATATGCGTCTTCTTGAAATTATGTTGTCAGAATTCTGCCACGCCAATAAGCATAGCTGCAATAAACGATAGAGTCCATAATAAGGCATACACCCTATAATCATGTTATCTAGAATTCTTGCCACGCCACCCGGTATGGCTGCAAGAAAATCTAGATTTCATAACTAAGATAAGTATAGCTATATCAGGCTCTACGTCCTTGTCATGCTAGCAAATATGACTGCAATAAATTCTAAATTCCATAATAAAGTAGACTTTTACCTTTCTCACTGTCCTTATCAAGTATGTAATCAGGTTATACCTTAATTCCAAAAAAATGTACATATACATATAAATACAAACTCAAATTCAACAATTAACATCAAGATTCAAAATTCAACAATAATCTATCAAAAATCATAAAAATACAGACTCAAATTCAACCACTATCATCAAGATTCAAAATTTAACAATAATCCATCAAAAATCATAAAAATACAGACTCAAATTCAACCACTAACATCAAGATTCAAAATTCAACAATAATCTATCAAAATCAAGTTCAATAACAGGAAGTAAAGGTAAATCAAATCAGGGAAAAATAGATTTCAAATCGAAGTTAAAATAAAATTCTCAAGAGTCGTCCCAGGAATCTCTCAAGGAATCCTAACCGTGATTGAGTACCTTCAAAATATATCCTATTCCTACTGCAGGCTATAGTGGTACTCTAGTTCGAATACCACTACATAAACTCGACCTGCATGGGCCACCACTAAAAACGTGTCACGATCTGCACCCACCGTGAAGGTACGAGTACGTAACAACGCCCAGCCTACGCTGCAGTATCGGCGGTAGAACGCTGTTCTAGGTCATAAACTATAACTAGCATAATATGAATACTCTCCATAAGGAGGCTAACACAGAGGTACAACTCAATCACAATCTAAGGTTGAATGATAAAGATAGATAAACATGAAATCAAAAAGAGATACAGGAGATAGAAGTCTAAGTGTCTAAGATACATAATCCCAGAAATACATCTCAAAACTCAAATACAGTAATCCACATGTAAATACAACTCCAGACAAAATAAAATAACTATCTAACAACCTCTACTGTGTCTCCTCTAGGCTAGCAGGCAATCCCAGGCTATCTGTAAAATTTATCAACAGGTCCAGTCAGGACAGGAGCGAGCACATTACATCTCAACAGTTCATAGCAGGTTAGAAAATATAATCATGCAGTAAAGTAAGATACAAGATCTGAAGAAATAATATGATGAAAAGGGAGACTGTAAATAAATAGATACAACATATAGAGAGCTAATAGTGACTAGTGATTCAGAGCACAAGATGGTTATGTAAACGGACGATGTTGTACACGAGTAATCTACAGAGGTTGTACACGAGTAATCTACTGGATTGATTACATAACCACTTCTACTCCCCCGCCCCAATCAATACACAAGGATCTAGTTAAGTTATGTTATTGCACACGAAGTATAGTCGCACACGAGATCATGTGAATACATGAGTATACACGATTTCACACGATTTGTACACGAATATCACGAATACAAGGAGTACACGATGTTCACGATAAAGTACACGAACACGAATACCCGATGTATCCGCTAAGGGGATAACATCGCACAACAAGATCCATATAGTACTAATCCATGTTTCTAACGTGTCAGCATCATGTAAAGTAATCTAAAGTAGGAAATATAATCCTAAACAAGATATGAAATGATCAGAGAATGTACTCGCCTGATATCTGAATGTCCAAGGTAAAGATACTGTCCGAGGAGAGGTGTCTGGCTCCTAATTAGAACAACATAAGTCACAACATGTCCAGAAGGGTAATATAAAGTACTACAATGCATTCTACATGAATCTAGGTCAAACTAGGCTAAAGTCAACCCTTGGCCAACTCTGGTCAACTGCACTAGTCAAACTAGGTCAAACTAGGTCATGTCCTAACCCAGCAAGTCTTACTAGGCCTAACCAAGACTATCCTAGCAAGCACACATCAATACAAGGCTATACAAGCCAACATAAACCCAACTCTATATAGCATGCAATTATTCAATACTCAAATAGGCAAGAATTCACATTGGATATACACTAGGTAATCTATTACTTTAAACTATATATGTCTACACATATATACACATGCATATATTGGTATTCAACATTAGGTCTATAATCATGGCATTTCAAATGGTTATATAAACTTATATATTACAACACAATATGCTAACATATATATAATATACATACATAGCTAAGTTAACTGTATTAATAAATACTTATTTAAGAGGCTATGTGTGTGTATGTGAACATGGAAAAGGGGCAAGTGAGGGTTAAATGGGCATACATAGTATATACATATCAAAGAGTGTCAAAGTGTAAGTGAACAAAGTGTCAAGTGTGATAGTGTCTACATAGTGTAAGGGGTACATGAGGTTATATAGGATTTGTGTTAACATAGAACATTACATCTTATTAACTTGTATATTGCATGCATTACATCTATTATTACATTACATTTATGCTTGTATTCCTTCATCATTCATTTATTCTCTTGCTCTACTATATGCACCATACATTACATACTATGGAACCTACATATTCATTACAAGCCATACTTATACATGCTTACATTAGATAGGATACTTACACCTCATACATCATTTATTTAAACATTTACTCATGCTTGCATTCTCTATTTAATTACATAATGTATATACATTAACATGGGTTAAAATCAAATAGAACATTATATTACACACAAGGGTGCACAAAATGCATATGCCGAATAGTAACTCCTGCTAATAATCAATACTGTACCATCTTAGCATGAATTAAAATCTAGGATTAAATTATGTTATAGATCTATGTGTTAGCTTTTCGAAACTTTAAACGGATCGCGTTTTCGTTTTCGAAAACTCCCGAAATCGCGAAAACACCGAGAACGCGTTTGTCTTTCGTACAGCTGACACTCAAATAATTCTCCAGAAAGTTACAGAAAGAATTAGGCCTATTAATATATGTTTTTGGAAAGCTAACTTCAATACGCTTCTTTTAAAAAAACAGAAGATTAAACCGAGCTTTGAGCTAGAAGTTATGACATTTCTAAGTTAGGGCTGAAATTAAAAACGTGGATAAAAATCATGACGGATTTGGGTAGTTTGTGACAAAAGAACACAAGTATATAACATAATATATCAAGAACTCACTCTCTACACTAATATATATATATGAGACACTATAGAACACATCTCCAATACAAAAATATGAGATTAAACATGTAATAATTCATTCATACATAACAACAACACATAGTGTGTCCAAATTTGGGGTTTTCCCACATGGACACAACCACAACACAAAGGACACTCCTATGACCTCCAAATGGACACAAAATGGACACAAATAGAGATACAACCATGGGGGTCATTCCTATGGGTTCAAAATAGACCTATATGCATGAGGAAATGAAAAGGAGAAGGGATTTATACCTCCCGGTAGATCGAATCGAAGAAAAGCCTTCCCGGAGCGACACCGACACGTAGAGATTCCAAAAGGACACGAACGAGCTCCGAAACCTCCCAAACTTGAGTAGCTTCCTCCTTGGCTAGAATGGAGAAGGAAAGAAGAAGATTTGGTGGCGAAATGGAAGGATTTGGTGGAGAAATTGCTAGGGATTGCTCTCTAGGAATTTGGGGAAGAACAAGAGAGAGAGTGTGGATGAGAATAATGAAATGAACTTGAGCCTATCCTCTCCCAAAATGGCTGGCCATATTGGGCTATTTGTCCTATTATGGTAAGGTCCAAAATGCCCCCACTAACCTATTCTATGAGTATTAGGAAAGGACTAATTGGTTGGGGCTAAATTAGTTATTCTAAAGTCTTTAATCACACTAACCTTATCCATAATAATTAGTCTAACCTCTAACTAAAATATTTCTATCATGTGGACTAAAATTAATATCATGTGGGCCATGCCTAACTAGTGTGTGGTCCCACTAGAGTTAAACTACCCCCGGGTCCCCGTTTCAAGTCGGATTGAGTTGAAATTCGAACCCGACTCAAATAACCCCAAAATAATATCATAAATAATAAAATAAATTTTAAAAATATTCAAAAATGTAAAATAACAAAAATACTCCTGTTTCTGAAAACTGAGGGTGACAGATTGATACGTGCAAGATGAATCTGCGACCATCTATTGCTGTCTTTACGGGTTCCCAATTCACAGATTAGGCCTCGTTTATCATAGCGGCAGTTTCAGCCGAGACTAATGGTAGATTGGCTCGGGAACACGGAATGATTTTCGCTTCAGAAGACAAAGGAAAGAAAGGCTCTTCTGGTAATAATACCGGTAATTGTAATGGAAAAGGAAAGGATACCCTTATGGTTAATCTTTCCAAAAATAAAACGACACCGAATAATCAAGAGTCTTCTAAGCCAAAAGAAGAATATTCTTTTAATGAGAGCGATATCCCTGGGATATTCTAATGTCTGGTGAAGAGTGGAAAACTCCAGATTTTGGAGCCAAAAAGGCCTAATGAGGTAAATCTGACTGACAATTCCAAATATTGTATCTATCACAGATACATCAATCATCCTACCAAGGCTTGTTATGTTCTGAAGAAGAAAATTCAGGAGCTGATAAATGCCAATGTCATCGCTTTAACTAACGATGAGCATACAGTCACAACTAATATGGTTTCTCTTCAATTTGGAAGTTTTTCTCCACAGCAAGTCCCAGATGGGATCGTCCCTATTCCAAAGGCGACTATGAAGATTGTGAATATCCCGCCTGCCAGAGAGGAAAATGAAGGATTGTTGCCTCTCACACTAAAGAATGGTGAAATCATGTGGGTACATCCTGACTTAGTACCTGAAATGGAGGATGAAGATAAAACTTCAAAATCCAAGAAAGGTAGAAAAGTTAAAACCTGCAACATAATTTCTCATGTTATTCCAGATCCTGATGATTTGGATCATCTTTGGGATGGCATTCCTTTGGAGGATAGGCTGAAAGGTTTGAACATATGTCCTCTAAGTTTAGCTCCTCCTACCAAGCTCAAACTCACTCATCAGTAGTGGTTAGCTATGAATACTGTTCCCTTATATAGGGCACAACAAGTATTAGCTGCTTATGAGAAAGCTCCTACAAGGATCTTTCCTGTATCCCGAGTATTCCTTCTTCTTCTATGGTTACAGAGATTCCTATTCCTCCTTCTTCGGAAGTCTCTATGCCTTATTTTTCTCTTGTGATTACAAAGATCTCTGCTTCTTCTTCTTTTGTTCAACCATCCATTGAAAGTCTGCTACCCATTTACTTGTACAGTCAACAATCAGTCCATCTCATGAAGAAGATGGGTTATGACTTTCAAAAGGCAGAGGGTTTAAATTTTGATAAAGGAATGCGACTTTCTTTACAGATTCAAAGTCAAAAATCCACTGTTGGGTTGGGTTCTGAGCTTCCTCTTAAAAATCCTCACAAGAAGAAGGCTAAGGAAAAGAAGACTAAATCCTGCAATATGGTACTTCCTTCTCATGATTCTGAAGAAGAAAGCTTTGCTGGTACGAGATCTGGGAAAGAATACCACAAAGATTACGAGGGATCTTCTAAAGAAGCAGAGGATGTTGTAGAAACGATCCCAGTTCAACCATCTCCTGTTCCTGCTAAACCCTCGGTGGTTGAGAAAGGGAAACAGAAAGCAGTACGCTTTGACGTTCCCTTAAAATCTACTTCAAATCAGGGGGGGTGATGAAGCCCTACAAATTTAATATCTTAGCCCAGTTAGCCAATACTCCGGCTAGACTCTCTATATTCGAGCTACTGCATCTTTCTAAAGAAAGCAGAGAGACTTTGAGTGAAGCCTTGCTACAAGCAGACTCATGCTTGGCTCAACTCAAGAGTCCTGACAATATACCAGTGTCGTGCCCATAATGTCATAGTGTGATGGAGGCAATTCCTAACATTACCTTCACACAAGAAGATATGATGTTAAAGCAAAACAAGCACGATAGACCTTTGTGCTACACTGGTTTTATTGAATCCACTGAAATTGACAGGATTTATATTGATCCTGGGTCTTCTATTAGTATTATTCTTCAGAGTATGCTAAGACCTTTGAGGATTCCTACTAGTAATTTGACTTACACTAGTACTACAATAGTTGGTTTCAATTCTGGGAAGAGTAAACCACTGGGGGAAATTCGTCTGAAGATTCAGATTGGTGATCTTCGAACCATGACAACCTTCTATGTTATCAACTCAGACGTATCCTACAACATCCTTCTCGGAAGACCATGGATACATGAGCATAACATCGTGCCTTCAACTCTCCATCAATGCTTCAAGTACGTGGATTCCCAAGGGGTTGTGAAGACTGAGTTTGCTGATATCAATCCCTTCAAAGGTGTTGAAGCATATTTTTCTGACTCAAAACTCTACAAACAAGAGCATGTGAAGGAGATATCAGATATGGCTGAAGATCAATCACCTGTTGAAGATCATTCTGTCAATGAAGATCCTCCGAAAGAGCAACCTTTGAAGATCAAGGTCAAAGGTCGAATCCAACCCCAACCTGTCAATGATCAACCTCTGGTGATCAAGGTCAAAGGAAGAACTCGGGCTTCATTTGAGGAATCAGTAAGTGTTCCTGCCAAAAGCCAAGTTCAACCTCTTATGATCAAAGTCAAAGGACGTACTTCTCATACGTATGATCCAGAACCACCATTGATCATCAACCTTGACAAATCTACGCAGAAGACGGATGACGGTCCGTTAATGATCAATCCAAAGCGTAGCAGTCAAATTATAAATGATGTAAATATTGATCATTCTGTACTTTCTAATATCAATGAAGATTTTCTTTTGGAGTATATGGCTGTCAAATTTATTGAAAGAATATCTTTATCTTCTGAAGATCAAAGTCATCAATATCAAGATGACATAGATACAGATGAAACTTTATACATTGACCATAAGAAAAATTCTTTTCCTTCGCATGTTGATGTAGGCCCTTACGCTCAAAAGTTCCTAAAATCATCTCCTTATCTTCTTCCTGTAGCTGCTTCATCACAAGCTTGTGTAACTTTTAGACGTTACGAAGAATCTTATTTCGTGATTCCGTCTGATAAAAAAACAAGCACCAAATTATGTTTGGTCTGGCTAGAAACATCCCTGTTGTTCAGACAGATAATCTTAGAGATAAAGATAAAAGAAAAACTCCAAATTGACAAATATAGTCAACAATCTCTCAAGATTATCTAGAAAATAGGATACGATTTGAAGACTATGCAAGGTCTCAATCAAGGCAAAGGTAGGCGATTACCATTATGTGGTGATCCGTTTTACCAGAAAACTCATCATGGGTTGGGATATGATCCGTCCCACATGGTTAATGACGATATACAAGAAGAATTCTCTTCTAATTCTTCACAATCCTCAGATTCAGAAGAAATACTGGAGGAGATTATTATGATGAATATGAGTGTATCTTCTCAGTTAACATGGTTCAAACTGAAGGCGAATCTGAGCCGTTTGAAAATGACCCTTGGGCCCAACAGATGGACACTCAATAGGAACTTTGTTTTGAACAACGACAACCACCTACAGAAGATGAGATTGTCCAGATTGATGTTAGAGACGGAACTACGTCCAAGCCAATATTCATCAGTAAGAACCTTTCCGAAGATGAAAAGGAAGGGCTGATAAAACTGATTAAAGAATATATTGACATCTTTGTATGGAGTTATGAGAATATGTCAGGTCTAGATCCTAAAGTTGCTACTCATAAACTTAATATCCTTCCTAATGCTAAGCCTGTGAAACAACAGCAACGACGTTTTCGACCAGACATGATGGATGCAATCGAAGCAGAAGTCAAAAAGCTGATCACATGTGGTTTTGTTCGTGAAGAACAACACCCAGACTGGGTTGCCAATATTTTTCCTGTTATGAAGAAGAACGAAAAAGTCCGAGTTTACATAGATTTTCGAGATCTTAATACAGCTTGTCCAAAGGACGAATTTCCACTTTCCATTACTGATATCATGATAGACAATACATGCGGTTTCGAATGCATGTCTTTTATGGACGGGTTTTCAGGATACAATCAGATTAAGATACATCCATAAGATGAAAAGCATACTGCTTTTCGTACACCCCTTGGAGTCTACTGCTATACGGTTACGTCGTTTGGTCTTAAAAATGTCGGTGCTACGTATCAACGGGCCATGAGCAACATCTTTCAAGAACATCTACGAAAAATAGTTGAATGTTATGTAGATGATATTGATGTTAAAAGTCGATCAAAAGATGATCACATTCAAGACTTGAAGACAGTATTTGAATTGATGCGTCAGCATCAATTGAAAATGAACCCTACTAAGTCTTTCTAGGGGTTTCCAGTGGCAAGTTTTTGGGATTTGTCATCACTTCTCAGGGTATCCATGTTGATCCTGATAAAATCAAAGCAATTCTTGAAATGCTTCCTCCACGCAATCTAAAAGAACTCCGAGGCTTTCAAGGTCGCATCGCTTATATCAGGAGATTTATATCCAATCTCTCTGGGAGATGTCAACCTTACTTCCGTCTATTAAATAAAGGTGTATCATTTGTTTGGGATAAAATATGTCAAAAAGCGTTCAATGACATCAAGCAATACCTTACAAATCTACCTGTTCTGGTACCACCAGTGGTAGGAAGACCATTTTTGCTATATGTTCAAGCATTGGATCATTCACTTGGTGCTCTTCTTGCACAGAAAAGTGATATGGGTCACGAACAAGCAATTTATTATCTTACCCGAATGATGGTTGGAGCTGAACACAGGTATACTCCTGTAGAAAAGGAATGTCTGGCTTTGGTATTTGCCGTTCAAAAGATACGACATTATGTGACAGGACAGACTATTCATGTCATCTCCAGAATAAATCCTATTTGGGTATTGATGAGAAAATCGAGCATTCTTAACTACAGATTAGCTACCTGGGCGATGTTGCTCACTCCTTATGACATGGTCTATGTACCTCAAAAATCAGTGAAGGGTCAAGCATTAGCTGATTTCTTAGCAGCTCACCCTATACCTGAAACATCGAAGCTATATGAGGACATTCCAGATGAAGTTGTGGATTGCAACATAACTTTAAAGGATGACATTTGGCAATTATACTTTGATGGAGCATCACGAGTTGGACCTAAAGGCAATATCGTCTCTGGGGTAGGAATCGTCTTGGTTTCTCCTGACAAAATGGTCATATACCGTGCTTATTCTCTCAATGAGCCATGCTCCAATAATGTAGCAGAATATAATGCTCTACTTATTGGTCTCCAAGTAGCAAAACAATTGGACATCGAGTTCCTGAAAGCTTATGGAGATTCTCAACTAATTATTAATCAGGTTAGAGGGACATATGAAGTTAGAAACCCTGACCTCATCCCTTCTCATCAAGTGGTAATAGAACTGGTCCTTTCATTCGAAGGATTCTTCATTAAATTCGTACCATGTTCTCATAATTTGGAAGCTGATGCTCTTGCTAGCTTAGCTGCAGATTTGGCTATTCTAATTCGAAGACAAAATACTATTACTTTGTTGGACCGAGACTTATTCTGTGTAAAAAAATAATTTGCATATTGAACAGAGTTATATGACAGAATCAAGTTCCCAATAGAAGGATTGGAGAAGTCCATTTATTGATTATACGGTTCATAGGATTTTACCTGAAGATCCAAAAGAAGCTGCATCAATCAAGAGACGATTATTTCGATTTTATTATGATTCGTCCCTACATATGTTATATCGTCGTTTATATGATGGACTTTTGCTACATTGTCTTTCTGAGAATGAAGCTAAGCAAATACTTCATGAAGCTCATGATGGTGTTTGTGGTGCCCATCAACCTGGTCCAAAATTACAGGACCGCATTCGAAGAATGGGGTATTATTGGCCTTCTATGATAGCAGATGCTGTAGATTATGCCAAAAAGTGTAAAGCATGTCAAATTCATGCAGATTTTATTCATCAACCATCGAAGTTTTTACATCCTACAGCAGCTTCTTGGCCCTTCAAAGCTTGGGGCATGGACATTATTGGTTCAATTAATCCTCCTTCTGTTAAGGGACATCGGTTCATACTGGCTATAACCGATTACTTTTCTAAATGGGCGGAAGCAGTTTCTCTTGCTGAAGTAAAGACATCCAATGTGATTAGCTTCATTAAACATCATGTTATTTATCGTTTTGGGATTCCCCAACGGATAATTCATGATAATGGACCACAGTTTACTAGTCAGACATTTTATCGGTTCTGTGATAAGAATCGGATTCAAAATCTGGCTTCTACAGCTTATAATCCAGATGCTAATGGTTTAGCCGAAGCTTTCAACAAGACGATCATCAAACTTCTCAAAAAGTTTGTTTCTTCCAATAAACGTGATTGGAATAAGAAACTTAGAGAATATTTATGGGCTTATCGAACAACAGTCCGAACTCCTACTGGTTTTACACCATTTTTACTAGTTTACGGATGTGAGGCTGTCCTTCCACTGGAAATCCAGATTCTATCTCTTCGAATATCTATTGCTAATGAGCTAACCACAGAAAACAATGATCGCTTACGACTCCAAGAACTTGAAGGATTGGATGAGAAGCGTCTTCAAGCACAACAACATATTGAGCTATATCAAGCCCGTATATCTCGAACTTTCAATCGTAAAGTTAAAGAGAGGGTATTCAAAGTCGGTGAACTAGTACTAGCTGTTCGAAGACTGATGGTGATGACTCATAAGAGTAAAGGGAAATTCCAAGCAAAATGGGAAGGCCCTTATGTCATCAAGACAGTTTTCTCCAATGGTGCCTATAGGTTGTCTAAACCTAATGGAGATTTGATCATGATGCCTATCAACGGCAAATTTCTGAAAAAATATTATGTTTGAATTTCTTCCTTATTCCCCAGCTACCAATATTTGGTTAAGCTTGGAGAGAAATTTTAATCTTTTATCTTACCAGTTGATTAAAAAGTTGGATTTAGTATTTATCATGTTCTCAGGACCTCTGAATAAATATTAAGTCTGCTTGTTTTTCCTATATATCATGTCCATTTGGCCTCTGAATAGATATTAATCTATTTTTCTTTGAGTTATTACGATCTGTCATGTCCATATTACCTCTGATAGTATTTTATACTCTAAATAGAAAACGAGATTTTATTATCTATCATGTCCATATTACCTCTGGATAGATACAATTTATTGAGTTTAGAAGACTTGTCATGTCCATATTACCTCTGATAAGTGTTTTCTATCTCATACCTATTATTTAATTTCAAAATAAATGATAGGATCACAAAACAAATATTTTATTCATTTTTTTGAATAAGATAAAAGATTACAAAAGCTCCTTATTTGCCTAAGGAGGAGGAGATATATCTTTTAGCAATTTTTGGAGCTCTGCTAAACGCTGTTCACGAGAGCCCATTACATTTTCAATAGCTACCTTTCTTCGGGCCTCTGGAGTGCAAATGGGAGAAAACTTAGCGAAAGTAGCTATCAGATTATCCCTGGCATCATCAAGGAACTTGATAGTAGATTCAGCTCCAAAAACTTGTTCCTCCAGAATAGAGCTCTGTGTCAGATGTTTGTCACGAGCTGCTATTAATTGCTCCTTCTCAACTTTCAAACGAGCTAGTTCGGCCTCTACTTCACAAATTTTATCATTTTATTCTTGAATTTTTATATTCGAAGTGTCATAGGCTTCTCTATAACTCTCCAACTTAGGCTTTGCGTCAGCCAAGAAAGCTTTCTCTTTGGCAACTTTGCTACTATGTTCTCTGATAGAGTCGTTGAAAGTAGTCTCTCGAGCAGTGTATTCAGCTGATAAAGCATCATACTCATCTTGAGTAAGACTTTCAGTAGTTTTACTTGTCAACCTTAGATATTCTTTAATAGGTTGCTCAAGTTCTTCTACCACCTTTTCCAATGCAGTTACTCTCTCAACATCATTAAATCATTAAACATGGCGACATTCCTGATAGTGGAAACAATCGCACCTTTCAAGCTTTCATAACTGAGGCCCCTATGCAAGACCATGTCAATCAAAGCTGCCAATGTCTTGTAAAAAGTTTCAGTATGAATCTCAACTAAGAGATTCATTTCTGCATTTGAGCTCGGAGTTCCAGCAATCTCTACCAAGTCTCTTTTCCGAATACTAGGAGTAGATGTGGTGGTTCCGGTAGCGGACTGAGATAAATATGATGTTGTCGTCACTACCATATCCAATTGATCCCTGAGAACTTCAGGGATTAAGTCTTCAGTACTAGCAAATATGGTTGCTCCGGTAGCAGACTGAGATATAGACGATGTTGTCATCGCTACTATAGCAAACTGATCCTTGGGAGCTTCAGAGTTCACGTCTTCAGTACTTGTTACTACAGGCGTTTCTGGAGTTCTGGTGGCGGTAATAGTGGTGGATGGAAGGATAGCAGTTGTAGCTGATTCGGGTTCAGGCATTATCTTCTCATGAACTTCTGCTGGATTAGTAATAATAGCAGAGGGTGCTATCATGACATTCCCAGTTTCAGTGGATGATTAGACTACGCCTTCATTACCTTCTTGGGCTTCTGGTTGTTCAGACTCTGGAAATACTTTAATCTCTTCATTGAGATCAGTTCCTTCTTCAGCAGCTATTTTTTGATCTACAGTTGATTCTTTTGCAGTTTGTTCTTCTTCTCTGTTATCAATATGAGAAGACAATTGTTTCACTTAACAAAATTGCCAAACAAAAGGTTAGATTTTGAAAATAAAACGAGAAAAAGTACAAGAAGTACAAATTTGATTCTGGAAAAGTATTGCTATGGAAGTCTGATCTGTAAATGATCACTTTGTTCCTTGGACCATATGATGATGATGAAGATCACTGCTTGAAGTAGAACAACTTGGAAGAACTAAGTCACCAAAAAGGTATCGACGCACTTGGGCACTGATGGCGAGGCCGAATGCTTTCCTGCTTTGCTTCACTCTGTTCTGAAAGAAAAGTTGAAAAAAAATGCTCCGGAGAATCAAAATCTCAAAGTCCTGATCTCTGTATTCTCTCATGTTCTCTCTGTCTGTGTCTTTGAGAAAAATGAGTCTATTTATAGACTGGGGCTTCTGTGCGTAAAAGAGCATCAAAGTCTGTCTTTACGCTAACAACTGTCACCATGATCAGAGTCATCCATTGCATACGTTGACACGCGTCCCATCATTTCAGTAAGAATAGGATATATGTACACACGTTCTTCGAAATATGTGGCATGAAGGCCATGTAGGCAAACCACGTTCCAAACTGGCCAGAAAGAATAGGGCGTAAAAATAGCTCCAACATCCTCTGGGCGTAAAATAGTAAGATGAGCGTAAAATAGATCTGTCATAGGTTTCCCGCGTAAAGTGGTTATTGAATAACCTTGAGCGTAAAATGGCTCAAATAGACTTTACGCACACATTGTTTTATGAGCGTAAGAACTCATGTAAAACTCCGTGCGTAAAAGAAACCATACAATGAGCGTAAAGTAGCTCGATCCCTATAAACGACAACAATGGTCTTTGTATAAGACAAATCCCATTGAATTCTGTGGTAAATGCCATTATTAATATCTTTATGTCAGAGTTTGCATTAAATGCGAGATTTGACAGCTTTGTTCAGCGTAAAATAGGCTGCTCTGTCCTTGTCGTAAAATCACAGGTGTAGACCCAAGCGTAAAATGATCAGCCTGCTTAGGCGTAAATTGATTAGCCTAGATTTGGGCGTAAAAGAGATTACCCGCTCTGCTTGGTGAAAAAAATGGATCACTTATGAATGGGATGACCCTTTCTTTGAAGCACTTTTTACGCTCCTACAAGACCCCCTTCAAAGTTTTCAAATATCTCCAACATTTGAAACACTTTGAACAGAAGCGTAAAAGTTGAGATTTGATCTGCCAGTGTAAAATTTGGGATACGCAACAGCCATCCGCATAAAAGCGGGGATGTCCAACAGTCGACGTAATTATAGGGATATCCAACAGTCTGTTTTGAATCTCTCTTATAAATAGGTCTTTTCAGAGAGAGAAAACACTTTTACTCATCTTCATGAATCTCTTTTGCCTTTTCTTTCTTCGAAACTCTGATCTGATGACTCCTAAGAAATCATCCGCCGCCGGTAGCAAGGGGAAGAAACCAGCCATTGATTCCTCCTCGACTGATCATGTGAAAACCCCTACTCAGTCATCACTACCACAACGAAATCCTAACCCGGCCGTGGCTCCGCCTATGATGGGTAAAACCCTATTCTTTGGTTGGGAGAAAACAAATTCGTCGAGAAAGAAGAAGATAAACCAAACTTTCAGCTTTTTACGCCCACATTGTACATGTTAGCGTAAAGCTGAAATAACATCGTACGCCCACGTTGTTCGTGTTAGCGTAAAAAGATAACAAGAATACGCCTACGTTATACGTGTCAGCATAAAATTTGGTTTTATGCCCACAGTTAATGTGCTAGCATAAAACTTAACTACGCTCATGTTCGTACATGCCAGCGTAAAAAGTTGTATTACTCTCATATTACTATGTGGTAGCAAAAAGTTCATCAATCTTTTTGAGAGATTTTGTCGAACAAAGACTTCATAAGCTTTTCATCAACTCTTAGTAAAAAACTTTGAACTAACTTGATCTCTTTTATTATTTTACCAGTGGATTTGCAAGTTTACCCCCTCGCTGAAGTTTTCGGATCATCAGTTGGCATGGTAGGTTCGAACTATTTGGAAGATTTATCTCATGTCCAATTTCCTCAGTCGAACCTCGAGTATCCGGCAGAGAGGGCACAGTTGATAGCAGCTCAAGAGGATAGACTGTTGCTATCCATGATAAATGGGGAATTGTTGAGTTCACTAGACGGACAACACTTCGCAAAACCAGCCTTTCTATTTGGAGATGCCATTGATTGTAAATCCCAGACACACCCCAAGAAGGAGTCTTGGGTTTTCAAATTTGGAAATAGAGCCATGTATCTTCCAGATATGGACAGAGATTATCCTTTGTCAGCATTCGTTCATGCTACTCATCCTCGACAAATGTTGTGGAATTTGACTCCCAGCAGTCATGGACGACCGGGTAGAATTGTTTTCAAGAGAGAGCGTGCCAATGATATGGGATACTTTGCTAGTGTTCCCAATGGAGGTGTTACTTCTATCTTTGGCCTTATGCCAGGCTCTAATTCTAGCGAAGATTCAGGTTTAATACAGCCAGTACAAACCCCGATGATTGTCAATAAATTTATGAGGTATGCTGTATTATATCCCCAAACCAACCCCAGACTGCCAGGATGGTTGACTCCATTCAACCAGAGTTGGATTCAGATAAGTCTTTGGATGATGAAGAACTTTAAGGCAGAGTTGAAAGATATTGACTTGTATGAAGCGGTAGCTTCCACCAGTTATGGTATTCCTTCGAATGGAAACTTATTTCTGGCCTTGATGGAGATATATCTAAGTTCAACTGGAACTTTTGCCACCCCGAAAGGTGAAATGGGTCTTGCCCTTCATGAGATGCAGTTTATCTCGAAGCTGCCAATGGGGGAGGCCCCATATGAAGAATACGTTCCCTCCAACAGGGAGCTTGCTGAAATTAAAGGAGTTAACCCTCAGTTAATCGAGATATACGAAGAACTGATGTGCCACTACCTGATTTGTACTACGATGCATGAAATTACATCCCATTTGGCGTATATCAACAAGTGGACGACTTATCTTTTCTTCCATAAGGATAAGATATCCAAGAAAGACAAAGAAAGGTTTCAGGAAAACAAGGCTCCAGTAATCAACATAGATTCGACAATCCCCTCTAACAAGGTTCGGGATATGATAATTACTTACAAATTCTCGAATAAATATCTGTCTACGAAGACTGGGGAATTTTCTGTCGAAACTGAAGCCTTGAGCTTCCTCAGATATGGTAATCAGAAAATCTCACAGAGAGCTTTGCTGGCAGGCTTTCTTTCTTTATGGTTGAGAAGATGGGTTGTATCGGGTATTGGTACTGTTGACAGAATTCACTGCAGTGTGCTATGGCCAGCAGTACGTCTGGTTATTAAAGTCAGGATCAACCTGCTGTCGGCCATGGTGTGTCGGATAAATGCAGGTTTAAGGACCTTCGGCGAGGAGTTAATCAACAATGCTCCTCATCGGAATGTTTTTCCTAGAGTAGAGATGCCTTACACTTATCTGATGGGCTGGTTGTTGCATCACAACTGCAGATTGTTACCGCCAGGCCCAGGTGATGATGCGGAGGTCTTCCTCCAAAAATTTAGCAAAGCTACATGGATTGCTACGACTGTGGCAGATACTCGAGCAGTTCTGAATTATTCTTACGGTTGGAACTTCTTCTGTACCCGGCCGCAAGTTCCAGCAGATTGCTTCGGTGTCCAGTTTGAAGATGAAGTTAAAGGAAAAGTTGTATTGCCACAGTCAGTCTTTAGATGGCTTCAGTGCATCAGACCTTCTCATCTGATGTACAGAAATGAAGATAATTGTGCGTTCGAACCATACTTACCCAGTAGGTTTGCTCGCCAATTTGGGTACGACCAACTTCATGTCGGTAATCCTTTGACTATTTTCTGTTACTATAGGAAATTACTTGACGGAGCTAGGGGTTGGAGGTATTTCGGTGCTGCTCGAACTGGTGCTAAATTTAGAATTTCGACTGCCACTAGCACTACAGAACTACGTATACTCCATACGTATGCCCACTTCTATGCTTCAATTCGTTCTTTTACCCACGGTTATAATATGAAGGGTAGCTTGAGGTGGCCTAAAGAAGGAGATATTGAGGAGCAGGTCAGGGTACCAGCAGACATCCCTGACGATACTGGCATTCCAGATCCATTTTTAGTAGTTATCCCAACAGGAGTTGGAGAACCAGCTGCAGAACCTATCATCATTGGCAAAGGCCGGAAAAGAAAACAGAGTGCAGTCACCACATCTCCAATGAAAACTCCGGAAAAGAGGAAGAGGTCTACCACAAAAGGGCCTTCCAAACCAAGCGTTCACACTCCAGAAGAGGACATTGAAGAAGATCCTCTCGTCGGTTCTTCCTCAGTCCATCCTGGAGAAGGGTCTTCAGCCCCTCCACAGATAGTTGGATCAGGATCTATAACACTTTTGTCTCCTGGACGTCTTAGTACTTTACTCCATTTATCTTTACCGTCCAAGGCACAAGTTACGGAGGGTACTACTACTGTATCCACTGCTGATCAAGATTGCATTCCATCAGACGAACCGGCTCTTGACTTTGAGGATGATGACTGGGATGGTGATTATGATACATATCTTGAAAAAAACGCACATATTCCAAGTATTATACAAAACCTATACGGAATTATATATCATGATTTTGTATACTAACTTATTTTTGTTCAATTTGCAGATGTCATAATTGCACCAAAGCCTGTAGTTCTTCCTCCTCAAGAAGAAGAAATCTATAAAGAAAATGAGGAGTCTGAAGAGGAAGTTTCTTCTTCAGAAAACTCAGATGCTGAAGAGAAGGGAGTGCAAAAACCTGAGGTGGAGCCTCAAGAAGAACATCCTCCATCACTTGAGGCACAACAAGCACAATCTGAATTGTCTTCTCTTGCTGAGGACCAGCACAAAGAGAAGACTAGAGTCGATCCCACTGTAGGTGATGATGGGACTATTGGAGGAGATCCAGACTTGAACAAAGAATCAGCTGTAGAAAGTTTCACCACAGCTGAAACAGTGGGAAATCCTGTGGAGCAATCAATTGAAGGAGATGTTGGAGGCATGCTTGAACTTCCAACAAAAACTGAGGAAATAATAACATCCTCTACTGTTGTCACTGATCCAGTACCAGTTTCTGACAAGCCAATGCCATAATCTGAACCAGCTCTTTTAGTTGTCACCACATCCACCAATATTACCGCTGCCAGAACTCCAGAAACGGCTGGAGTGACAAATATTGAAGACATTGATGCTGAGGTCCCTGGGAACCAGATAACAGTAGTAATGTCACCAGTTCCATCCATGTCTGTAGTTACACCGATTGGAGATATAATCCCTGAAGCTTCTAGGGATCAATTGGCTATAACGGTAGTAGCAACCACGACTTCGTCTCATCCTACTGTTGCACCACCAACATCTGTTCCCGATTTCCGAGAAAGGGATCTGTTAGATATTGTTGCCACGCCAAGTTCCAGCACAGAAATGGATCTTCTCATTGAGATTTATACTGACACCTTTTATAAGAGCCTGGCAACCTTGATAACAATGGTCCTAAATAAGGGCCTCAATTATGAGACTCTGAAGACGGCAATGGCTTCGACCATCAAGAACGTTGCTTTGTTCAACGATACTGAAAAAGCTGCCACATTGGAGAAAATTGTGGAGGACCTTGAACAACCAATCAGAGAATATCTTAATCTGTCTAGTAAAACTGTTAAAAGTCTCATCGAGGAAGAATATGATGCCTTAACAGCTGATTATCTTGCTCGAGAGACTACATATAATGCAGCCCTCCATGAATACAGTCTAAAGGTTGCCAAAGAGAAAGCCTTTTTGACTAGCATAAAACCTACACTGCATGGCCACAGAGTGGCTTATGACGCTTTGAACATAGATATTCAGAGCAAGAATGACAGAATCTGCGAAGTTGAGGCAGAGCTAGCTTGCTTGAAGGCTGAAAGAGAGAAGATGATCGATGCTCGAAATCTACACCTCACCCAAAGCTCAATTTTAGAAGAAAAAGCTTTTGGGGCTGAGTCGACCATCAGAACTCTTGATGAAGCAAAGGACAACTTGATAATCACCTTTGTTGAACTTTTTCGTATTTGTACTCCTGAAGATCGACGTGCAGAGGCTACCAAAAAGGTTATGAATTCTCGTGACAGACGGCTAGAAGAATTAAAAAAGTTGCTCCAAGATGTTTCCACTCCACCTTAAGAGAGTGTTTTGTCATCTTTTTGTCTTATCCATTCTGTAGTATTTCCACCAGAAATGAATGAAAGATTTGTTTTGTGATCCTATCGTTGAATTTTAAACAATAGGTAGGAGATAGAAAGCACTTATCAGAGGTAATATGGACGTGACAAGTCTATGATGAAATCTTGTTTTGTATGGGGAAGAAAATACTCATCAGAGGTTATATGAACATGACAAATTTTCTAAACTCAAATATTATATCTATCCAGAGGTAATATGAACATGATAGATAATATAATCTTATTTTCTATTTAGGGTGTACAATACTATCAGAGGTAATATGAACATGACAGTATGTAAGAACCCAAATAAAAGTAGATTTAATATCTATACAGAGGTCAAATGGACATGATAGATAGGAAAAGAAGGTAGATTTAGTATTTATCCAGAGGTTATGAAAACATGATAAATAGTAAATCCAACTTTATATACTAATTGGTAAGATAAAAGATCAAAATATCTCTTCAAAGAGACAAGTAATCAGCTTAACCAAACTTTGGTAGCTGGGGATTAAGAAGACGGGTGTTGTTGAAGATATATATGAGAGAAATAAATAAACTGATGGTGGCTCAAGGGACATTTTCAAATGGTTTAGATTCGCCATCAGTTTGAACCATATTGACTGAGAGTACTTGTCCAGATTCATCTTTAGATTGAAGTTCCTCTGAATCTGATGATTGTGAAGAGCTGGAAGAGAATTCTTCTTGTATATCATCATAAAATATGTGGGACGGGTCATATCCCAACCCATGATGAGTCTTTTGGTAAAACGGATCACCACCTAATGGTAATCGTCTGCCCTTGTCCTGATTGAGACCTTGCATAGTCTTCAAATCATACCCCATGTTCTGAATAATCTTGATAGATTGCTGACTGTATTTATCATTTCGGATTCTTCCTTTGTCTTTATCCTTCAGCTCATCTGTCTGAGCAACAGGGATATTTCTAGCCAGGCCAAACACAATTTGGCGCTTGTTTTTCTTATCAGACGGAACCACGAAATAAGATTCTTCATAACGTCTAAAAGTTACACAAGCTTGTGATGAAGCGGCCACAGGTAGAAGATAAGGAGAAGATGTTAAGAACCTTTGAGCATATGGTCCAACATCTGTATAAGGAGGGAAAGAATTCTCCTTATGATCAATGTATAAAGTTTCTTTCGGTTCTATGTTGTCTTTATATTGATGACTTTGATTATCAGAAGCTAAAGTCATTCTCTCAATAAACTTGACAGCCATATACTCGAACAGGAAATCTTCATTGATATCAAAAAGTACAGAATGATCAATATTTACATCATTTACAGTCTGATTGCTATGCTTCGGATTAATCAACAGTGGACCATCATCCGTCTTCTGCATAGATTTGCCAAGATTGACAATCAATGGTAGTTCTGGATCATTCGTGCAAGAAGTACGTCCTTTGACCTTAATCATAAAAGGTTGAACTTGGCTCTTAGCAGGAATATTTATTGATTCCTGAGATGAAGTTTGAGTTCTTCCTTTAACCTTGATCATCAAAGGTTGATCATTGACAGGTTGGGATTGGATTCGTCCCTTGACTATGATCTTCAAAGGTTGCTTCTCTGGCGGATCTTCATTAATAGATTTATCCTCAGATGATGATTGATCTTCAGCCATGTCTGATATATCTTTCACATGCTCTTGTTTATAAAGCCTTGAACCAGAGAAGTAGGCTTCAACACCTTTGAATGGATTAATATCAGCAAACTCAGTTTTCACAACTCCTTGGGAGTCCACATATTTAAAACATTGGTGAAGAGTTGAAGGCACAATATTGTGCTCATGAATCCACGGTTTTCCAAGAAGAATATTGTAGGATACGTCCGAGTTGATAACATAGAAAGTTACCATAGTTCGAAGATCACCAATCTGAATCTGCAGATGAATCTTCCCCAGTAGTTTGCTCTTGCCAGAGTTAAAACCGACTATCGTAGTACTAGTGTAAGTCAGCTCACTAGTAGGAATCCTCAGGGGTCTTAGCATACTCTGAAGAATTATACTAATTGAAGTCCCAGGATCGATGTAAATCCTGTCAATTTCAGTGGATCCGATATATCCAGTGTAACACAGAGGCCTATCATGCTTGTTGTGTTTCAATAGCATATCCTCTTGTATAAAGGTGATGTTGGGAATTGCTTCCATCACACTATGGCATTGCGGACATGACACTGGTATATTATCAGGAGTCTTGAGTTGTGCCAAGCATGAATCTGCTTGAAGTAAAGCTTCACTCAAAGTCTCTCTGCTTTCTCTGGAAAGGCGAAGCAGTTCAAATATAGAAAGTCTAGCTGGAGTATTGGCTAATTGAGCTAGAATGTCAAACTTGTAAGGCTTCATCACCACCCCCTGATTGGAAGCAGGCTTCAATGGGATATCAAAGCGTACTGCCTTCTGTTTCCCCTTTTCAACCACAGACGGTTTAACAGGAACAGGAGAAGGTTGAACTGGTAGAGTTTCCACTACATCTTCTGCTTCTTTGGAGGATCCCTTATAGTCTTTATGGTACTCTTTTCCAGATCTTGTACCAGCAAAAGTTTCTTCTTCAGACTCAGGAGAAGGAAGTACCATATTACAGGATTTAGTCTTTCTTCCCTTAGTCTTCTTCTTGTGAGGGTTGTTATGAGGCATTTCAGAACCCAATCCAGCAGTGGAATTCTGATTTTGAATTTGTAAAGGAAGACGTATTCCTTTATCATAATTCAAACCTTCTGCCTTTTGAAAGTTGTAACCCATCTTCCTCATGAGAAGGACAGATTGCTGACTATACAAGTGGATAGGCAGTGAACTTTGGACAGGTATTTCAGCACAGGAAGAAGAAGAAACCTCTGTAACTACAGGAGAATGAAGCATAGACGTCTCTGTAGTTAAGGGAGGAGAAGGATTCGGGATACGAGAAGAAATCCCTGTTGGAGCTTTTTCATAAGCAGCAAAGACTTGTTGTGCCCGGTATAAAGGAACACTATTCATGGCTAGCCACTGCTGATGAGTAAGCTTGAGCATGGTAGGAGGAGCTAGACTTGGAGGACAGATGTTTAGTCCTTTCAGTCTACCTTCTAGAGGAAGGCCATCCCATAGATGATCCAAGTCATCAGGATTTGTAATAACATGAGAAATCATATTGCAGGTTTTGACTTTCTTACCTTTCTTGGATTTTAAAGTTTTACCTTTATTCTCTAACTCAGGTATTAAGTCAGGATGTACCCACATGATTTCACCATTCTTCAATGTGAGCGACAGCAATCCTGTATTTTCTTCCCTGGCGGGCGGAATATTCACGATCTTCATAGTCGTCTTCGGAATTGGGATAATTCCATCTGGGACTTACTGTGGAGAAAAATCTCCAAACTGAAGAGAGACCATGTTGGTTGTAACCGTATGGTCATCATTGGTTAAAGCGATAGCGCCACCATTTATCAGGTCTTGGATCTTCTTTTTCAAGACATAGCAAGCACTGGTAGGATGACTAATGTATCTATAATAGATACAATATTTGGGATTGTCAGTCAGATTCACCTCATTAGGCCTTTTTGGCTCTGGAATCTGAAGTTTGCCACTTTTCACCAGACACTGAAATATCCCTAGAATATCACTCTCGTCAAAAGAGTATTCTTCCTTTAGCCTGGAAGATTCCTGATTATTTGGCGTCGTTTTGTTCTTGGAGAGATTGACCATAAGAGTATCTTTTCCTTTCATATTACGGTTGCCAGGATTATTACCAGGATTACTTTTCTTTCCTTTATATTCTGAAGCGAAAATCATCCCGTGTTCCTGAGCCAACCTACCATTGGTCTCGGCAGAAACTGCTGCTATGATAAACGAAGCCCAATCTGTGAATTAGGAACCTGTGAAGACAGCAATAGATGGTCGCAGATTCATCTTGCATGTATCAATCAACGCTGAATCTGGCATACCATGAGGCATCTTTAGAGTAGCCTGTCAGAAACGTTCAATAAACGTCCGAGTATCTTCTTTCTCCTTTTGTTTTATTTCTATTAAGGAGGACATGTTCATGTCCATACCTCCTTCATAGAAGCGGGAGAGAAACATTGCCTTGAATTCGTCAAAAAACGAAATAGAGTTATCGGGTAAGCTACGATACCAATCGTAAGCTGAACCCGTCAGACACCCGATGAACACTCGAGTGAGAAGAGCATTATTTTTCTGCAAGTGTACAGTCATAATATCAAAGTAATTGATATATTGACTGGGAGATGCTTTTCCATCGAATAAAACTATGGATTGTGGCTTGAACTTCGGTGGAAAGGGTACATCATTCCAATGAGGAGGATAAGGTTGCTTAATCCCTAACCTCTGGAGCTGATCATTGTGCCTCAAAACTTCAAACTGTGCTTTGAGTTCACGCACTGCTTGAATGGCTTCACTGGTTTGAGGAAGCACATTTGATTGAATAGTCGTTGGATGTACCGTAACCCCCACTGGAGGTGGTACATCTTCTGGAATGATGGGATTTAGAGATGCAGAATTTTGATTAACAGCAGGTTCTTGAATATTCGAAGGTATATCAGCCCCTTGACTATCTTGAGTTTGTGCTGCTACTGGTACCGGAGTTATTACTGTAGATTGAGCAGTTTACTGATTTAAAATTATCTGATACATGCTTTGTACCATGTTGAGCATGTCTTTCAATGATTGCTCCACGGCAGTGAGACGTTGTTCCGTATTAGCAGATAACGTCTCTGGTTCATCTCCAATAGCGTAGGATTCAACCTCTCTTGAAGATATAGAGGGATTAGTATAGAAGTATGAATCCACACTATCGGTATCAGACTCAAAAGATTGAGTACCCCCACCTTCTGAATCAGAAGTCTGCAATTATCTTTGCTTCTTGATCGAGTATTCTGATATACTCCTTCAAAGGAATCAAGAAGTCTGTTGAACTGTTGTTGACCTGGAGTTTGGGACATGTTCCGTCTCGGTCGTCGTCCTCTGTTAGTATGAGATGCTATGTTGACTGATGCATATGAAAGCTCATCTTCTTGGTCTTCAGCTTGATGCTGAAGCGAAAAACTCAGTCGATCAAAAACTGACCATTTTGAAACTGAACAACAATAATTGATCACAACCTGATGATATTCACAATGATATTTTTCTTGGGGGAGCGTCACCGGAGATTGTGAATTCTTACGCTTTTGTATTAGCAATTCACGTAAGTCAGGAGGAGTGGAGGGAATATTCTTCTTTATTACATTTGGGGTAGAAAAACGTTTAGTCCCTTATGTATAAAGAAGATTACTGGCTTCATTCACAGAACCAAACTGTACATTTTTACGCGTTTGGAGTTGTATGCGTAAATCTTGAGATTTAGCACGAAGGACTCCATTTTTATGGCACGTGATTTGCAAGTTTGGTACTTTGCGTAAAGCAGTATAAAAAGGTTATTGGTGTAGGACAGATGTTTTACCAACAACATTTTTACGCTGTATTCGTTTAGGTACATTCACATTAGATGTGCAAACATCGTTGTGAATTTATCTACACTGTCACAGACGGGAGACTTACCTTTACGCGTAAAACGTAAAAATTGATTATCTACCACGTCACAGACGGGAGATTTTGTTTTACGCGAGGAGCGTAATTTGTGTGGGCCTACCACGTCACCGACGGGAGACTGATTCTTACACTCAGAAACATTAGAATCTGCCACATTACAAATGGGAGACTCATTCTTATGCCTTGAGCGTAAAATTTGGTTCTTACCCACTGAGCGTAAAACTTGATTCTTACGCAGTGGGCGTGAAACCTGATTATCTTCACCGTTACAAACGGGAGATAAATCATCACACTTTGATTGCAACTCTGAAGTAAGGACTGCCTCGTTATGAACGGGAGCCCCTACGACAGGAGTGGGAAGAATTCCCTTGTCATCAGAAGCAACAGAGAGATCAGAAACCACTTTGGATTTGGGAATCCAAACTTTTCGTGCTGTGCAAGACTTTTGAACATTGGAGTGGCGAGAACCACCCCCAGTTCGGAGCATTTCTTCATAGGCAGTCTGGTCGAAGTGCACAACCAGAGTCTTCTTGGTCGAACCGACCGAAACATCATCATATTGAGCAATCACTTCCTCGTCGGAGGAGAAAGTAGTCTCCAGCAGAGTCGCCATTATGTTTCACTTAACAAAATTGCCAAACAAAAGGTTGGATTTTGAAAATAAAAGGAAAAAAGTACAAGAAGTACAAATTTGATTCTGGGAAAGTATTGCTATGGAAGTCTGATCTGTAAATGATCACTTTGTTCCTTGGACCATATGATGATGATGAAGATCACTGCTTGAAGTAGAACAACTTGGAAGAACTAAGTCACCAGAAAGGTATCGACGCACTTGGGCACTGATGGCGAGGCCGAATGCTTTCCTGCTTTGCTTCACTCTGTTTTGAAAGAAAAGTTAAAGAAAAATGCTCCGGAGAATCAAAATCTCGAAGTCCTGATCTCTGTATTCTCTCATGTTCTCTCTGTCTGTGTCTTTGAGAAAAATGAGTCTATTTATAGACTGGGGCTTCTGTGCGTAAAAGAGCATCAAAGTCTGTCTTTACGCTAACAACTGTCACCCATGATCAGAGTCATCCTTTGCATACGTTGACACGCATTCCATCATTTCAGTAGGAATAGGATACATGTACATACGTTCTTCGAAATATGTAGCATGAAGGCCATGTAGGCAAACCACGTTCCAAACTGGCCAGAAAGAATAGGGCGTAAAAATAGCTCCAACATCCTCTGGGCGTAAAACAGTAAGATGAGCGTAAAATAGCTCTGTCATAGGTTTCCCGCGTAAAGTGGTTATTGAATAACCTTGAGCGTAAAATGGCTCAAATAGACTTTACGCACACATTGTTTTATGAGCGTAAGAACTCATGTAAAACTCCGTGCGTAAAAGAAACCATACAGTGAGCGTAAAGTAGCTCGATCCCCATAAACGACAACAATGGTATTTGTATAAGACAAATCCCATTAAATTCTATGGTAAATGCCATCATTAATATCTTCATGTCAGAGTTTACATTAAATGCGAGATTTGACAACTTTGTCCAGCGTAAAATAGGCTGCTCTGTCCTTGGCGTAAAATCACAGGTGTAGACCCAAGCGTAAAATGATCAGCCTGCTTAGGCGTAAATTGATTAGCCTAGATTTGGGCGTAAAAGAGATTACCCGCTCTGCTTGGTGAAAAAAATCGATCACTTATGAATGGGATGACCCTTTCTTTGAAGCGCTTTTTACGCTCCTACAACAATCCTGGTTGAGCCTCTGTTTCAGGCACTTGTTCCTCTTCTGCTTGTATTTTCTCTACTTTATCTAAAGAAGAACTTTCTTCCTCAGACTCCATGTTCTCATCATAAATATTTTCTTGAGAATGAGGAGGAGCCATAGGCTTTGGTGCAATAATGACATCTGCAAAATGAATAAAACAAATTAAAATACAAAATTATAATATATAATCTTGTATATATTTTATATATATATACCTGGGGTAGGTGTAGAACGTGCCAAATATGAGCTGGTTCATCCAGTGGGATAGGCTCTGGAACGACGCCTTCAACCATTTGTGCCTTTTGTGGTAAGGTTAAATGAAGTGAAGTGCTAAGACGTCCTGGAGATAGGATCCCTACAACTTCGATTGATGTGGCTGCTTGGGAGGCTGAGGATCCTTCTTCAAGATGAGTTGAAGAGGACGCGACATATGGCGGCTCTTCGACAGAAATGTCATCCACTGGAGTAGCAGCTCTTGGTTTGGAAGGCATTTTGACGGTGACCTTCTTCTTCTTTTCGGGAGTCTTCACTGGAAGAGTAGTAGCTATCATCTGCTTCTTTTACGAGTTTTCCCAATAACTATTGGTCCCGCTGCTATTTCTTCAGCTCCTGTAGGGATTACTGCCAGAAATTCATCTGTAACAGTGGTATTGTCGGGTATATCAAGAGTTACTCTGATTGGCTCCTCGATGTTTCCCTCCTTGGGCCATCGGAGACTGCCTTGCATACTATAACCATCTGCGAAATAACGAATGGAAGCGTAAAAACGAGCATACGAGTGAAGTATACATAGCTCGATTGTACTGGTGGCAGTAGATATGTTGAATTTAGCACCAGTACATGCGGCGCGGAAGTATCTCCATGCTCTCGTGCCGTCAATCAACTTTCTATAGTGAAAAAAGTTGGTCGAAGGATTGCCAACGTGAAGCTGGTCATATCCAAACTGGCGGGCGAACCTACTTGGTAGATAAGGCTCAAACGCACAGTTATCTTCGTTTCTGTACATCAGATGGGATGGTCTGATGTACGTTAGCCATTGGAAGATGGGTTTTGGCAATGAAGTTGTCCTCTCTCCTCTGTCTTCAAATTGTACACCAAGGCAGTCGGCTGGAACTGGCGGCTTGGTGTAGAAGAAATTCCAGCCATGAGAGTAATTCAACGCTGCTCGGGTGTCTGCCACTGTCGTGGCAGTCCATGTGGTCTTGCTGAATTTTTGGAGGAAGATCGCTGCTTCATCTTCAGGGCCTGGTGGCAGTAAATTGCAGTGATGGTGTAATAACCATCCCATCAGATAAGTATACGGCAGCTCCATCCTTGGAAAATTATCTTGGTGAGGAGCATTATTAATCAATTCTTCACCAAAAGTCCGTAGGCCTGCATTTATTCAGCATACCATTGCCGACAGTATATTAATTTTGGCTTTGAACACTAAACGTACTGCTGGCCATAATACATTTCGGTGGATCCTGTCTATGGTATTGATCCCCGGCACGACCCATCTTCGTAGCCATAGGGATAGGAAGCCTGCCAGCAAAGCCTTCATTGACATCTTCGGACTACCATGCCTCAGGTAGCTTAAAGTCTCAGTCCCTGCAGGGATATCTCCAGTCTTGGTGGATAGATATTGGTCTCGAGCTTTCTGTGAGACCATCAGTTCCTGGATCACATCTGCTGGAATTATAGAGCAAGGGTTGATGGTTTGAGTCTTATTTTCTCGAAACCTACCCTTATCAGTCTTGGATACCCTATTTTCATGGTAAAATAAATAGGTAGTCCACTTAGTTATATATGCCAAATATGACCCAGTTTCATATAAACTGGTGTAAATCAGATAATGGCACATGAGTTCTTCATAGACCTGCACCAATTCAGGGTTCTTCTCTCTTATTTCTGCTAGTTCCCGATTAGAGGGAACATATTTTTCATAAGGGGCTTCGCCCATTGGCAGCTTTGATATAAATTGTATCTCATGTAGAGCAAAACCCATTTCACCGTGTGGAGTTGCAAAAGTTCATGTTGAACTCATATACAATTCCAATAAAGCTAAGAACAAGTTGTTGTACGGTGGTATGCCGTAACTTGTAGAGGCTACTGCCTCATATAGGCCGATAGCTTCCAGGTCTGTTTTAAAATACTTCATGATCCAAGCACTGATTTGAATCCAGTTATTACTATAAGGAGTCAGCCACCCTGTCAACCTAGGGTTGATCTGAGGATATAACGCAGCAGCTTTTATGAACTTATTTATAAACATGGGTACTTGTACTGGTTGGATTAGTGATGAGTCTTCACTTGGTATGATCCCGGGCAATAGACCATAAAATGGGACAACACCACCACTGGGAGTACTAATATGGAAGCCCATATCACTAGCTCTCTCTCTTTTAAAAATAATTCTGCCTGGCCTGCCATAGCTATTGGGAGTCAAATTCTATAGCATCTGACGATGGTGAGCGGCATGGACAAAGGCAGATAGAGGGTAATCCATGTCCATATCAGGAAGATACATCACCCTTTCTCCAGACCTAAACACCCAGGCCTCTTTCTTGGGGTGAGTTTGCGATTTGAAGTCTATCGCATCCCCAAATAGAAAAGTCAACTTCAAGAATTGTTGGTCTTCTAGTGATACCAACACTTCTCCATTCATCATGGACAGCAGCATCCTGTCCCCTTGAGCAGCTATCAGTTGAGCTCTCCCTTCAGGGTATTCAGGGTTAGATTGAGGAAACTGTACATGTGATAAGTTCTCCAGATAGTTTGAGCCCACCATACTAGTTGGCGAGCCAAAAATTTCTACAAGAGGGTGAATTTGCAAGTCCACTGCCAAACAACAAAAAAGAAGAAGAATCAAGTTAGTGAAAATCTAATTTGAAGTCTTTTTACGCATATGATTTGGTTTGACTTTTACGCATAAAGACTCTGAGCATGAAAATTTTTATGCTTATTAAAGTTGATAAAAAAAACTTTTTTAAGTGTAAAAATGTTCTTTTTACGCAAAAGATTGTTACTAGTGGAATTTTACGCTAGTACAACTAGAAGTGAGCAAATTTCCAATTTTACGCCAGTACACATTAAATGTGAGCGTATTTTGATTTTTACGCTGGCATGAACAGACGTGAGTGTATTTTCAATTTTACACTGACACATATAGATGTCGGCGTATTTCAAGTTTTACGCTGGCACGTACAGACGTGAGCGTATTTTCAATTTTACGCTGACACATGTAGATGTGGGCGTATTTCAAATTTTATGCTGACACATGTAGATGTGGGCGTATTTTAAGTTTTATGCTGACACAGGTAAATGTGGGCGTATTTCAAGTTTTACGCTGACAAGATAAACGTGGGCGTATTTTAGTCTTTTTACGCTAGCAGGAACAACGTGGGCGTAGACTTTCGATTCGTTCTTCTTCTCCGACGAATTTATGACTGAAGTTTAACATTTTACCCCTTATTGCCGGAGCCACGGTGGGGTTGCTTTGCTGAGATGCTGCCGAGGATCGGATAGGAAGTCAAAATAAATAGTAGAGGAGAGAAGGAGAGTGGAGAAATATTGAGATTTCGAAAGAACAAAGTAAAGCTTTCTCTTTCCCCGAAGAACTCTATTTATAGGAATTTTTTTGAATCGGTTCAAATTCCCTATTTTTACGCCGACTGTTGGATATCCCAGCTTTTACGCGGATGACGGCTGAATATCCTAAACTTTACGCTGACTGGTCAAATCCCGAATTTTACGCTTCTGTTCAAAGTATTTCAAATTTTGAAAAATATTTGAAAACTTTGAAGGGGGTTTTGTAGGAGCGTAAAAAGTGCTTTGTGGACTAAGTCAAAGGAATTGAGGACTTTACGCAAGCAACTCTCTTCGTGAGCTATTTTTACGCCAGGGCTATTTGCATTTGACATTACGCGAGCTACTTTACGCCAAGGCAATTCTTTGAATTTTACGCCTGGACAAATTGTCAGGCCGCATTTAATACAGAAGATTTGATTTGACAGAATGATTTTACTGACAACATGCAAACACAGAAGTCGAGAAGATCGGATTTTCACCAAACCCGATACTTGTCGTGTGGTGTGCAGAGAAGGCCATTTTACGCTCAATAAAGTTACTTCTTTTTACGCACTATAGTTATTCGAGCTTTTACGCTCAAAGATATTGTGAGCGTAAAGTCTATTTGGGCTAAGTTTTACGCTTAAGGCTATTTTAGCCACTTTACGCTGGGAAGTTTATTTTGAGTTGTTTTTACGCCAATTTGCCACTTTACGCTCAGGGCATATTTTGGGTTATTTTTACGCCCGATCCTTCCTGACTACTTTAAAACGTGGTTTGTCTACGTGGCTATCATGCCACACATATTGAAGAACGTGTGTACGTGCTCCCTTTTTTTGATGAAATAATGGGACATGTGTCAACATGCATAGAGGGTGACTTCCATCGTGGGTGACGGTTGCTAGTGTAAAGACTGGATTATGTTGATTTTTATGCACAAATATAAAAGTCTATAAATAGACTTATTTTTCACATAGACAGCATCAAGAGAGTATACAGAGATCAGAGCCCAGAGACTTTGATTTTTCCAGAGCATTCTTCTTCAACTTTTCTTCCAGAACAGAGTGAAGTAAAGCAGGAAAGCATTCGACCTCGCCATCAGTGCCCAAGTGCGTCGATACCTTTCTGGTGACTTAGATCTTTCGGCTGTTCATTTTCTAGCAGTATTCTTCATCATCATCGTATGGTCCAAGGAACAAAGTGATCGCCTTCAGATCAGACTTCCATAGCAATACTTTCCAGAACAATTTGTACTTCTTGTACTTTTTCTCGTTTTATTTTCAAAAGCCAATTTTTAGGCATTTTGTTAAGTGAAACAGACACGATAGTGATGACCTTAGCGGGTCGGATCTCCGACCCGCTGTTAACCAAACCCATTACTGGGTTTCATTATAACATACACAGAACCCCTATTCTATCACTCGGGTCGAGTTGGCCCACTGGCCAGCGCAGCGTGCGTGAGTCCCCCCTGCTGTGGGCAGAGTTCGAACCCCCCTTGGTATTGGGTTTATTTCTTTTAGTTTTGTTTTAGAGTTATATATATATTTGTGTATATATATAATGTATATAATATTATATATTTTGTAACTACATATATACATACTATATAAATATACTATGAAATATATATATATATATTTCTGTACAAACTTATTTTCTACATATTTAAATTAATTAATATTATTTTTGTATATATATTTATATTTGTATATATGTATATGTTTAATACATATGTATATGTATAAATTCTCTTTAAATAAATTATGATAAAATGATATTAATATAATATTGGTTTTATTTGTGTTTTTGATAAACACCTCATATATTAATTTTATATATATATATATATATATATATATATATATATATATAATAAAACTTATGTCATTTATAAATTTATATTTCAATTCAGTCATTTAAATTTATGTCATTTAATTTACGCCATTTAAATTCATGTCAATATAAATACAGTGCCTATACTGTAATATGTATTTTAAATTCTGTCATTTAATTATGTCATTTAAATTATGTCATTATATATACAGTGCCTATACTGTAATATGTAAATAAATACAGTACCTATACTGTAATACGTATTTATAAATACAGTGCATATACTGTAATATGTACGCTTTCAATTTCTGCAATTTAAATTTCTTTAAATTTTATGTATTTAAATTATGCATTTATTTACAAATTTACGTGCTTTGTGCAAACGACCACACTAAGTCCAAGCCTAGCATGGGTTGATCGGACTTAGGTGAGCCTACACATATTCGGGGTCTAGTCGAGTCATGTTGGACTTGATTCACGGCTCCGGGTTCCGTATCTGGACTTCGGTTCAATTTCAAATACGCGGACAAATACATTAAATAATTATTTATTTAATTTCAGAATCTGTAATTTATGAACTTTGAATTTTTGGACAACTTTTTAATGGTGAATAAATTCTAGAAAAATTACTATAAAATATTATTTATTTAATTTAATTTAATTTAATATAATTTTTCCATGATTTACTCTACTGTTGTGACACTGTTTAAAAATAGTAAACCAGAACTCATTTTCAATGTACACTTGTATTCTGATTTTTAATAAATACTTACACTGGATTATAAATTCCAGAAAACCTATATTAAATTACTATAATTAACAAGGATCAATTTGGTATATTATTTCATATAAAATAGGACGGTATAACTATCTTAATAATTATTGGAACACAATATACAGTCTGAATAATTAATTAATTAATTAATATTGACTTATGTGTTTTAGTGGATTTTTGGGGTATTCTAGTATCGGACCTTACCCTACCTTAGTGTAGAGATACTACGTGTTGGTCTATATGATTGTAACACCCACATTGGATTACTAGAGTATCACCTAGCTAGTGTCCTATTAGGAGCCGTGTCACAACACTAGTGTAATCTTAATCATAACTTAGAGGCTGAGTTGTATATCATTTTAACAGGACACCGGACATTTGTACCTTCATATTCTTATTTTTTTTCTTTGCTCGAGGCAAGTACGCCTGCAAACTTATTTACTGCATATGATAATGAACTGTGAATGAACCATGTTAAAATACTGCTTTATGGAAACTGCAAAGTCATATCATTACATGCTTTATACCGATTCTCAGTATCTTCACAAGCTTAGAAGAGCTTTTACATATCTCACGTGATGGTTACTGGGACATGGAAAAACTTATAGTTGAGTACGTGATCATGCCCCCTTCTTCCGTACGTATGTACCGAGCAAGGTTGACATTTTATATGTATACCTTGTCGTAGGCGTACCAGCTGTATCTGTACGTATGTACATCTATCGCTTGCTTACTTGTACGAAAGTATATTTTATATACTTGTGCCACAGTATATTTTACACCTATTAACGATCACGTACCTGCTCCAGTTTTAAACTATAAATATGCATGTGTCGCCATGACAAATGCATCCTTGCCATGATAGTTGTGATTTTACATGATAGATTGTGCCATGTCAGGATTACAGTCATTTCATCTCTTACCATGTCATGATCAGTATTATATATTTGTAGTACAAGTACTTACTCCCGTCCTGACAGGATAACGTTGTAGGTGTACTTTCCGAGGAGGAAATGCTATGTGACACCTACTATGGTGCAGCTTTTGAGGACCTGGCCTTAGCTCCAGAAGAGGCCCCAGCGGAGAACCTTGCTTAGATATCTTTTATGTATTTTGAGACTTAGATTTTAGTTTGAACTTATATTTGGATACTGGACTTTGTCTCCAGTCTCATACATTTGAAGTGTAATAACTTTTAACACTTGTTACTTTCGTTAATAGAAGTTGTGTTGTGATAAAATCTTATTTGGCTTAATGTTAGCACACTTAGTATCTTTTCTGTATAAACTCTTAGAACAGCTTACTACGCTTTTACCAAGCGTAGGCTGGACATGGCTCGGCCCGGCCCAACAATTTGGGTAACGGGTCGTGACATTAATGTCTCCAAGATTATCCGCAGGTGCTACTCATGTTCTTCTTTGGTCTTCGAATAGATCAGAATGTCGTCGATAAAGACAACAACAAACTGGTCTAGGTACTCATGGAAGACCTTGTTCATAAGGATCATGAACACTACTGGGACATTTGTGACACCAAAGGGCATGACAAAAACTTATATTGTCCATATTTGGTGTTGAACGTCGTCTTTGGAATGTCTTCTTTTCATACTTTGACTTGGTGGTACCCGGATCTGAGATCTATCTTCGAAAACACATTCGCTCTGCTTAACTGGTCGAAGAGATCGTCAATCATGGGCAGATGGTACTTATTTTTGATGGTGATATTGTTCAATGTCCGATAGTCTATGCACATCCGTACGGTTCCGCCCTTCTTGGGCACAAATAAGACTGGTGCCCCCAGGGTGAAGCACCACTCCTGATGAATCCCTGGGCCTTGAGCTCGTCGATCTGGTCCTTCATCTTCTTAGCCTCCTTGGGATTGACTCTGTAGCATCATTGTTGTAGGTCCTAAAAAAATCAAGTTGCACACATCAACAAAGTCAGAAAATCAAGAAATTCAACTTTCAAGTGAACTGCGCAGACATCAGATTCTGCATCATACAGACTGCGCAGATTAGACTGCGCACACTCTCAAGCGCGTAGGCTGACGTGGCAAAAGTCATCATTACCTGACACAATCAAATCTTCTGACAGCTGACAGCATGAAGATCAAGGAGACTGTTCGTTTATTGTGCCGTACAGCGCTCGAGAATGGCTGACAGCTGGCAGCACAATCGGAGGCAGCGTAATCAGTTAGTCTGAATGATGCGCAATCTATTCCTGTGCAAGCCAATGCCTGCGCAATTCAGGTTACGCATTCCATCATGATAACTGATAAAGTACACGTGGCACTCATGCCATCAATTGCTCACTACGTGGCAACTGTCTACCCACGATCATGCACAATTTAATCAAAAGTTGCCATGTGTCCAAGACAGTTGGACCACGATCCAACAACTGCCTGCGCAGTCCATTGTTGCGCAATCCAATTGCTGCACAATCCATTATGTGCAGTCCAGAATAACTAAAAAGTTAGTTATTTCCAGAACTCTATAAATAGAGTTTCAAGTCTTCATTCATGAGGAGGAGATCATAGAGAGATCAGACATCAAAGTTCAGAAATCAGAGAGTTCAGGAGTTCTTGTCAAAGTGCTGCTGCATTCTTTCGAGGCTTTTGCCTTCAATTCTACGAGGCTTTTACCTTCAAGTCAACTTCAGAGGCCATCGTCTTCAAAGTTCACATCGTCCAAGGGATAAAGCAATCGTCTTCTAGATTGGATTCCTAAAGTTGTACCTTCCCAGAATTCTTGTAATCTTTACAAAGTTTGTATCAATAAAGTTCTACACTTTTGTTTTTGCAAACAAAATGGCGACTCTGCTGGAGAGTACTTTCTCCTCCGACGAGGAAGTGATAACTCAATGTGACGTAGCGTCTATCGGGAAGACACAGAAGACTCTGGTTGTGAAGATCAACCAGACAGCATACGAGGCTATGATCAACTCCAAGACTACTCCTCGTACTGCAACCACTTCTGCCATAAGCAAAGTGCGCCCAGTGTGGGTCCCAAAGACTGCTGCGCAGTCTATTGATGCTGCCAGCAAGACTCCTGCGCAGTCTGTCAGCAAGACTGCTGCGCAGTCTAAAGCTTCTGTCATCCAGCCTGCTGCACAATTTGTCTCCATTATTGCTGCACAATATGCTGTTGCCGGTATACAGAGTACTTCATATGCTGCCTTGGCTAAGTGCAAGACTCCTATGCCTCTGGCGCAGTTGGCTGCCAATCTCCCTGCGCAAACCAACACTCCAGTAACCAGAGTCCACCCTAGGCACTCTGTGACAAGAACTCCTGATGCGCAAACCACAGTCTCTGTGGCCAGAACCAGTGCGCCATCCACCCATGCGCAATCCAAGAGTGACAGCCTTTTGGCTAAACTCTCTTCTTCTCATAACAAAGGGAAAAGCTTTGTTCCTCCTCCCAAATACACTATTGCTACGAAGCAATCCACTGGGGGTAGTCCTTTGGCTATTCCTCTTCCTCTTCAAAATAAAGAAAAAGGCCCGTTGGTCTTTTCTCAAACTTCCTTGTCCCATGACTTGGAAGACAACAGAGGGAAACGCTCTTTAGCTAACCCTTCTTCACAAAACAAAGGAAAAGGCCCTTTGGTCTTTTCTCAATCTTCTTCAGTTTTTACTGTAGAAGATTAATCTGAACGTGCCTCGGCACCTATCAGTACTAGAACTCTTTCAAACAAGGATTCTTCTTTCCTTCATGACAAGAGAACTTGTATTGATCAAAGAGGTATTCTGCCTACTCCGGTAGCAGAGTTCCAAGACCTCCCAACTCTCAAGATATCCTGCTCAAAACAAGGAAAATTGTTGGTGTCTCAAACAGAAACCCCTGGGGGTGAGTTTGCAGATCTAAGGACTTATCTCAACAGGCCTACTTCGGCGAAACGCAAACAGCCAATGCCGAAGATCAAACATCAAAGACAGACTCCCAGGGTCAAAGATCCTGACACTTATGCCAATGAAGTGAGCACTTCCCTGTACACTCAAGGGACTAAACAGTTGAAGAATCGGAATTATGTTCCGAACATTATCAAAGAACAGATCCCTCAGAGTTTTTCTCGTCCTGCTATTGTTCCCGATCTCCGAGAACATCTCAGGCAAAAATGGGATAACATCTCAACACCTCCAGTTGAACCATCTGATCATCATTACAACCACAAAGTCATCATCCAATGTTGTTGTCAAACAACAAAATGATCTGTCCTCGATCGTTTGACTTTTACAAACTCTAAAGTAGTGTCAGAGGAAGACGAAGTCTTGTATGCTTCTGTCAACATGACTTCTCGAGACACTGGGGGTAAGAAATGCTCCAAACATGGCAAACTTCGCAAGCCAAGTCAGCGGTATTTAGATTTACTTCAAGAATCTTCTGAAGGAGTATTTCAACATACCCGTTCCCGAAGCCGAGATACAATCGGTCAAAGGAATCTTCTTCAAGATCCTTCAGGTTATCTTCCTACTTTTCAGTCAGGAGACGACTCTTTCTCCGACTATGATGCATACAGTGAAAGCTCTGAACAGACAGTATCTTCCACTGTACCAAGAGAAGTTACGGCTTACATTGTCAATGAGAATCCAGATGCTTCAACTTCAGCAAATCAAGAACAACGAATTGCTGCACTTGAAGACAAGCTAAAAACTATGGCTGAAATGGTTGCTAGTATGCATTCTGTCATAGTGGCACAACATGCCACACCACCGACTGTATCTACTGCTAGTCCCGAATCATAGCATCATCGGTACCTATCAATGCTGGGCTGGAGGTAGTGTCTTCTCAAATGCCTCCTGTACAAGTACAAGTTCAAACTACACCTAGTCAGTCAGGGGCTGGGGGTAGTGCTTACAATGCTGTTCCTCCTCCTGCTACTCTGACTCAACCTGCTCCTTCTTCATCATCTGAGGACGCCAATGAAGCTGTCAAACTCTTACGAACCCAGTTCGAAGCCTTCAAAGAGAAAGACAATTTGCAAAGATTGGGGATCAAACAGCCCTATCCAGTTGAATGGAAGGAAGTCCCGTTCCCGCCAAAGTACAAAATCCCAACGATCTATTTGTTTGATGGCAGTACTTCTCCCAGCCAGTTCATCAATCATTTTGAGGGAATGACCGTTCAACTCCAACCAAATGACGCTCTTCTTACCAGAGTGTTCGTCGGTTGTTTAGCCGACGTAGCATACGAATGGTACAGAAGTTTGCCCGATGGTTGTATTACTTCCTTCTCAGGTCTCAAGCAAATCTTTCTGGAACGGTTCTATGAAGGATTCAACGACATGACTATGTCGGCTCTCAACAAAATCAAACAAAAACACAATGAAACTGCTGAGAGTTTTATCGAACGGTTCTACCGTGAAGCCTTGAAGATGCCTCCCGAAACTCCAGCTACTGTCACTATTGATACTTGTAAGGCAAATCTTTTGCCTATCATCAGTATGTGGACAGGATCTACCCAGTTCCAAGATTGGCCCTCATTCATTGCCAATGCCAAAGCTACTGAAGTGAGTGCCGAAAAGTTCAAGCAATTGGGGGTACAAATGTCTAACCCCGACCGGGATGAACACCAGACATCGGGTAGTAGCAATCGCCAGAACAACCGCAAAGCAAAAGAAACTTTGAACATCAATCTGAACAAGAATAAAGAATCTCTGGCTGTCAATGTGGCTCCGCCTACATCCACTTCTACTCCTTCTGCACCTCCACCAAGGGAGCCTCGTCCGAAAGTAGAATATTCCTTCGACGAGAATGACACTGCAAGCATCTTTGATTGATTACTCAAAAGCAACAAAATTCAGCTCCCAGACCCAAAGAAACCTGATGAAGTCGGTAAGACAGATCATCCTAAATATTGTGTCTAACACAGGTTCATTGGACATCCTACTCGAGCGTGCTATGTGATTAAGGGTAAAATTCAAGAGCTTGTCAATGCTGGTGTCGTTACTCTGTAGTAAGATGAGAAGACTGTCACTGCAAATATGGTTTTAGTCCAGTTTTGTGACTTCCCTCCGCAAATGGTATCGCACGGTGTCATTCCTATTCCCAAAGCTACTCTTGATATTGAGAATCTCCCGCCTCCACCAAGTGAAGGTCTTGTTCCCTTGTCTCTTGACAACGGTAAAGTTATGTGGATTCATCTAGATGTGGATTCATCCAGATCTTGCTTCCGAGTTCGAAGTTTCCTCTTCTTCTAAGAAGAAAGACCGCTCCAAAAGAAAGACAAAGACTTGCAACATGGTGTCTTTTGACCCCATAGTTGACGAAGAAATTCTGCTAGGCACCAGATCAGGGAAAGCTTACTTGAAGGAGTATCCTGATACTCAAGAGAATCCCCCTCTTCTTCTGAACCTATTCCAGTACAATCTACTTCCTCTGAAGAGATTCCTTCCACATCCTCACCAGTTGTAGTGCATATTCCTCCTAAGCCGGTGGTTGCTGACAAAGGCAAGCAACAAGTCCGCTTTGACAAACCCCTGAAGAAATCATCTCCTACAGGACTTGAAAAGCCGTACAACTTTGATATATTGGCTCAACTAGCCAATACACCGGCTAGGCTATCAATCTTCGAACTCTTGCGCCTTTCCAAAGAGACTCGAGAAACTCTAAGTGAAGCCCTGATGCATGCTGAAACTTGCCTAACTCTTCTCAAAAAACCGAAAGCAGAACCGGTCTCTTGTCGTCATTGTCACAGCGTATTAGAGTTGATTCCAAACATCACTTTCACTCAGAATGATATGCTGCTGGAGGATAATAGACATGATCGTCCTCTCTATTATACAGGGTATGTCGATTCGATGAAAGTCGATCGTATCCTGATAGATCCAGGGTCTGCTCTCAGCATCATGCCAAAGACGATGCTGGATGCATTGAAGATATCAGTGCATAGTCTTTCAAGCACAATCATAACTATCTTGGGATTCAACCAAGGAAGGAGTGAACCTTTGGTTAAGATTCGCCTAAAACTCCAAATAGGCAATCTTCGTACAAAGGTGACCTTCTATATCATCGACAATCATGGTTGTTCTTACAACGCTCTTCTGGGAAGACCTTTCCTCCATGAACATAATGTTGTTCCATCAACTCTTCATCAATGCTTTAAATATGTCGATGACAAAGGAGAAGTTGCAGACCTTTATCCTTTCAAGGGTGTCGAAGCATACTGCAATGACGCTCGTATGTATAAGAAAGAATTTATGAAAGTGGTATTGGCCATGTACACTAAAGAAGACCAAGAAGCAGTGCCCAAAGACACTCTTATTATACCTGTCAAAGGGCGCGTTTCTCATCCTCAGTCTTCTAAACCACTGGCTATTCACTTGCCAATTCAGAAGAAATCGGTTGATGGCGATCATGATAAAAGGGAGCTCACCTCTTCTGAGCCACTTGTTATCGACTTACGTCGTAACAAGGACAAAAAGCAGCTCACTTCTTTTGAGCCACTTGTTGTTGATTTAACTCATAACAAGGAAAAAAGGAAGCTCACCTCCTCTGAGCCACTTGTTATTGACCTCCGTCGTAACAAGCCTCCTCCACGTTCTTCTTCTCCCCCTCTTGTAATCAATCTGACCAAGCCTGCTAAGGCTAAAGGTCCTGCTATAAATACAAATGTACAAATCAATAAAAAAGTATCTACTTTCCAGTATACTGAGGTTATTTATTATACTAAATGCTATTTGGATATGTTAGCTATTTGGATATGTTAGATAGCTTCAAATCATTTACAATAGGAGTTGTACAATCTCTTCAAACAGAAGTCTCATTTGAAGATCCAGATGATTCTTACCGTATTGTTCCTGCTCGAAAGAAAGGTGAAAGTCCAATACTTTTTAGTAAAGGACCGGAACAACAATTCAGCTATACGGATGACAACAAACTTAACGATACAGGACATCTCTAACTCCGTCGTTACAGTCAACAATCAAAAGACATCATCCGTAAGATGGGTTATGACTTTAAAAATGGCCTTAATTACGGTAAAGGCAGACGAACTCCAGTCCGTACGACTGTTCCGAAAGGAAAGTCGGATATGTATTACAGCAGGACCAAAAAAGGTCTCGGATATGCTTCTCCTCCGATGTTATCCCCAGCAGTATCTGACTCTGATAGTGAAGAGCGCTCTAACTCTTCTGATTCCAGATCATGGGATTCTGACACCAGCATTGGTGATGTTCATCGGCTGGTCGTATCTTCCAATATGGTCTCTGCTGAACTTCCAGAAGGTTATGACGAGGACATTGAAGAAAGTCCCGAAGCAGATCCTTGGGCTCAACAGATGGACAATCAGTGGGTACTCCGATTCGAACAAAGAGAACCTCCTACTGAAGATCAATTAGTTCAAATTGATGTAGGAGAAAACGGGTCACCTCGTCCAATATTTATCAGCAAGAATCTTCCAGAAGCAGATAAGCAAGAGTTGATTCTTTTCATCAAAGAATACATTGATGTCTTTGCCTGGAGTTACGAAGACATGCCAGGTCTTGATCCTAAAGTTGCTACTCACAAATTGAACATTTTGCCCAATGCAAAACCGGTCAAACAACAACAACGGCGATTCAAACCGAAAATGATGGACGCAATCGATGATGAAGTCAAGAAGCTCATCGCTTGTGGCTTTATTCGAGAAGAACAGCATCCCGATTGGGTAGCTAATGTTGTCCCAGTTCTAAAGAAAACCGATAAAGTTTGAGTTTGTATCGACTTCCGAGATCTAAATGAAGCATATCCAAAAGACGAGTTCCCTCTCCCTATTACGGACACCATGATCGACAATACTTGTGGGTTCGAAAGAATATCTTTCATGGACGGATTCTCCGGATATAATCAGATTCGGATGAATCCTGAAGATGAAAAGCATACTTCTTTCCGCACACCTCGTGGAGTCTACTGTTATACTGTCATACCCTTTGGTCTCAAGAATGCTGGTGCAACATACCAACGAGCTATGAGTACCATCTTTCGAAATCATTTACGCAAGACCGTTGAATGCTATGTAGACGATATTGCTGTTAAAAGTCGTCTAAAGGAAGATCACATCCAAGACTTGAGAACTATTTTCAATCTCATGCGCCAGCACCAACTCAAAATGAATCCCACCAATTCTTGGGTGTCTCTAGTGGCAAATTTCTCGGCTTTGTCATTACCTCTAAGGGTATACACGTGGATCCCGAGAAGATCAAAGCCATTCAAGAGATGCATCCTTCACGCAACCTAAAAGAGCTACGAGGATTCCAAGGTTGACTTGCATATATCAGGAGATTCATTTCGAATCTGTCTGGATGCTGCAGACCATTCACTCAACTCATGAAGAAGGGTGTATCTTTCGTTTGGACCGAAGAATGTCAACGAGCATTTGACGATATCAAGCGGTATCTCATGAATCTACCAGTCTTGGTGCCACCAATCTCTGGCATACCATTCTTAATGTATGTCCATGCTATGGATCATTCATTGGGTGCTTTACTTGCCCAAAAGAACAAAGAAGGCCATGAACAGGCCATCTATTATCTCAGTCGTACTATGATTGGTGCTGAACGTCGTTATAGTCCGGTCGAAAAAGAATGCCTAGCTCTTATGTTCGTTGTTCAAAAGACAAGACATTACATCATTGGTCAAACTATTCATGTCATTTCCCGAGTTAATCCTCTTCGGGTACTCATGAAAAAGCCTAGTACACTCAATTCTCGGCTTGCTACATGGGCCATTTTGTTAGCCCAATATGACATGGTGTATGTTCCTCAAAAGTCTGTCAAAGGCCAAGCACTAGCAGATTTCCTAGCAGCTCATCCTATTCCAGAGACGTCCAAACTTTACGATGAAATTCCAGACAAGATGTTAGAAGTCAACATGATATCTGAAGACTTTCCAACTTGGCATTTATTCTTTGATGGTGCATCCAGGGTCGGACCAAATGGTGCCATTGTAGCAGGAGTTGGAGTTGTCCTTGTTTCTCCAGACGGATCGACCATTCAAAGAGCTTACTCTCTAGATGAATCCTGCTCCAATAATCTAGCAGAGTACAATGCTCTACTCATCGGTCTTCAATTAGCCAAGTAATTGGATATCGAATATCTCGAAGTTTACGGTGACTCTAAGCTGGTTGTCAACCAGGTTAGAGGAACTTATGAAGTCTGCCATCAAGATCTGGTACCTTATCATGAAGCAGCTATCAATATGGCTACATTATTCAAAGCTTTCTTCATTGACTACGTTCGTTGAGCTTGCAATACCGAAGCAGATGCCTTGGCCAACCTTGCAGCTGTTTTAGCCATCCCTATCAAAAGACAGCAGGTGGTTGTTATTTCTAATCGAGAATTGTTCTGCATTGAAAACAATCGTAATATTGAGTTCAATAATTTTATTGAAGTCAATGTTATCGATGAAGACTGGAGAACTCCTTTCATTGACTTCGTGGTTCATGACATACTCTTCGAAGATCCTAAGGAGGCTACGAGTATTCGACGACGATCTATCCAATTTTACTACAATCAAACCACCAAGACTCTTTATCGACGAACTTATGACGGTCTTCTTCTACGTTGTCTTGCTGGTGATGAACCAAAACAAGTGTTGTGTGAAGCTCACGACGGTGTATGTGGAGCACATCAACCCGGTCCTAAGCTACAGGATCGCATCCGACGAATAGGTTATTACTGGCCCTCTATGATATCAGATGCCATTGAATATGCAAGAAAATATTGTGCTTGTCAAATCCATGCAGATTTTATTCATCAATCCTCTGAATTTCTGCATCCGACGGCTGCTTCATGGCCTTTTAAAGCTTGGGGGATGGACATTATAGGTCCTATCAATCCTCCTTCTTCTAGAGGACATCGGTTCATATTAGCAATAACCGACTACTTCTCCAAGTGGGCTGAAGCTATACCTTTGGTTGAAGTCAAGACCAGTGGCGTCATCAACTTCCTCAAACACCATGTCATCTATCGATTTAGTGTACCTCGAAGAATTATCCATGACAACGGATCTCAATTTATCAGCCAGAAGTTTACTATATTCTGTGATGATCACCGAATTGACAATATCGCTTCTACAGCTTACAATCCTGCTGCTAATGGATTAGCTGAAGCCTTCAACAAAACTATTATCAAGCTTCTAAAGAAGTTTGTATCCACTAACAAACGGAACTGGAGCGAAAAGCTTGGTGAATGTCTTTGGGCCTACCGTACTATGGTCCGCAACCCTACAGGCTTTACACCTTTCTCTCTGGTGTACGGTTGTGAAGCTGTTCTTCCTCTGGAACTTTAAATTCCTTCTTTAAGGATTGTCATTGCTAATGAACTCACTACAAAGAACAACGATCTTCTTCGACTTCAAGAATTAGAAGCACTTGACGAGAAGCGGCTAATGGCTCAACAGTACATTGAGTTATACCAGGCTCGCATCTCAAAGACTTTCAACCGCAAAGTTAAAGTCAGAGCCTTCCAACAAGGAGAACTGGTTCTAACAGTCAGACGTCCTATGACTATGACTCACATGAGCAAAGACAAATTCGACGCAAAGTGGGAAGGTCCCTATGTTGTAAGCAAAGTCTTCTCAAATGGAGCCTATCAACTCTCAGAGCTCGACGGTCGAGTTGCTATGATGCCTATCAATGGCAAGTTCCTTAAGAAGTATTATGTATAAATATAAATGCTTGTAAATTATCAGACAAGTTCAAGTTCATAAATAAGATTCAAATTTTATTTCATCATAAAAGATATTACATAATATCAAGGGAGGTCACTATCATCCTTCTCGACATTGGGACGAGGACCACTGCCGTCTTTCTCAAAGACACGGTCAACAAAAGAACTGAGAACCTCCTTGCTGGAACCCACCAAGAATTTATAAGCAGCCATCCTCATGGCCTCCTCTTCTTCAGTCTCTCCTGGTTCAAGCAAGAAGTCCAGGATATTCTGCGGTAGTTTGGGTGCAGACGAACCTTCGCCTACTCCTGCCTGCTTTGGCTGAATTGGATCAGCAGGACGTCCTTCGATGCCCGCCTCAACCTTCGGGGCTAGTTCAGCCTTCTTAGAAGCATCTCCAGACGACATCTTTATGTTGAAAAGGAGAAGTGTTCATTCCTATCAGATTTCTGTTCTATTTATAGGCAGAGATTCTCCAAACAACGAAGCGATACATTCATCCGACGGTTCATCCGTTCATTCGATTCATCCGACGGTTCACCCGTTCATTCATTATTACCCGACGGTTCGCCCGTTCATTCATTATTACTTGACGGTTCACCCGTTTATTAATCATCATTTGACGGTTCACCCGTTCATTCATTACCATTTGACGGTTTGTCCGTTTATTCCACCATTCGACGGTTTACCTGTTTATTTTGACGATTCATTTCGTTCACACCTTTTTGATGATTTGTTATCGTTCATCATCCACATCAACAACTTGTCGTTTTCGATTAAGTTGTCAATTGAAATAATAATATTCAACAAATTATATTCTGCCATATCCATATTACCTCTGAGCAGATATAATGAATATAATTATTTTCCTACAAAATTCAGAAATATATTATGTCATGTACCTCTGAATATATTTTTTATCTCTATTATTTATATCTGAACAAGATATGCAATAAATGATAGAGCCACAACAAAATATCTTTTATTAATCAAAATATGAGACATTACAAAAATACATGTGCTACAAAAGATATAAAATGTTCTTTTTACTGAGACGGAGGCATTATCAGAGCAGCAATTTGCTGCTTCAGAATATGTAGCCGCTCTTTACGAGTTGACATCACCCTCCTCCTGGCCTCTTCCATCCCGGTTTCTTCATTAAAAGTGGGCATGGTCACCGTTCGGCGAGTAATCTCTGCATCATGAGCTGCTACATATTCATCCCTTTCCTGAATCAGAGCATTGAATTGTTGGACTGCAATTTGATGTTCAGTGACTTCATTCTCTAGCTCCTCTTGGAGATGAGCAATCTCTGCTCTCAGCTCAGTAGCTCGTTTCTTTTTTCTCTCGGCAGTTGAAGTCACTTATTCTAGCTTGGACTGATACTCAGCAGATTTTGCAGAATAGGCCTCCAAGAGGTTCTGGAGATTTACCCTTTCAATGTCAGCTGCTTGAGCCATTTGTTCAAACTCTGCCTGAACTAGAGGTTCCACTTCCCCTTTGTTGAGTTCCTTATAGTTCTTTATGGATACTTCCAGCTCATTCAATATATGATCGAGGAGAGTGGCCTGAGCCTCGTCACCATGTTCTCGGATGGCCTTCACCAAGAAAGAAGTCGGACCTCTAACCATAAAAAAATCTGCATCTTCTTTATCCATCATTCTATTGACTAGAGGTCCCAGAGACTCGAAGAAACATCTGGTGAATGATTGAATTACAAGCTGATTAATCGCCAGAGTACCAGGAGTTGCAGCTACTCCTGTTGATGACGAGGCCGCAGGATGCTCAAATTCTCGTATCTGAACAGCAGGCTCTTTAAACAAGGGAACTAATGTGGAGCTAGTTGCCCCTCCTGGTTGTTCCTCTGCAAAAGTAAAGATTGATTATTTCGCATGTCATTGGCTATTGATAAAAAGAATCGAAAGTAAAAATAATCTTACCATGGTTGGATCCAGCTGCAGGGACAGACTCTAGCTGAGCAGAAGTGGCTTCAGGCATTACTGCCTGACTACTTCCTGCTTCAGAGCCATAGGATAAGCGATGACTGCTACTAGCAATCACCATTGTTATAGGTACTATGTCCGTGCACGTTGGAGGTACTGGAGAAGATTCGATTTCTGCATGGGATACAAATAAAGACGTCAGTTATCAATTTATAAAAAGAAGATTTCTAAATTCATTCTATACCTTGGCGATCAATGATGGGAGTTTCCTCCGGGGCTGCTTCTTCATCTGCTGGTTTCTTCGGAGATGCCTCTACCTCAATATCCTTTTTAGGATTTAAGGTATCATCAGCAGAATGAGGAGTCATATGTTCTTCATCATCTCTTTCGGGATCTTGTATATCTTTATCAACATCCTCAGATGAGGAGCTCTCCTTATCTTCATCTTCCTCTGGTGCATTTCTACTGGTAGTTGCAGCATTTTGATCAATATAGTCCTCCAGCGGGCCGAAGTCGCAATCCTCTAAAGCTGCAATCACTTCCCGATCCTCCTCATCGCGGAGTGTCCTTGGTGTAAGAGGAAGATGAGTCGTATCCGCAGCAGGTGAAGGAGATCGTGCCACATCATGCTCTTCCTCTATGACATTATCTCTAGGCTCTTCGGCCTCATTTCTCAGATTAAGTTCTCCTCCCTGCTCAATATCTTCTCTATGTTCTGGACTAGGACTTTTATTCCTAGCCTCAGAAATAGGAGTGGGAGACGACATAGTGATTCCCGCTGCAGCATCTGCCACTATTGAAGACAAAACTTGTCTAGAAGAAGAGACCATTCGATTTCTTCTTTGGGACAGCTTCTTCTTTCTTTTCAGTGGCCTCTCAGGGCTCTCTGGGTTCTCTATGTTCACTGTCTCGACTTGTTTTTGTACAGAAGTCGGGGTGGCAGTTTCTTCTTGCTGGGTTGTCTCGGCCAGTTGTCGAGATTGAGATCTTGTGGTAATCTTTTCTGAAGAATGATCTAGGATCAGTTTCTTTTTTGCAACAGGGACGGAAGGCTCATCTCTCCTTCTCTTCTTAGCCGGAGATTTGGCAACTTTCAAAAAAATGCGCAGTAGCACGTTAGTCTCCTCAGAGAACATAACGTCCCTCAAAACTTCTAAGGGTGCATCTGCCGGCTCGTGCACCTCATCATTTCCTGGAAGCGACAAGATGACTCCTCCCTTCTTCAATCTTGTTGCAGATGCGAAGCTATCCGCAAGATTGAAGTTCTTAGCAAAAGTATTCAATGATGTATAAAACACCGAATACGTGAACAGCATACGAGGGCCATGAGTACTGTTCACCGGCATCGAGAACGTTGCTTTCGTATCTCGAGCATTGTAATAAGCCCAAGCTCGGGCTCTATCTATCAGAAAACATTTTCCTTGTAGGCATGTGATGGCATTTCCTACGTGGAATTGGTCGTACCCAAACTGCCGAGCAAACTGGCTGGAAAGATATGGCTCTAAGTAGCATTCTTCTTCGAATCGATATACCAAGTGAGATGGTCGAATTATCTTCAACCAATTAAAAGCTGTACGACTCAAAGGTTGCGTCTTTGAGTCAATCATGTTGATTGGCATCTGTTCAAATCCAGCGGGAGGATCAGTACAATAGAAGTTCCACCCTTTGCCAAGATTCAGAGCGTATCTGCAATCTCTCAAAGAAGTGTATCTCCACTTACCGTGAGAGAATCTTCGCAAAAAGCTGCTGCCGACTGGTCCCATGCCGGGGTCCATCAATGTAGGATGGTGTAGAAGCAACCACCCGAACAGATAAGTATATGGTAATTCTAGCCGAGGGAACTCTTTCTCACCCTTAGCTTTCAGCATCGATTCTACGTACAGGCAGAGACTGGCGTTCAATCTACAAGTCATCGCCGATAAGAGATCCATTTAGTAGCCGAAGACTAATCGAACGGCAGCAAAAAGGACACCGCGGTGGAAGCGGTCTACAACACTTGATCTAGGGACGACGAATCGGCGGAGCCAATACGTCAGAAATCCTGCTAACTGGGCTTCTTTCGACATAAATCGATACCCTATTCTCATATAACTCTCAAGAAGGTCCCCTTTCTTTAGAGGAGGACATTGATAATCATCCTTCATCTCGACATCAAAGTCCCTACTTTCCTCCTTCAACTTCACCACCTCAGTGCTGCTCAGTGTCTTGAAGAAGTCGGGGTTGCAGTTATCACGTTCCTTGGTTTTCTTCTCCTTAATATGATTGAGGAACAGATAAGGTAACCATTTAAAAGAATAACAGGTACCAGATGTACCACTTTGATAATATAGAGAGCAGATTTTGTAATAACACAACAGTTCTTCGAAGGCTGCCACCATAGCTGCATTCTCTTTTTTAAGTTTGTCCAACTCATCATTAGTTGGGACAAATTCCTCATACGGGTTATCCCCCATCGGCAAGTAAGAGATGTATTGCATCTCATGAAGAGCAAACCCGATCTCTCCACAGGGAGTCATAAAAGTCCCTGTCCTGTAGTTATATCTTTCTGCTAGAGCCAGGAATAGATGCGAGTTGGGGGCAAAGCCGTAAACAGTGGCATGCACTGCTTGGTACAAGTTAATTTGCTGAAGTTTGTCTTCAAACTTAGTCAAAATCCAGTTCGCTATGCAACTCCATCTCTTAAAATCTGGATTCACCAGTCCAGTTAATCTGAGATCTTGTTCTGGATACTTTCCTTCGACCTTCGCAAATTCATTTGCAAATATTGGAGTTCTGACGGGCAATAACAAGGAAGAATTTTCCGACGGAATACAACCGGGCTTCAAACCTCTGAGCAAGACACTATATCGTTCCGAAGAACTGTAGAACATGTCCTTCTTGTTCGGCCCCTTCTTCATAAAAATCTTTCCTGGCCGGGCATCCTGAAAAGGCGTGAGATTCCATTCCATCTTCCTCGGATAGCTTGTATGAGCATATCGAGATAAAGGAAGGCAGCGGAAAACATCTGTTATAAAGACTGTCTTGTCTTTATACTGGAAAATTCGCTCTTCCATCCTTGGCCTCGGCTGAGAGCTCTTCTCAAAAGCCTCGCCAAACAGAAATAGGGGAACCATGGCATCTACTGATTGCAAAGGTTGCCCGTTCATCAGACATAGTAGAGTTTCATTATCTTGAGCTATCAAGATAGCCTGGCGGGAAGTGGGCAAATCATACTGAGGATAGTGCACATGGGACAGGTCCTCTTTGTATTCTGATTCAGAAAGAGTTCCTACAAAGTTCTCGTATTCCGGATCTTCTCTGGTATTAACTGCATCAAGCAAAGAAAACAAATTTTTCAGTACATGGAAAATCAAGAATGCTATTGCACAAACATCAAACTGCGCAAATCATCAGACTGAGCAAACAAACAGTCATCAGTTTGTGCTAGCTGGCTCGCGTAAATCAGCAAATTGCGTTAACTTTTGTCAGCGCAGTTCAACCAATTGCGCAAAAAGTCATCCTTCATAAAAATGAAGAACGAACTGATTCGTGCAACCAAAACCCTAAAAAGGGTGGCACAACTTGATCACATCTCTAAAAAGAGATGGATCCTGAAGAACAGTGAGATCAAAACCCTAAAAAGAGTTTTTGATTAGGTTATCTACCTAGCAGTGCGGGATGAGCGGTCTCGTGACGAGAAGCACGTCGCGCAACCCTAGCCGAAGGTTCGACGTAGGCCTTACCCTTGGCAGCGGTGGAGGATCGCTTGGGGGCCATCGAGATCGTCGGAAAAGAAAGGAAGAAAGGGCTCAGAATTTCTCTCTCAAGTGCACGAAGAAAGCAAGTAAAGAATACTTCGAAGTATGAAGAGGACTGTTTATAGTTTTCAAAAACGAAACGGCCGCCTTAGATTGCGCCTGAAAATGGGGCTAATCCCTCAGATTGCGCAGACAGCTCACTACATACGCAAATTGATTTAAATTTCAAAATTTAAAGTATTTCAAAATTTTGGATAAATTAAACTTTCGAAAACTTTGAAGGGGGTCTTGTAGGTCCTAAAAAAATCAAGTTGCACACATCAACAAAGTCAAAAAATCAAGAAATTCAACTTTCAAGTGAACTGCACAGACATCAGATTGCGCATTATACAGACTGCGCAGACTAGACTGCGCACACTCTCAAGTGCGCAGGCTGACATGGCAAAAGTCATCATTACCTGACATAATCAAATCTTCTGACAGCTGACAGCACGAAGATCAAGGAGACTGTTCGTTTATTACGCCGCACAGCGCACGAGAATGGCTGACAGCTGGCAGCGCATTCGAAGACAGCATAATCAGTTAGTCTGAATGATGCGCAATCCATTCCTGCACAAGCCAATGCCTGTGCAATTCAGGTTACGCATTCTATCATGATAACTAATAAAGTACACGTGGCACTCATGCCATCAATTGCTCACTACGTGGCAACTGTCTACCCACGATCATGCACAATTCAATCAAAAATTGCCATGTGTCCAAGACAGCTGGACCACGATCCAACAACTGTCTGCGCAGTCCATTGTTGCGCAATCTAATTGCTGCGCAATCCATTATGCGCAGTCCAGAATAACTAAAAAGTTAGTTATTTCCAGAACTCTATAAATAGAGTTTCAAGTCTTCATTCATGAGGAGGAGATCATAGAGAGATCAGACATCAAAGTGCAGAAATCGGAGAGTTCAGGAGTTCTTGTCAAAGTGCTGCTGCATTCTTCCGAGGCTTTTGCCTTCAATTCTCCGAGGCTTTTACCTTCAAATCAACTTCAGAGGTTATCGTCTTCAAAGTTCACATCGTCCAAGGGATAAAGCAATCGTCTTCTAGATTGGATTCCGAAAGTTGTACCTTTTCCAGAATTCTTGTAATCTTTACAAAGTTTGTATCAATAAAGTTCTACACTTTTGTTTTTGTAAACAGTTGTGAGATAGGTAAAGAGCCAGGTACTAGATCGATAGTGAACTCCACCTCTCGATCAGAAGGTAATCCTAGAAGATTGTCGGGAAAGACGTCTAGAAATTCTGATATAAGGGGATGAAGGGGGTTCGGTTTCTTCTGTGATGGAGGAGTAGAAGACATAGCCCATGTTGTCTGGTGCTCGAACCACCTCGAACTTGGGTCCTCCAGGTGGACTAATGATGACACTACCTTGGTGACAATCTATCAGAGTATGCTGCTCACTCAACCAGTCCATTACCAAGACTACGTTGTAGTTAGGGAGAGGCATTACTAAAAGGGGTGCTAGGAAGGTATGACCCGAGATATAGGGCAGGTGCAAGTCTCCGTGATTGGGATAAGTCCACCTCCGATTATTACTCTACAAATAATCTTACTACATCCTATATCTAAGTGATATACAGTAATAAAGTTAAATGATATAAAGCTATGTGAAGCCCTCGAATCAAATAAAGCTAAAGTCGGGTGCGAATGTAATAGAATAGAACCTGCGATGACATCCCCTGCAACCTCCGGTTCTGTCTCTGGTTCCTCAACGGCTAATGCAAAAGCTTGCCCTGTTGTGCTGGTTGTAGTGCTGCTGCTGGATAGGTAGTGGACCTCTTTATTGTCCTGCTCCAGTCTTATTGAACACAGTTGGATAGTCCTTCACCTGGTGGGTGGCAAACCCATAAGAAAGGCAATATCCTAACTTCTTTTTATAGATTTTTATGGTGTGACCGGGTCTTTCGCAATAAGTGTAGTTGGGCGCCTTCGGTTGGTTGTACTGGGGTGCTCTTTTGGGTGCCGCTGACTGCTGCTGGGATCGTTGGGGGTAAGATAGCCTATTGTTGTGGTTGTTAAACCTCTTAGAGTTGCCCTGGTAGTTATTGTTGGATCCTGGATGCTCTCTCTTGGGTAGGGCAGGCGAACTGGCATCAACATCTTGAGCCACCTTCAATATTTTGTCATAACTCTTCACACCATTTACGGCCCCCAAGGTGCGGATCTCCTCTCGCAACTACACCGAAATTTCTTGGCATGCTCCACTGGGTCATCCACCAGACGGGTGGCAAAACTGTCGAGTCGGTTGAACTCAGTTGTATACTTCTCGATAATACGGTCTCCCTACTTCAGGTCATAAAATTGTCTCCCCATAGCTTCCAGGGCGCCTTCCGAAATGAACTTCCGCTTGAATTGCTTCTTGAAGGAACGCCAGAAGAATCCTTCAGTCTGGAACCTTGGCTCATTTATGTACCAAATGCTAGCCAAATCCCTGAGTTGAAGAGCGACGACCTCAACCATGAGGTCATCAGGGAGCCGAGCGATGCTGAGGAGTCGCTTCATATCATCCAGTCATTCATCTACGTAGATGATGCCATTTGTTCCTTTGAAAGGGCGCGGGTCCAATTTCTTAAAGTTCTCAATGTTTTCGACCTTAACCTGGACAACAGGTTTCTTGTCAGGCTTGAATTTCTTTAAAAAATATAAACTTTTAAATTCTTATTTACCTTAACAGGCCTCTGTTCTGACTGAGATGATGTTAGGGTTATATACTAAAAGCACCACTTTTGTAGTAACCTTATCTTCTTAAATTTGAATGAGAATCATATTGGCAAATGTTTGTATATTGTATTTGTTGCAAGTGTTAATGCAAATGTCTGATATTCTATATTGTAGATAATATGGTGTGTGGTACCACACAGAAGATCATATTATCAGTTCCCTACAGAATATATAAATAGTTCACAACCTAGATGGACTTGGACAATCTATTGGAATGGCTTGTAGTGTAATCTGGTATTAGTCTATCTTGACTATAGGTTTACACTAGTACACTGTGTGTATTGAACAGGACCACTTGAGGTTGTTCTCTTTGTACTGACTATATAAGAGAACAAACACCTCTGTTATTATGGATATTTGTGCTCTTAATCCGAATATAATAATAGACGTGTATATGTAGTATGCATTACTTTGACTCATGAAAGAGTGAGATTCATTATGGGTCAACAACCTCTATAAATTGGGTAATAACATTGTATGTATGATGGGTTATTGATTATAAATAGAATCCATGTCCCGATACATCAGGTTGATGATGTCCCCTTAAGAAGCTCATAAGGATTGTCATATAAACCCTGTAGGTGGATTATATCCGATAAGACAAATAATGTTGAGTGGTACTACTTAAGGATAAAAGATATCGAATCAATATAGTTGTCAGTAACTTAATTTGATCGATGGACATTCGATATCTTAACATGGGGAGCCAAACGAGCATATAATAAAAGGAGCCCACAAACATAATTTGGGATTAGAGAGGTAGTGCAACAATAGCTCATTAGTGGACCAAGCTATTGTTAAGGTGCCTGGATTGTGTGTTCGGGCTGAACACGGAATATTCAGATCCGTTTGGAGGCCTAACCATAATTTCTCCTCATGGTCCCTGCCATAGCCTATACATATTCTCTATTCTCTGGCCGCCAAATTACTGATCAGAAATTTGAAGCTTTCTCTAAATTCGTGATTCACGTAAGGAGAGAAAGAGAGGGCTGCCAAGGAGAAGAAAAGGTTGGAAGATCATCGCCCACACGATGTCCAACTCGAGAAAGTAATATATGCAGAAGATCTTGGGATCGTCCGCTCGAGATTGCCAAGAACTACTTGTCTTCTTTTCGCCACAGGTATAATTCGTGAACACTAGTTTCTGCCTATGAAGGGTTTGAACACGTATTAAATCTGTTTAACTTTCTATCGATCAACACACACACCAAAGTAAGGGTCCTGGGAATCCCCAGTTCCATCAATTGGTATCAGAGCCACTTTGGATCTGCGTATTGATTGATACGTCCATGTTGTCCAATAAAACTTGCGTTGTGTAATAGTCGGTAGATGTAGATATATTCTAACTCGATTTTGCAGGCATCTTAGATCCAACTATTATGGTCCAATGCATGTTTTGTTTTGTGATTGTTTTAAACCATGGACATGTCGTGGATGTTGTTGTTGCTGTGGATGTAATTAAAATCACGAGGGTTGATCGTGCTTATAATTTTATTTTTCAATCTAGATTATGTGTGAACTCCTTTGGGAGGCATAGGATTAATGTAATCTTAATTATTTTTATCAATCGTGATGGCGGTGGTAGTTATTTCGGATGCCGAACGAGATGCTGGTTTTAAGCAGTCCAGAGGCAGACGGATGGTTTTCGATGAAGGAATCGACAGCCAATACCTTTAATAATAAAAAAATTGGGGCTGCCCCGAACCCCGTAACCTGACCGGACAGGTCGAACCTCGAATAGATCTGCGTGGTGCCAGATTTTGGATTCGGATAGTTGAGGACAGAGCAGGAAAGATGACCATAATAGTTGGATATTTTTCTCTTATTTGTTGTCATTTTGCTTTTTTTGATTATGCATGTTTATTATTGTGTGGATGTTTTTTTTTGAAAAATTGGGCCTATATTAATAATGGACAATATGGACATAATATCAACTAGTAGAAAATCCCTCATTGTTAAATAACTAAGTGGGAGAGGATATTTATTTAGTATAAATCATATGGTCTCCATTACTGGTTTGTAGGTGATGTAATTATACTTGCGCGTTGACTTTAGTACATTCCTCCATATCTGATGAGTATAATTATGGATCACCAGTACAAACTTCCTTAGGGATAATTGTAGAAAGTTACCTAGTATGTGTTCACTTTTCTATCTGAAGGAACTCATTACAAGGTAATGGACTTAGTATTAAGTAATGGTATACACTTAAATACAAATAATGGTATCCACCCCATCGGAGTCACTGCTATTATTTGTATGACCAGAGTAAGACCAACATATTAATTTTATTTGTCATAAAGTTATGTTGACATGATAGTAAAATTAATAGGTAGTACCTACTTGAACAAAGTTTAATTTGTATACGTCCACACTATCGTGGCATGCTAAATTCATGATGTTCAAGGTGTTGGTAAATTTCTTATTATTGTTTTGAGGGAATCAATATTTAATTAATTCAAAAAGTTTTTGCCCTACATAATTTTTATTTATGTAATTCTCAGGATTTCATAAATAGGTTCTTTCGGTCTACTTATGGCGATTATTAAAGAAAACAAACTTACAGGACCTAATTATATTGACTGAAAATGTAATCTGGACATTGTCTTGACTACTGAGGAGTACAAATATGTACTTGTTGAGGAATGCCCACCTAAGCCTAATGCTAATTCTGATGAAGAGGTCAAAGAGGCTTATAAGAAGTAGAAAAAGGCAGATGAGATGGCGCGGCGTTATATTCTGGCATCTATGTCAAATGTACTGCAACAGCAGCAGCATCAGGCCATGGCCACGGCTTATGACATGATGTATAACCTCAAGGAACTCTTCGGACATCAGAGTAGAGCAGCTAGGCAGTTTGTTATGAAATGTTTGATGAATACAAAAATGGTTGAGGGTACACCAGTAAGGGATCATGTTCTCAAGATGATGGGTCATCTGAATGAGATAGAGATCCTTGGAGCTGAAATTGATAGGGAATCCCAGGTCGATATCATTCTCGGGACTCTGCCTAAAAGTTTTGACATTTTTTGCCTTAATTACAACATAAACAAAAGGTTGTATAGTTTGGCAGAACTTGCAAAAGATCTACAGGATGCTGAATTTCTCTTTAGACAGAGCGGTCATATTTTTGTTTCTGAAAAGGCTTCTACTTCTATGCCAAAAGACGGTAAGCAGAAGAATAAAATTCAGAAACAGGTGTTAGCCATGAATTATAAAAGAACAGAATAATTATATCGGAGAACTGGACTTTTACTTCACAATACAAACTCGCTCGTACAAAGAAAGCCTAGGGACAAAAACCTAGGTACAGCAATCTAAGTACAATTGTTTAGTTTTTTCTAGGAGGTGACGGTAGAGGCTCGGGAAAGCGACGGCAGCTCTGCCTTACTCCTTGGACGATCGGACGCAGCCTTGGCTCTGGTGAAGAAATGCTCTTGGACGTGTGGGGAGACTCCCTTGCGCCTTCGGTTGCTAGATCTCTGGATGTCTCTGTAGTGTTCTTCCTTTTCTCTGCTCTCTCCTTGCTCTTCTCTCTGTCTCCTTTTTTTACAAGGGAATGGCACCTTGCTATTTATAGGAATAGGGTATGCTCATTAGGGTTTGCAAATGATTGCCTCCTTCAGAAGTTGGCGGTTAAGGATCAATGAATCTGGGTCACTTGTCTTGAATATAATAAATTTGAGCAATTAATATGATTGCATCAAATCTTTGTGGGCAATAAATGTTGATTGCCATGAATATTCATGATTTATGATAGCCTGTCACGTGTCTAATTTGCTTGATTTGATTTGATCTGGGCTATTATGATGATCGTAATAAATCTGATTTTGTTAGGATTTGTTAGCACCCATAGTTCCAGGGAAGATAAGACTGCCATGTGACTCAATTGTCGCAAAGAGCGCCACGTGTCTCAACTAGACCGTCCTGGCCGAGCCGCATATGGGGGGTCCTCTCAGCCGCATGAAACATGCAGCCGCATGAGGATGGGCAGCCGCATGAGGATGGGCAGCCGCATGAGGATGGGCAGCCGCATGCAGAGGGGCAGCCGCATGCAGAGGGACAGCCGCATGGGAATAGACAGCTGCATGCAGATAGGCAGCCGCATAGGGATAGGCAGCCGCATGCAGATGGGCAGCCGGATGGGGATACGGATAGGCAGCCGTATGCAGATGGGCAGCCGCATGGAGTGGCCTCGGGACTTGGTGGATTTTGCCAGCTGTAAGGAAATTTTCTCCTCTTTCCTAGGATCATGCCATCATGTCAGAGTCATTATTACGTCCTTATGTCAGAGCTGTCATAGCTGTTATTTGTCAGAGCAGCCGTCAGGGCATTAAATGTAGCCGAATGTAGAGAAGAATTGTTGAAGGCCACATGACTTCTTTCTGAGCCGCATGAATCTATCCGAACCGCATGGACCCCTGAGCCGCATGGACTTCTAAGCCGCATGGGGATCCTGAGCCGCATGGGGATCCTTCTGTCGGAGCCGCATAGGTCTTTTTTTATTCTTTTCCATGCTTCTATAAGATCCCCTTCAAAGTTTTCAATTTGCAAAATTGAAATACTTTGAATAAGAAGCATGGCCATGTAAAAACCCTTCGGGCCGCATAGGATGTTCTGGCCGCATGGATGTCTCAGCCGCATGGTCTCCTCAGCCGCATGGCCATCTGATCCCCATGGGCTTTCCAGCCGTATGAACTGCTTAGCCGCATAGACTTCTTGTCACGTCTTCATGCCACGTGTGCAAATCTTTGCATTGATTGCCTTTGATTTGAGCCATCTTTTGGGGGGAGTTCCAAGAGTCAGCTTATTAAATTTTAGATTTTCTTTGGATGAATCTCCTTCATGAGAGGGGGCAAAATCCTAGGAGTCGGTTTTGCCTGTAGCACACGACCCGAAGCGCTCCATCGGTCCACGTGCTTCTTTTCCCCTTTTGTCCTTCTATAAATAAGAGTAATTAAGAGAAGAAATCTCTTTACTCTCTCCTTCAACCCAAGCCTTTCCTGCCCTGACTGTCATTCTCTTCTTCGATCACCAATGGCTACCAAGAAGACTGTTGCGGTGAAGGGTAAAAAGGCGGCATCTTCGTCGGCTGCGGCGACGAAGGGCAAGAAAGCTGCTTCTACTTCGACTGCGGCGATGAATGATAATGTGGCAGCTCCTCCGCCAGTCGATGTGCCCGCAGTTCACCCCGACGTCCACCCCCTATTGCTGGTAAGGACGATGTGTGAGCATGAACCCTAACTGTTGTGGCTATGTCGCATGCTCTATGCAAGAGCCTTCATCTTCATGTGTGCCGCATGTATGTCTTATGTCCGAGCCGTATGGGGTATGCTCCATGTCCGAGCCGCATGAGAATTGTTACTGTGGTCGCATAAGCACTTCGCCAACGGGGCCGCATAAGCTGTGCTGGGCCGCATAAGCTCGTACGAATTCGTTTGTCGCATGAGCCGCATAAACTTATCTGAACTATGTCACATAAGACTTCGTTTAGACAGAGCCATATGAGAACACTGCCGCATGAACCTTTGCTGGACGGAGCCACATAAGTATTTTCTGAGTTGGGCCGCATGAGACTCCATTAAATTGGAGCCGCATAAGCTCGAAAACACCAATCAGTTCTCCTTGTCCATCTTTTTAACTTATTTCTTTTGTCCTCTTTTCAGTGAATTTTCCAGTTAATACTGCGGGGGAACCTCTGGTGGGTCAGGCCCAATTTGCTATAGGAGTCCGGCTTGACCAACTAGTTTGGCAGGTGGTAGAACAACTGCCCAAGAACGAGCCTGAGGAGAGGCTGACTCTTATCAAGAACCAGCCATTTCACTTTCTCTATGCCATGCTGAACTCAGGGCGATTGGAGAAAAAGTACCTGAAGCCGGCGTTCTTCTTCGGAGATGCCCTGACTGTGAAGAACTCTCGGGTATTGGATATATCTGAGAATTAGAATTTTATTTCTGCCGGAAGGGCGATCCATATCCCCCAGATGAAGCGTCATTTCCCATTGGTGTGGTTCAATATGTTGCCGGTGGATAGGAGGATTCAGGAATCCTTGACGCCGAGCCGGTCGGGAATGATTGTGGGTAACATCCACTACAATAAGCATGTTAGATCAGCATACGCGGGCAGGGAACCGGTCAGCTGTTCCGTGATGGGGCTAGTCCCGGGTACCTTCTTAAATGTGCAAGGTCCCAATTTTTCATTCTCTCAAGCCGACACTTTCCTGAATCGACTTGCTCGAAAAGGGTCTTATCCCATTGACCGGCTCTCGCTTTTGAATTGGATACGCCCCATCCCTTCATGGGCCAATTTGACCAGGTAGATTTTATAAGAATATGGGACTTTCCTGCGTGAGGTTCGTCTTTACTACGCCATCCGGGGCCACCCCATCCGGGGTACATGTCACGGACTGCCCATCAATAAGAAGTTGTTCATGGCTCTCTTAGAGATGTACAACTAGCGGACAGGGACCTTCTTTGTGCTAGGAGGGGAGATGGACCTCGCTCTTCATGAGATGCACGCCGTCTCTAGGCTGCCTTGGGGCAATGAAGTGTTTGAAGTATATACTCCGAAGAACGAAGAGTTCGAAGATTTGGAGCAACGATATTCGGGTTTCATTGTTGTCTATCAGGAGTTACTGTGTCATCATAGTTACTGTCAGCAGACAACCAAGAAAGATAGTAACTCGGAAGGGAACCTTCCGTATACTAGGGCTTGGCTCTCCCACCATTTTTAGCAAGGTGCCTCAGGCCGGGTTACTCCCCGGAATCCTCTGACCCGAGAGCAAAAACAGGATCTGGTGTTAACTGCCAAGAAGTCGAAGGCCTTGAGCGACACATTTGGGAGTCAAACTGATTCCTTTGATTATTTTTATCAGGATATCTAGCCGTTGTCGGAGAAGGCAATCCTGGCAGGGTTCTTGATGGTATGGCTACGAAATTGCGTGGTCTCAGGAGGAGCTGGTTCTATTGAGAGGATCAGCCGAAATTTTATCCTTCCTGCCGTGAAGCTGGCCTTCGAGGTCAGGCTGGCTCTTCTTCTGGCCATGGTGTACAGTATACACCATGGCCTCCGTACTTTTTTATCCAAAGTTATTGCACGTGACACAGCGATGAACTTTGAGCGAATCGAGTTGCCTTATCACTATCTGATGGGGTGGCTATTAATGCACTGCCGGTCTTTAATAAGACCTGGCCCAGAAGATGGTGTAACTGACGATGATGCTTTTATCTTACAGTACCGCCGGATGTCCTAGGAGTACAATACTATGCCCGCCTGTCGGAGGGCGCTGGCGAGGGTGGATGGATATAACTTCTTCGTGTCTGTTCCCTATTTTTCTGCTGAGGAGGTGGAGAGTGTACATGTTGATGGTACCGGGCCTCCTTTCCTCTTACCTGAGAGGATGCTTCTTTGGTTGTGTAACATCCGTCCCTCGCACTTAGTATATCGCAACCGTAATACCGTCTACCTGGAACCTTACTTACCCAGCCGGTTCTTCCGCCAGTTTGGGTATAGCCAGCTGTTCCTAGAGAGTCCCAGCTCTTGCCTGGGCTTTGAAGGCAGTGTTCTGGATGGCATCAGAGCCTGGCTTTATTATAATATTTCTCATACCCGTGCTAGTTTCTCGGTCCCTGATGCTGAGACGCAAAGGAAGATTTTGTATTTAGCGGCTCTCTACCACGTCACTGCGAGCAGGTTTTCGGTTAATTTTGACCCTCGTACCAGTTTTATTGTTGGTACCGGCTTGGCAGAGAAGCCCCAGGGGTCATAGAAAAGGAAGCAGAGGGCGAACACGGTTCCTGTGTTGAACTCGGAGTCCACCACTGCGGATGAAGAAGATGGTGAGCAGGGTGCTGATGATTCTCTCCCTCCTCTAGACGAGGTGGCGGCGGAACAACCGCCCATTGTATTCGATGAAATGGTGGCGGATCAGCCACCTGATGTGCCTAGCCCTCCACTTAAGCGGAGCAGGAGTGAGTCTACTGATATCGACATGACTTATTCCATGAAACGAGCTGCTGTTAGATCCCGTCGGCTACTTATCGAGGATGTTGACGCTATTTCTGAGGTGACTCGAATTATAGTCGTCTTCTCCTTCATTTTTCTATACTATGGCCTAATCATTTTCCTTTATTCTTTTAGGCGTCAGAGAAGTCGGTTTCTCGAGAACCGGCCATTGAGGTCGATCCGGCCCTGACCACTTTGGTCAATGAATGTGCACCGCTATCATTTCTGATGGGGTTCTTCCGGAGGCGGCCGAGGAGTCCCACCTTGCTGAGGACTCAACCCATGGGGACGGGGGCTCTACTGCACCTGTCCCTGAGACAGTTGAATTTCAATGGGGTGACGCTAAACTGGCTGGATCCCTTTCCAGGGTGGTTAGGGCAGAAGAACCAGCTGAATTTAACTTGGAGGTCGCGGGTGAGGAGACCACGACAGTTACGAGCGAGCTGCATCCTCCATGCTCCTCTCCTGGTAAGATAAGCCAAATCTTAACTTGTGAGGAGGCCTATATGCTCTATCATCACATCCTTCGGGTTAGACTGATTGATGGTTGCTCTGGACATACAGGTCCTGCCTCTCCAGTGCCGATGATGGACATTGTTGAGACAGGCTCTGCCGAAGGGGAACTGGCAGAGAGGAGCGTACCTCCTTCTCTTCCGACTCATAATGAAGGACCTCCCGCTGGCTTGATTTCGGAAAGTCAGGTGGCAGCATAGCCGGGGCAGGGGACAATGGTCCTTGCGTCCTCTTCTGCTCAGGCGGCTCCGAGAGTCGACCTTTCTACTTTGCCAAGTGTCCAGACTCTTCGGGTGGAGAAGGAGGAGTTAGCCGCTATCCGCGCATCTTTCAGCTCGGAATTTGTCTCTCTGGTGGCAAGTTCTAGCGTGCCTCCTTCGACATTATCGGCCACGCTTCCTTTGACGCCGTCCTCTACGAAAGTTCTGGAAGAAGCGTCACAGGACGTGGTTGACAGCTTCTATCACCATTTGAAGAGGGGGGTTGCGGCTGCTGTGGAACGAGGGACCCCTTTTGTCTTGGCCCGACAATGCGCCCAGGGTCACGTTGATATTCTTAAGACTCTTCCCGGTGGGGCGGGGGTAGCTGCGCTTCTGGAGACGAAATTGCTGGAGGCTGATCAGTTGATGGCCCAGGTTCATGTGCTGCGGTAAGCTGATTTGTCTGCTGCTATAGATCAAGAGTGCGGTTTCCTCACAGCTGCCATAGAGAAGATAAGGGCGGCTCGGGATAAGACCAAGCCGGTCATACAGAAGGACCTCCATGATCTGTCTGAGCTATATGATTAGTTGAGCCGCGAGAGTGAGGATATTACGGCTCGGGAAGCGACTGCCTCCCAGGGGATCATTGACATGCGGGAGCAGATCCTTGAGTTTCAGAGGAAGTTAGCTTTCCTGGAGTCTGAGCTTGAAACTGCCCGCACCGAAAGGGGGCGGATTATCCAGGAGGCTGACAGAGTTAATCGAGCTTCTGCTGGCCTGGAGCTTGCCCTGAAGAAGTTGGAGGATGGCTGGCGGGCACACATGGACTTGGATAATACGGAAAGATTGTCCCAGGAGGCTGAGCGCCGAGCTAGGCAGCGGCTTAAACGGAGGACCACCTTGGTGAAGAACCGTCTCCTGGAATTATGCACCGCCGAACCATAGACGGCTTTTTTTTCTTCTTTTGTTTCTGTTCTTTTCCTTTCTTTAAGTGGGACGTTGTCCCTAGAACATGTAGTACTTTTGCCTTCCAAATAAAAGAGTATGCTTTATTCTACCTTTATTTGTACTGCTTGTTGTGCTTGTGGTGTTATGGTGGTATTTGCCCCACTTGGGGGACTGTTTGTGGACCTATTACCCTTGGTATATCTGGGTTTTAGGTATGGATAACAAGTTTGATGGGGATACCTGGAACAATTCCACGGTAACGTGGTCATGGACGTTCATGGTATCGGGAGAAAGAATGCCATGGAGCAGCTGGGCTCCTAGGGCATGATGAGGAATGGTGTGCATGTACTAGAAAACTTAGTACATCATTTGTAGTCAGTAGACGACATTTATGGGCCTATTATCCTTGGTTTACCCTGGTTCAGGATACGGATAATAGGACGAGAAAAAACTAACATACTTACTCAGAGGTAATGAGGACATGGCAAGTATGGGGGTTTTACCGCGGAGTCTTCCTACTCAGAGGTAATGAGGACAAGGCAGGAGTGGACTCAGGGAAGGATATTTGTGGTCAACAGAGGACATTTGTGGACCTATTATCCTTGGCATACTCTGGTTTTGGGTACGAATAATAAGTCGAAAGGTAACCAGCATACTTACTCAGAGGTAATGAGGACATGGCAAGCATGATGGTTTCTTCGATGGAGCCTTCCTACTCAGAGGTAATGAGGACGTGGTAGGAGTGGGCTCCATGAAGGGGTACATAAAATGACTCAGAGGTAATGAGGACATGGAAGTTCTATGTAGAGGAGTTATTTGTTTTTGGCGGAAGTGAAACGACTCAGAGGTAACATCGACGTGGTCATTTTGGAAATTTGTGGATCCGTTACCCTTTTTGTGCACTGAGAGTGCGGGTAGTGGATCATGAGGGGGGAGCTCTTTCAGAAGAATAAGTTCAGAGGTATGGTTATATATGACTTACTACCTAAAAGAGTGACCGAAATGTAAGTTCAGAGGTACCTGCGGGTACATAACTCAGCAATCTGGGATATTTGGAGGAAGAATGTGAGTTCAGCGGTACTAGAGGGTACATAACTCAGCAATCTGGAATTTAGAGAATGTGAGTTCAGCGGTACCGGCGGGTACATAACTCAATAATCTGGAGTTTGGAGAATGTGAGTTCAGCGGTACCGGCGGGTACATAACTCAATAATCTAGAATTTTGAGAATGTGAGTTCAGCGGTACCGGCGGATACATAACTCAAGAATCTAGGATTTGGAGAATACCGTTTAGACATAATATTTCTTCAGGAACTTGCCATTGACGGACAATATGAGCAAGTCTCTATTTTGTTTTGCGAGGCGGTAAGCACCGTTGGAGAATACAGCCTCAATGATAAATAGCCCTTCCCACTTTGGCTGGAATTTGCCGATAATTTTGTGAGTCATAACCATCGGCCTCTGAACTGCCAGAACGAGATAGCCCACTTGGAATGTTCTGATTTTAACCTTCTTGTTGAAGGATCCGGAGATACGTGCTTGGTATAGCTCGATTCGTTGCGGAGCCAAGAGGCACTTTTTATCTAAGGCCTCCAACTCTTGTAGCCGGCGACGGTAGTTATCGTCCGTCGTTAATAGGTAAGTGAGAGCGACGCGAAGCGAGGGTATTTGAGTCTCCAATGGGAGAACTGCCTCACTCTCGTACACAGGAAGAATGGTGTATTTCCGGTGGCTGTTCGAACTGTAGTACGGTATGCCCATAAGCATTCACCAAGCTTCTCGTTCCAGTCGCGTTTGTTGGATGATACGAACTTTTTGGGCAATTTGATGATGGTTTTGTTGAATGCTTCTGCCAACCCATTTGCTGCCGAATTGTATGGTGTTGAAGCAATATTCTGGATGCGGTACTTGTCGCAGAACCGATAGAAGGCGTGGCTAGCGAACTGCGGATCATTATCATGGATGATCCTTTGGGGTAGTCTAAAGCGATAGATGACGTGATGCTTGAGGAAGCTGATCACGTTTGAAGTCTTTACTTCTGCAAGCGGAACAGCTTTCTCCTATTTGGAGAAGTAATCCGTAATTGCGAGTATGAAACGATGTCCTTGGGAAGAAGGTGGAGTGATTGGACCAATAATATCCATTCCCTATGCTTTGAATGGCCAGGACGCCACTGTCGGATGTAGAAATTCGGATGGCTGGTGGATGAAGTCCGCGTGGACTTGGCAGGCTTTACACTTTCTTGTATAGTCTATCGTATCTGCTACCATCGTAGGCCAGTAGTAGCCCATTCGGCGAAGATGGTCTTGCAATTTTGGGCCAGGCTGATGGACCCCGCAGATACCGTCATGAGCTTCATGTACGGCTTCTTTTGCTTCTGTATTTGACAGACATCGAAGCAGTAATCCATCATAGGATCGGTGATACAGCATTTTTGTCTCTGTATCGTAGAAGAATCTGAGAGAACGCCTTCTGATAGAGATGGCTTCCTTTGGGTTCTCGGGCAGGATGTCATAGACTACGAAGTCTATGAATGGTTGTCTCCAGTCTGGTACTTCGTCGATCGTCTGAGCAGAATAACTCGCCATGAATTGAACGTTGTTTTTGGGACAGACCAGTTCATGGCCTATCACGTCCACCAAATGATGAATATGATTCGGCACTGCTAGGGAAGCGATAAGGCCTACTAGGGCATCGGCTTCGATATTTTAGAGTCGGGGGACATGTTCGATGAAGAACCCTTCAAATGACGAGATGATGTTGATCGCTATTTGGTGATAGGGGATCATGGCGGACTTCGTACGAACCCTAGATCTGATTGACGATTAACTGTCAATCGTCGTATGCTTCAAGATATTCTACCTCCAGCTCTCTTATAAGTTGGAGGCCAATGACTAAAGCGTTGTACTCGGCCACATTGTTAGAGCAGGGTTCTGTGAGGGTGTAAGCGCGATTGATCACCAGTCCGGAAGGAGAAATTAGCACCACCCCGACTCCGATGACGATGTTGCCCTTGGGTCCGGTCCTTGAAGCACCGTCGAAGAATATTCGCCATATATCATCGTGAGAGGTCGCATGCGAGTCGGCGACCTCATCTGGGATTTTTTTTGTATATGTTGGCCGACTCCGAGCCTGGGTGGGCTGCCAAAAAGTCTGCCAGAGCTTGACCTTTAACAGCCTTTTGCGGGACGAAGATCATATGGTAGGGGGACAGTAATATTTCCCATGTAGCGAGGCGAGAGCTGAGTGCCCCTGGTTTAGTCATGAGGACCCTGTGGGGGTTGACTCGTGATATCACATGTATGGTTTGCCCCGTGATATAGTATCGCGTCTTTTGAATAGCGAACACTAGGACGAGGCATTCCTTCTCCACGGCAGTATATCGGTGCTCTGGCCCAATCATCATTCGGCTGAGGTAATATATAGCTTGCTCATGGCCTGCGTCGTTGTTTTGTGCTAGCAGAGCGCCGAAAGAATGCTCCATTCCTCGTACATAGAGCAGGAATGGTTTTCCAGTAATCGGGGCCACCAGGACTGGAGGGTTTGACAAATATTCTTTGATGTTGTCGAAGGCACGCTGGCATTCTTCATCCCATACGAATGAGATGCCCTTCTTCATGAGATAGGTGAAAGGCTGACATCCCCCGGAGAGTTGGAAATAAACCTCCTGATGTAAGCTAGCCTTCCTTGAAGGCCTCGGAGTTCTTGGAGATTTTTCGGGGGACCCATTTCCATGATTGCCTTCGTCTTCTCAGGGTCTACGTGGATATCCTGGGAGGTGATGATGAAACCCAAGAACATCCTGCTAGATACACCCAAGAAGGACTTGGTAGGATTCATTTTTAAATTGTGCACTCGCATCAGGTCGAATACCGTCCTCAGATTCTGCAGATGATCTTCCTTAGAGCGGCTTTTGACGGCAATGTCGTCAACATAGCATTCCACTATTTTGCACAAGTGGTCTCTGAAGTTGATGCTCATAGCTCTCTAATAGGTGGCGCCAGCGTTCTTTAAACCGAAAGGCGTGACTGTGTAGCAGTATGTGCCGATTGGTGTTCGGAATGATGTATGCTTTTCGTCGTCGGGAGACATCTTGATTTGGTTGTACTCCGAGAAACCATCTATGAATGACATACGTTCGAAGCCGCAGGTATTGTCAATCATGATGTCGGTAATAGGGAGGGGGAACTCGTCTTTGGGACACGCCTTGTTCAGATTGCATAAGTCGATGCAGATTCGAATCTTCCTATTCTTCTTGAGGACTGGTACTATGTTGGCGACCCAGTCCGGATGTTGTTCCTCACGAATGAAGCCGCTGGCTATCAGTTTGTTGACTTTGGCTTCGATCGCATCCATGATGCCTGGGTGGAAGCTTCGTTGCTATTGTTTGACCGGCTTTACATCTGGCCGAATATTGAGCTTGTGAAGAGCGACATCGGGGTTTAGTCCTGGCATGTCTTCATAGCTCCAGGCGAACACATCAATATATTCTTTGACAAGTTCCAGTAGTGATTCTCGCTCTTCATCAGTCAGATTCTTGCTGACGAAGATGGGTTTTGGGGAGGATTCATCACCGAGATTAACTTGTACAACTACATCCTCGGTGGGAGGCTCTCTTTGTTCGAACCGCTTCTCCCACTGTACATCTAGTAGTTGTGCCTATAGCTCTTGTAGGAGCGTAAAAAGTGCTTCAAAGAAAGAGTCATCTCATTCATAAGTGGCCCGCTTTACGCCTAACAGAGCGGGTAATTTCTTTACGCCCAAGACAAGGCTAATTGTATTACGCCTAAGCAGATTGACCTTTTTACGCTTGGGTATACACCGGTGATTTTATGCCAAGGATTGAGCAGCCTCTTTCACGCTGGACAAAAGCTATCAAATCTTGCATTTAATGCAGACTTTGACATGAAGATATCAATGATGGCATTTACCACAGGATTCAATAGAATTTGTCTTATACAAAGACCATTGTTGTCGTTTATAGAGATCGAGCTACTTTACGCTCACTGAATGGTTTCTTTTACGCACGGGGTTTTACATGAGTCCTTATGCTCATAAGAAACAATGTGTGCGTGAAGTCTATTTGAGCCATTTTACGCTCAAGGTTATTCGATAACCACTTTACGCTGGAAACCTATGACAGAGCTAGTTTACGCTCATCTTTTTACGCTCGATTCGTTCTGGCCAGTTTGGAACGTGGTATGCCTGCGTGGTCTTCATGCCACCTATTTCGAAGAACGTGTGTACATGTATCCTATTCTTACTGAATTGATGGGACACGTGTCAGCATATACAGAGGATGATTCTGATCGTGGAGGGCAGTTGTTAGCATAAAGACAGATGTTGATGCTCTTTTACGCAGGAAAACCCCAGTCTATAAATAGACTCATTTTTCTTATACACACAGACAGACAGGGAGAGACAGGAGAGAATACAGAGATCAGAGCTTCGAGATTTTGATTCTCTAGAGCATCCTTCTTCAACTTTTCTTCCAGAACAAAGTGAAGCAAAGCAGGAAAGCATTCGGCCTCGCCATCAATGCCCAAGTGCGTCGATACCTTTCTGGTGCATTAGTTCTTCCAAGTTGTTCTACTTCAAGCAGTGATCTTCATCATCATCATATGGTCCAAGGAACAAAGTGATCGTTTACGAATCAGACTTCCATAGCAATACTTTTCCAGAATCAAATTTGTACTTCTCGTACTTTTCTTCTTGTTTTTGTTTTCAAAAGCCAATTCCTCCAAGGCATTTTGTTAATCGAAACAAAAATGGCGACTCTGCTGGGGACGACCTTCTCCTCTGACGAGGAGGTGATTGCTCAATATGATGATGTTTCAGTCGGTTCGACCAAGAAGACTCTGGTGGTACACTTCGACCAGACTGCCTATGAAGAAATGCTCCGAACTGGGGGTGGTTCTCGCCATTCTAATGTTCAAAAGTCTCGCAAAGCACGAAAAGTTTGGATTCCCAAATCTAAAATGATTTCTGATCTCTCTGTTGCTTCTGATGACAAAGGGATTCTTTCCACTCCTGTCGTAGGGGCTCCCGTTCATAACGAGGCAGTCCCTACTTCAAAGTTGCACTCGAAGTGTGACGATTTTTCTCCCGTTTGTAACGGTGAAGATAATCAGGTTTCATGCCCACTGCGTAAAAATCAAGTTTCACGCTCAGTGGGTAAGAACCAAATTTTACGCTCAGTTCATAAGAATGAGACTCCCATTCGTAATGGGGCAGACTCTAAAGCTTGTGCTTCTGGGTGTAAGAATCAGTCTCCCGTCGGTGACGTGGTAGGCCCAAATAAATTACGCTCCTCGCGTAAAACAAAATCTCCCGTTGGTAACGTGGTAGATAACAAGATTTTACGTTCCATGCGTAAAGATCAATCTCCTGTCTATGACAGTGTAGATGAAATTCACAATGATGCTCACATGTTGAATGTGAATGTATCTAAACGTGTGCAGCATAAAAATATTGTTGGTACAACTTCTGTTATACACCAACAACCTTCTTATACTGCTTTACGCAAGGTACCAAATTTACAAATCACACGCCAAGAAAATGGAGTCCTACGTGCTAAATCTCAAGATTTACGTACACAACTCCAAACGCGTAGAAATATACAAATTGGTTCTGCGAATGCAGCCAGTAATCTTCTTTATACACAAGGGACTAAACGTTTTTCTACCCCCAATGTAGTAAAGAAGAATACTTCATCCACTCCTTCTGATTTACGCGAATTGCTAATGCAAAAGCGTAAGAATAGACAATCTCCGGTGACATTCCCCCAAGAAAAATATCTTTGTGAATACCACCAGGTTGTGATCAACTATTGTTGTTCGGCTTCAAGACGATCAGTTTTTGATCGATTGAGTTTCAATGTACCTCCACATCAAGCTGAAGACCAAAAACAAGAGTTGCCATATGTGTCAGTCAACATGGCATCTCATACTAACAGAAGACGACATCCCAGACGGAATACGTCCCAAACTCCAAGTCAACAACAGTTCAACAGGCTTCTTGATTCCTTTGAAGGAGTATATCAGAATACTCGATCAAGAAGACGAAGACAATTGCAAACTTCTGATTCAGAGGCTAGGGGTACTCAATCTTTTGAGTCTGATACCGATAGCGTGGGTTAGTACTTCTATACAAACCCTTCTGTATCTTCAAGAGAGGTTGAATCCTACGCTGTTGGAGATGAACCAGAGACGTCATCTGCTAATACAGAACAACGTCTCATTGTTGTTGAATAATCACTGAAGGATATGCTTAATATGGTGCAAAGCATGCATCAAATAATTTTGAATCAGCAAACTGCTCAACCGACAATAGTGACACCGGCACCAGTAGCAGCACAAACTCAAGATAGTCAAGGGGCTGAAATACCTTTGAACATTCAAGAGCCTGCTGCTAATCAAAATTCTGCATCTCTGGATCCCATCATTCCAGAAGATATACCACCTCCAGTGGGGGTCATGGTGCATCCAACGACTACTCAGTCAAATGTGCTTCCTCAAACCAGTGAAGCCATTCAAGCAGTGCGTGAACTTAAAGCACAGTTTGAAGTTTTAAGGCACAAAGATCAACTCCAGAGGCTATGGATTAAGCAACCTTATCCTCCTCATTGGAATGATGTACCCTTTCCATCGAAATTCAAACCACAATCTATGGTTTTGTTCGATGGAAAAGCATCTCCCAGTCAATATATCAACTACTTTGATATTATGACTGTATATTTGCAAAAAAATGATGCTCTTCTCACTCGAGTGTTCATCGGATGTCTGACGGGTTCAGCTTACGACTGGTATCGTAGCTTACCCGATAACTCTATTTCGTCTTTTGACGAATTCAAAGCAATGTTCCTCTCCCGCTTCTATGAAGGAGGTATGGACATGAACATGTCCTCCTTGATAGAAATCAAACAAAAGGAGAAAGAAGATACTCGGACATTCATTGAACGTTTCCGACAAGCTACTCTAAAGATGCCTCCTGGTATGCCAGATTCAGCGTTGATTGACACGTGCAAGATAAATCTGCGACCATCCATCGCTGTCTTCACAGGTTCCCAATTCACATATTGGGCTTCGTTCATCATAGCAGCAGTTTCTGCCGAGACCAATGGTAGGTTGGCTCGCGAACATGGGATGATTTTCGCTTCAGAAGATAAAGGAAAGAAAAATAATCCTGGCAATAATCCCGACAATCGTAATGTGAAAGGAAAAGATACTCTTATGGTCAATCTTTCCAAGAACAAGACAACATCAAGCAATCAAGAATCTTCCAGGCCAAAGGAAGAATATTCCTTTGACGAAAGCGATATCCCAGGGATATTCCAATGTCTGGTGAAAAGTGGTAAACTTCAGATTCCAGAGCCAAAGAGGCCTAATGAGGTGAATCTGACTGACAATCCCAAGTATTGTATCTATCATAGATACATTAATCATCCTACCAGTGCTTGCTATGTCTTGAAAAAGAAGATCCAAGAGCTGATAAATGGTGGCGCCATCGCTTTAACCAATGATGACCATACGGTGACAACCAATATGGTTTCTCTTCAGTTTGGGGATTTTCCTCCACAGCAAGTCCCAGATGGAACTATACCAATTCCGAAGGCGACGATGAAGATTGTGAATATCCCGCCTGCCAGGGAAGAAAATACAGAATTGCTGCCTCTCACATTAAAGAATGGTGAAATCATGTGGGTACATCCTGACTTAGTGCCTGAACTGGAAAATGAAGGCAAAACTTCAAAATCCAAGAAAGGCAAGAAAGTCAAAACTTGCAACATGATCTCTCATATTATTCCAGATTCTGATGACTTGGATCATCTATGGAACGGCCTCCCTCTGGAAGATAGACTGAAAGGACTAAACATCTGCCCTCCAAGTTTAGCTCCTCCTACTAAGCTCAAGCTTACTCATCAGCAGTGGCTAGCCATGAATAGTGTTCCTTTATACCGGGCACAACAAGTCTTTGCTACTTATAAAAAAGCTCCAACAGGGATTTCTCCTCGTATCCCGAATCCTTCTTCTCCCTTAACTACGGAGACATATGTACTTTATTCTCCTGTAGTTGCAGAGATTCATTCCTCGTCCTGCGCTGAAACGCCTGTTCAAAGTCCATTGCCTATCCATTTGTATAGTCAGCAATCTGTTATTCTCATAAAGAAGATGGGTTATGACTTTCAAAAGGCAGAAGGTTTGAACCATGATAAAGGAATCCGTCTTCCTTTACAAATTCAAAATTAGAATTCTACCGCTGGATTGGGTTCTGAAATTCCTCACAAGAAGAAGGCTAAAGGAAGAAAGACTAAATCTTGTAATATGGTACTTTCTTCTCCTGAGTCTGAAGAAGAAACTTTTGCTGGTACAAGATCTGGAAAAGAGTACCACAAAGACTATGAGGGATCCTCCAAAGAAGCAAAAAATGTAGTAGAAACACTACTAGTTCAATCTTCTCCTGTTCCTGCTAAACCGTCTGTGGTAGAAAAAGTGAAACAGAAAGCAGTGCGCTTTGATATCCCATTGAAGTCTGCTTCCAGTCAGGGGGTGACAATGAAGCCTTATAAATTCGATATTCTAGCTCAGTTAGCCAATACTCCGGCTAGATTGTCTATATTTGAACTGCTCTGCCTCTCCAGAGAAAGCAGAGAGACCTTGAGTGAAGCTTTACTTCAAGCAGATTCATGCTTAGCTCAACTCAAGACTCCCGATAATATGCCAGTGTCATGTCCACAATGTCATAGCGTGATGGAAGCAATTCCCAACATCATCTTCACACAAGAGGATATGCTATTGAAACACAACAAGCATGATAGACCTCTGTGCTACATTAGATATATCGGATCCACTGAAATTGACAGGATTTATATTGATCCCGGGTCCTCAATTAGCATAATTCTTCAGAGTATGCTAAGACCCCTGAGGATTCCTACTAGTGAACTGACTTACACTAGTACCACCATTGTTGGTTTTAACTCTGGCAAGAGTAAGCCACTGGGGAAGATTCGGTTACAGATGCAGATTGGTGATCTTCGATCCATGGTAACTTTCTATGTTATCAACTCGGATGTATCCTACAATATTCTTCTTGGAAGACCGTGGATTCATGAGCACAATATTGTGCCTTCAACTCTCCACCAATGCTTCAAATATGTGGATTCCCAAGGAGTTGTGAAAACTGAATTTGCTGATATTAATCCTTTCAAGGGTGTCGAAGCCTACTTCTCTGATTCAAGGCTTTATAAACAAGAGCATATGAAAGAGATATCAGACATAGCTGAAGAATCATCACCAGAGGATCAGTCTATTAATGAAGATCCACCAGAGGAACAACCCTTGAAGATCATGGTCAAGGGACAAATCCAATCTCAACTTGTTAATGATCAACCTTTGATAATCAAGGTTAAAGGAAGAACTCAAACTTCATCTGAGGAATCAATAAAAATTCCTGCTAAGAGCCAAGTTCAACCTTTCATGATCAAAGTCAAAGGGCGCACTTCTGGTACGAATGATCTAGAATCACCATTGATCGTCAATATTGGCAATTCTACGCAGAAGACGGATGATGGTCCACCGTTGACTAATCCGAAGCGTAGCAACTAGACTGTAAATGATGTAAATATTGCTCATCTCTTTGATATCAATGAAGATTTCCTTTTCGAGTATATGGCTGTCAAGTTTATTGAGAGAATGACTTTATCTTCTGATAATCAAAGTCATCAATATAAAGACAACATAGATTCCTCATACGATGAATCTAGACAGATATTCTCAGTCAATATGGTTCAAACCGATGATGAATCAGAGCCATTTGAGAATGATCCTTGGGCTCAACAGATGGATACTCAATGGGAACTTCATTTTGAACAGCGACAACCACCAACAGAGGATGAGGTTATCCAGATTGATGTTGGAAATGGAATTATGCCCAAACCAATATTCATCAGTAAGAATCTTTCTGAAAATGAAAAGGAAGAATTGACAAAACTTATCAAAGATTATATTGACATCTTTGCATGGAGTTATGAGGATATGCCAGGACTAGATCCTAAAGTTGCTACTCATAAACTTAACATTTTGCCTAACGTCAAACCTGTAAAACAACAGCAACGGTGCTTTAGACCAGATATGATGGATGCAATTGAAGCAGAAGTCAAAAAGCTGATCACTTGTGGTTTCGTTCGTGAAGAACAACATCCTGATTGGGTGGCCAATATTGTTCCTATTATGAAGAAGAACAGAAAAGTTTGAGTTTGTATAGATTACCGAGATCTTAATACAGCTTGTCCAAAGGACGAATTTCCACTTCCCATTACTGATGTCATGATAGACAATACATGTGGTTTTGAACGTATGTCTTTCATGGACGGATTCTCAGGATACAATCAGATCAAGATGCATCCAGAAGATGAGAAGCATACATCTTTTCGAACACCCCTTGGGGTTTTCTGCTATACGGTTATGCCGTTTGGTCTTAAAATGCCGGTGCCACATATCAACGGGCTATGAGCAATATCTTTCAAGAACATCTACGAAAAACAGTTGAATGCTACGTAGATGACATTGCTGTTAAAAGTCGGTCAAAGAATGATCACATTCAAGACTTGAAGACAGTTTTTGAATTAATGCGTCAACATCAATTGAAAATGAATCCTACTAAATCTTTCTTAGGGGTGTCCAGTGGCAAGTTTTTAGGATTTGTCATTACCTCTCAGGGTATCCATGTTGATCCTGATAAGGTTAAAGCAATTCTTGAAATGCGCCCTCCTCGTAATCTGAAAGAACTCTGTGGCTTCAAGGGCCGTATTGCTTATATTAGAAGATTTATATCTAATCTTTCCCGGAGATGTCAACCTTTCTCCCGTCTATTAAAGAAAGGAGTATCTCTTGTCTGGGATGAAGCATGTCAAAATGCCTTCAATGACATTAAACAATATCTTACAAACCTACCTGTTCTGGTACCTCCGGTGATAGGAAGACCATTTTTGCTGTACATTCGAGCCTTGGATCATTCACTTGGTGCTCTTCTGGCACAAAAAAGTAATATGGGTCATGAACAAGCGATATATTATCTGAGCAGAACGATGGTAGGAGCTGAATATAGATATACTCCTGTAGAAAAGGAATGTCTAGCTTTGGTTTTTGTCGTCCAAAAGATAAGGCACTATGTCACTGGACAGACTATCCATGTCATCTCCAGAATAAATCCCATTCGGGTATTGATGAGGAAACCGAGCATTCTTAATTCCAGGTTAGCTACCTGGGTAATGTTGCTCACTCCTTATGACATGGTCTATGTGCCTCAAAAATCAGTAAAGGGCCAAGCATTAGCTGATTTCTTAGCTGCTCACCCTGTACCTGAAACTTCGAAGTTATATGAAGACATTCCAGACGAAGTAGTGGATTGCAACATGGCTTTGAAAAATAACATATGGCAATTATATTTTGATGGAGCATCACGAGTGGGACCTAAAGGCAATATTGTCTCTGGGGTAGGAATTGTCTTGGTTTCTTCTGACAAAATGGTTATATACCGTGCCTATTCTCTTAATGAGCCGTGCTCTAACAATGTAGCTGAATATAATGCTCTATTGATTGGTCTCCAAGTAGCAAAACAATTGGATATCGGATTCCTAGAAGCTTATAGAGATTCACAATTGATCATCAATCAAGTTAGAGGGACGTATGAAGTCAGAAATCCTGATCTCATCCCTTATCATCAGGTGGTAGTCGAGTTGGTCCTTTCATTCAAAGGATTCTTCATTGAATTTGTACCACATTCTCAGAATATAGAAGCTGACGCTCTTGCCAGCTTAGCTGCAGATTTGGCTGTCCCGATCCGAAGGCAAAATATAATTACCTTGTTAGATCGAGATTTGTTCTGTATGAAGAGTAATCTGCATATCGAACAAAGTTATGTTACAGAGGCAAGTTCCCAGCAGAAAGATTAGAGAACACCATTTATTGATTATGCAGTTCATGGAATTTTGCCTGAAGATCCTAAAGAAGCTGCATCAATTAAAAGACGATCATTTCGATTCTATTACGATCCGTCTTTACATATGCTATATCGGCGTTCATATGACGGACTCTTGCTGCGTTGTCTTTCAGAAAGCGAAGCCAAACAAACACTGCGTGAGGCTCATGATGGTGTCTGTAGTGCCCATCAACCGGGTCCAAAGTTGCAAGATCGCATTCGAAGAATGAAGTATTATTGGCCCTCTATGATAGCAGATGCTGTAGACTATGCCAGAAGATGTAAAGCATGCCAGATTCACGCAGACTTTATTCATCAACCTTCTGAATTTCTACATCCTACAGCAGCCTCTTGGCCTTTCGAAGCTTGGGGTATGGACATTATTGTCCTATTAACCCCCCTTCTGTCAAAGGACATCGGTTTATACTAGCTATAACCGATTACTTTTCAAAGTGGGCAGAAGCAGTTCCACTTGTTGATGTAAAGACATCTAATGTAGTCAGCTTCATAAACATCATGTCATTTATCGTTTCGGGATTCCTCGACGAATAATTCATGACAATGGACCACAATTTGCCAGCCAGGCATTTTATCGGTTCTGTGACAAGAACCGAATTCAAAACTGGCTTCTACGGCTTATAATCTGGCTGCTAATGGTTTAGCTGAAGCCTTCAACAAAACGATCATCAAACTTCTCAAAAAGTTTGTCTCTTCTAATAAAGAGATTGGAATGAGAAGCTTGGAGAATGTTTATGGGCATACCGAACAACAGTCCGAACTCCTACTGGTTTTACACCATTTTCACTGGTTTATGGTTGAAGCTGTCCTCCATTGAAATCCAGATCCCTTCTCTCCGAATTGCTATTGCTAATGAGCTAACTACAGAGAATAATGATCGCTTACGCCTCCAAGAACTTGAAGGATTGGACGAGAAGCGTCTTCAAGCACAACAGCATATTGAGCTATATCAAGCCCGTATATCTCGAACTTTCAATCGTAAAGTCAAAGAGAAGGTATTCAAAATTGGCGAACTTGTGTTGGCTGTCCGAAGGCCAATGGTGATGACTCACAAGCAAAGGGAAGTTCCAAGCAAAATGGGAAGGCCCGTATGTGATTGAGTCCGTGTTCTCTAATGGTGCTTACCGTTGTCAAAACCCAATGGAGATCTACTCATGCTGCCGATCAATGGCAAATTTCTCAAGAATACTATGTATAAAAAAAAAAAAAAGAGACAGGACAAAAATAAACTTCTTTTATTATTTTTGTTCAAAATAAAAGATTAAGGACGAGGCCACTCCTTCCTTATGAATACATAGTCAGCCAATGCAGAGAAGGCATCGTTTCCTGAACCCATGAAAAATTGGCAGACAGCCATCCTTAATGCTTCTTCTTCAGGAGTTTTCCCGGGCTCTACTAGGAAAGCAAAATGTCCTGGACTTGGGCGTAGAAGAACTGTTGCCTACTTCAGTCGGGCTCATCACTATTGGCTCAGCGGGGCATGTCTCAGTGACGTCCTCGATGTCCCTAGAGACTTCATTCTTTTGCTGTGCATCCTCAGAAGACATTCTTAATTGAGGAGTAGAAATGGGAATGAAAAGGTTACAGAGAGTTCTCGTCTATTTATAGAAGAGGATTATTAATGAACTGGTCTCTGAAATTGAAAACAACTTCTCATTTCCGAAAAGACCCATTCGTTCAATTACTAGGTTCATCCATTAATTATGGAATTGAATCGTTCTTTCTGTCCCCAAAAATACGCTGATTCATCCTCTGTTTCCAAGAAACACGCTGAAACCTCCACCACCTTGACATTTACGCTCATAACACCCGCCTTCCTAATCCCTAGCTACCAATGTTTGGTTAAGCTGACTCCTCATTTCTAGGGAAAGGGATTCTACACCTTCTATTTTATCGATTGATCAGAAGTTGGGATTTGCTATTTATCATATTACATGACCTCTGAATAAATATTAAACCTACTTCCTTTTTCCTATCTATCACTTCTATTTTGGACCTATGCATAGATATTATCTAATTTTCTTTTGAGTTCATATATGCTATTATGTCCTATTACCTCTGATAGTATCATACTCTAAAACAGAAAATAAGATTTTATTTATCTATCATGCCCATATTACATCCAGATAGATACAAATCATTGATCATAGAAGAATCATCATTTTCCATACCATCATAAAAGTCTATTACATTTCTTAGACTTTTCTTTACAACGGAAATCTATTATATCTTGGATTTTCATTCTATCACCAAACAATAAACCTAATAGAGATCTATTTCCTCTTGATCTTCTTTGGCGGGTTCATTGTTGGTGGCAGTTCCTGACTGTCTGAGCCCCAGTGGTAACCGGAACAGCAGGAAACAACTCTGGTCTTATCTCTCAGACGAGAGGAGAACCCAGAGTAGGGCAGCCCGAAGGCGTGTTGCTGCCAATACCTGGTGGATTAGGGGCAGCACCTCAAAGGAGATAGGAACGTATCCAGCATTGGGATACGATTCCTAGTTCTGCCGTGAAAGGAACTCTACTACCCGATCCCTCGGGTAGAGTTGACTCCACCGTCCAACTCTCCGTGTAAAGGCTCTTCTTACCAACGGAGGAAGACCCTTCTATCTCACGAAGAGTTCTAAGTTGTTTGATTTGCGCGTCAAAAGCGCATAAGCTCCCTGATGTTGATGTCAGAAGAACGCTCTCCACAGCGTCGAAAAAGCTCTTCAGCCAGGCTTCTGCAGAAAAGGCAAGAGATTCAAGAAGATGAGTAAAAGTGTTTTCTCTCTCTAAAAAGGTCTATTTATAGAGAGATTCAAAACCGACTGTTGGACCTCCCTATGATTACGCTGACTGTTAGATATCTCCGCCCTTACGCGGATGACTGTTGCGTATCCCGAATTTTGCGCTCAGCAATCTCAACTTTTACGCTTCTGTTCAAAGTGTTTCAAATTTTGGAGACATTTGAAAACTTTGAAGGGGTCGTTTAGGAGCGTAAAAAGTGCTTCAAAGAAAGAGTCATCTCATTCATAAGTGGCCCGCTTTACGCCTAACAGAGCGGTAATTTCTTTACGCCCAACAAGGCTAATTGTATTACGCCTAAGCAGATTGACCTTTTTACGCTTGGTATACCACGGTGATTTTTATGCCAAGGACTGAGCAGCCTCTTTCACGCTGGACAAAAGCTATCAAATCTCGCATTTAATGCAGACTTTGACATGAAGATATCAATGACGGTATTTACCACAGGATTCAATGGAATTTGTCTCATACAAAGACCATTGTTGTCGTTTATAGAGATCGAGCTACTTTACGCTCACTGAATGGTTTCTTTTACGCACAGGTTTTACATGAGTCCTTACGCTCATAAGAACAATGTGTGCGTGAAGTCTATTTGAGCCATTTTACGCTCAAGGTTATTCGATAACCACTTTACGCTGGAAACCTATGACAGGGCTAGTTTACGCTCATCTTTTTCGCCCGATTCGTTCTGGCCAGTTTGGACGTGGTGTGCCTGCGTGGTCTTCATGCCACCTATTTCGAAGAACGTGTGTACATGTATCCTATTCTTACTGAAAT